>JAHRHZ010000041.1:9482090-9496647 GCA_024137785.1 Ginglymostoma cirratum
TGGATGAACACAGCAGGCCAAGCAGCATCAGAGCAGGAAAGCTGAAGGGTCTAGACCTAAAACGTCAGCTTTCCTGCTCCTCTGATGCTGCTTGGCCTGCTGTGTTCATCCAGCTCTACACCTTGTTATCTCAGATTCTCCAGCATCACAGTTCCTACTATACTTGTTTTCCCATCCTGTGTTTTCTGTACCAGCCAGCAGTTTTGGCTTTCTGTATCTGCTTTCTTTGTGCAGGCTGTTTGTCACACTGTGTAAGAATGGGAGAGTTTCATTCCAGGTTGCTGCTGCAGGACTTCACCTCGGCTCAGAATCCTGAACAATTTCAGGGATGAACCTAAGTCTCCAGACCAGCCATCGATTGAGGGGTCCCCAACTGGCAGAAGAAAATGAGACTTTTTGCTCTTTCTAGAAAGGTGTGAGACTTGTTGCTTTTTTCCTTCCCCTTTTAAAATTGCCACTATAATCATTTTTCATACTCAATAAACATTCATATTTAAGCAAATTGCTGTGGTCAAGCCTTCTCTTAATTATCATGGAATCCCCATGTGGAAACAGGCCATTCAGCCCAACAAACACACACTGCCCCTCCAAAGAGGAGCATCCCACCCAGACCCATCCCCCACATCTAACCCACCTAACCTAAACATCTGTAAACACTATGGGCACTTTAGCATGGCCAATCCACCTACCGTGCACATCTTTGGACTGTGGGAGGAAACCCGAGCACCTGGAGGAAACCCACACAGACACCGGGAGAATTTGCAAACTCCACACAGACAGCCACCCAAGGCTGGAATTGAACTTGGGTCCCTGGTGCTCTGAGGCAGCAGTGCTAACCACTGAGCCACCACGCCTGAATCTGAAAAGAACTGTTTGGATGCACACTGTAATCCAAGACAGTAGCTCTCTTGTTAAAGTTCTTGGATCCATGCTTAATGCCCTGGTTCCAACATCTGTGGCTATTTCAGGGAAATTAATAGCCATGCACATTGCTTTGAGCATGGGGTCATGTATGGACCAGACTTGCTCAAAATGGTAGATTGTTTACCCTCAAGGACAGTAAGACCACAAGGTCTATGCTGTTAATTCTGGTACGAAATGTCATGTTCAGATGAAACCACTTCCTTAATAAAACATACCAGTAAAACACAGTAGTCTTTCAGAGCTCTTTCATTTCTTTTGAAGTTTTCTTTTTATCCATATTGTCTATTACCTTCATTTGAAATTGAATAAATGTAACTGACTTCCATACAGTGAGGACCTGAGTCTGAATCAAACTCAGACTGATAAAATGGAAGTCCCTTTCTCTGTTGGCTGTTGGCTTCTGTGAGAACCAAGTGGATTACTCAGGTTTTTGAGAATTCATTCACAGGATATGAGTGTCACTGGCTGGGCCCAGCATTTGTTGTTCTTCTCTAATTGTCCTTGAAACAGTGGTAGTGAGCTGACTTCTTGATCAGCGGCAGTCCTTAGAGGAATAGGCATACCCACAGTACTGTGAGGGAAGGATTTCCAGGAATTTGTTCCAGCCACTGAAATGGAATAGTAAATACCGAAAGAACTACAGATGCTGTAAATCAGGAACAAAAACAAAGTTGTTGGAAAAGCTCAGCAGGTTTGGCAGCATCTGTGAAGAAAAAGATCAGAGCTAACGTTTCGGGTCTGGTGACCCTTCCTCAGGTGTTGTATAAGGGAATGGTAATCTTGTTCCAAGTCAGGATGGTATGTGACTTAGAAGGAAATTTGCAGATGCTGCACCTCTTGTCCTTGTCATTATATCAAATAATTGTCTCTGCAATTATACCACTCTTAACCATTTACACTTCTCCTGCCATTTCCTTTGTCCCATGAACATTAATGTATGAAAAAAGTTATTTGAATTACTATCTGTGCTAAAATTAAAGATTCGCTGGATTTGAGTGAAAAAGATTCTTGAAGAGCTGTTGAGTGAATTGAATTAATATGTCAATGATTTTCTAAATGAAGATGATAACAGTCTGTATACTCCAGGGTTTTTGCACGCTCTAACACTCATGGACGTGATACTGCACAAATATAGACTCAAGGAACAAGCAATAATTTGAGTCCTAAAAAAACTTGGAACAAGATGGTTAGAATGCTAGTTCCTCGATGATAGATCCAATGAAATTCCAACGGACTGATTTCATAGGAATATAGTATTTATTCCCCCATTCTTCAAATAATATTTCTCCCATCAACAAAAGAAAAGCTGCCTTTTCAACTCTTGGAGAGAACTGTTCTGAATTAAATTTTCATATTCTACGACAAGGGGGAGATGATAGCCTAGTGTTATTATCATTGGACTGCTAATCCAGAGACCCATGTAATGTTGGGGGGACCTGGGTTGAAATTTCACTACAGCAGATGATGGAATTGAATCCAATAAAAATCTGGAATTAAGAGTCTAATGATGACCATGAATCCATTGTTGATGTTAGAAAAATCCATCTGATTCACTGATGTCCTTTTGAGAATGAAACTGTTTTCCTGGTCTAGCCTACATTCCTCTGGGCAATTAGGAACAGGTAATAAATGTTGGCCTAGCCAGTGACATCCTTATCCCATGAATGAATAAAAAAAAACCAGTCCCAAGGTCCGAGCTTTGTCTGTATTCCTGGGTCAGCTTTTACTGGCAGTTTCTCCAGAGTTGCAGGTTTTATTGTTTTAATGTCTTTGGTAAATGTAAGAATTAGGAATGTGGCCATTCGGCCCCTTAAGCGCGTTCCACCAAATGTACCATTGCAATAAAGATGTTAATTGGACTGCAAGCGTTATTTGGTTCTCTGCAAGTTACAAATTCTATATACAGAGAAATGCAATTAATGTTTAAAGGTTGCTTCTTTTCAAGCTTAACATCAAAAGATTTTACATGTGCTTGTGACAATAAGTTAATTAGATACAAGCAGATTTAAACATTGGCGCAATACTTGTCCAAGAAAGCATTCAGCTTTGGATCAATGTGACCTAGTGGATTAGTACCTTGTCCTGTTACATTTCAGCTTAAATTCAAGTCAACACAAACCAGACATTAAAAGAGACATTTTCCCAGTTTTTGTTGCTCACTATCACATTGGAAATTTAACCACAGAGTCGTTTGGAAATGTGAACAAAATTAGATACGAAAGAAATAGAGCTTTCCATTGAATTTGTCAATGAGGAACAGATTCTTATAACTTTGCTTGTTTCCATGCACTACACTTTAAAGCTCATAAAATAAAGAAACAAATTCTTACCTGATTCAAGTCAGTTGTCCTGCTCACTGTTGTAATCCACAAATTTTAAGATTTATTAACGTGATGTCATCATAGGATCAAGGAGCAAGATTTTTGACCTCGGCATGTTTGTGGCGAGCAAATATTAACAGAACAAAGTTGCCAATCAGTGTCTGCCTAACCTAATCTATAAACTAGTTACCACAGTGTCTGACAATAGGAGGTGCAGTTAGTAAGTTTGCAAATGATACCAAAATTGGAGGTATATTGGACAGCAAAGAAAGTTATTTCACAATACTGCGGGACATTGATCAGATGGGCAAATGGACCTAGCAATGGAGCTTAATTTAGATAAATATGAGGTGCTGCATTTTGATAAGGTGAATCAGCGCAGGACTCATACACTTAATGGTAAGGTCCTGAGGAGTGTTGCTGAACAAAGAGACCCCAGAGTACAGATTCATAGTTCCCTGAAATTGGAGTCACAGGTAAACATGGTGGTGAAGAAGTGTACTGAGTATAAGAGTTGGGAGATCCCCATCATCAAAACAGTGAATCCCAATCTCTGTTCTTTGCCCATATCCCTGAAATATCTGTCCCAATCAAGTATTTGGTACCAATAAAATGAAGGTTGTGGGATCATTTTAACTTATTCTGCCTGGTAAGAAACTATTTCTGGTGCTACTCCTCACTCAGTTTAACTCTTCACTGAATTTTGTGGAGATGAAAATTAGGCAGTTTGTAAAAGCAGTGCCGTGTGATCCCATCAAATTCTGCGAAGAGATTAAATTAAAATTATCTCCAAATGCAGTTCAGTCTACTTAAGGAGCACTTAAACAGCTAATTCATAATAATTTGTCAGTAATAATAGTTGATAATGATATGGATGCTGAGCCATGTACAGGAAGACTTACAATTCTTGCTTATTGAATTGCTGAAAGGGTAAACACAAGTAAACTTCAATTTGCAGAGACTTTCTTTATGATCATTATCACATTCATTAGTAACAACGCACTGTGTGTCATAAATTTCTCTAACAGAAGCAAATAAAACATTCATTTAAATTATTTCTGACATTTAGGAACACATTTTATGTCATTCAACATGTTTACTATTGTAAGCTAGAACAGCACTTGATGGAGCTGTTTGGGGTGTTAGTTATGCCACTGCTGGGGTATTTTGTTCAGGTCTGGTCATTACATAATACGAAAGGTGTCATTGCACCAGAGAGTGTACAAAGGAAGTTCACGCGAATGTTGCCTGGCTTTGATCGTTTCAGCTATGTAAAGAAATGACATAGCTGGGGTTGTTTTTCTGGGAGCTGAGAAGGCTGATGGGCTTATTGAGGTACACAAGACTATGAGGGGCATAGATGGGGTCAATGGGAATAAACCTTTCTCCTTAGTAGAGGGGTCAGTTACCAAGGGTCAAAGTTTTAAAGTAGGGAGCAGGAGATTTAGAGCAGATTGAAGGAAATTTTCTTTCACCCAGGGGATGGTGGGTATCAGGAACTCACTGCCTAAAAGGACAGTAGAGGAGGGAACCATCACAATGTTTAGGAAGTATTTAGATGAATATTTGAATTGCCATAGTATACGTGGTTATGTGCCAAGTGTTGGGAAATGGTGTAAATGGGTGCTTGATGACCAGCATGAACATAACAGGCCAAAGTGACTCATTGTTTTGTAATGCTCTTCATAATACTCTGAATGGTTCAGTAGGTAATACGTCTTAGTGAATAGCTTCAGTTTCCATCTGCAGTCTGTGTGGAGCTCAGCCACTCCTTCACTTAGACCTCTGATGCTTTTTGTCTCCCAGTAAACCCTCCACAGCAGCCTCCTTGTTCCTCTCCTATAGCCTCCATTTCCACTTCATCAAATTTCAGTAAAGACAGGGCCAAGTGAATTCATTTCACAAGTCCTCCTTATTCAGACTATACTAAGCACAAGTTACCTCACCCTCCTCAGCCAATACTGCCCGCTACTCCAGGATTGTTCAGAGGAGCAAAAATAATCCCTGGTTTCTTGGATCCTGTCTCACTTCACTCCTTACAATCTCTGCCCTCCTCTCACATCCCAACAATTGATATTATTAGTACAGCTCCTCTGATACACTCCCTTTGCTCACAAAACCAGATCTTAAATCCAGGTCTTCTACCAGCTTCTCCATGTCCTACATCACCTAACAGTATACAGATATTTAAAACCAATACTTGATATCAACTAACAGGTGTAGCACAAAGTTTTCTAGTGTATGTGTCTTCATCCTCCACATGGGTGTATCTGAAGGAAATAGAATGGTCAGGGTAGAGTACAGAGCATGGAAATTCCATCGTTATCACAATCCATTACAATAGTTTGACCAGGTTCAGGAGGGATTGTCCAAGCATCAAAAATTTACCTATTCAAATTCTGTCTACATCACGGCCAGAGATCAAATTGGAGTAAGTTTTATAAACAACTAAAATATGAGAAACTAAGAAAAAATTGAAAAGGCAAATCAAAACAGCACCAACAATTAAAGATAATAATGGGTCTAAAAAAAATAGATCAGGAAGCCAAAAAAAGTATAAGGTTCAGGTAAATACTCTCCAGCAGTCGCTAACACACTTATTGATTGAATGAACTGCTATGACTTCCTTCAGATTGTGTATCATTGGCTCAGGGGGTCTTGTGGTATAGTGGTAGTGTCTGTCCCTCTGTGCTAGGAGGTCTGGATTCAGGCCTCACCTACTCCAGAGGTGTGAGATAACATCTCTGAATGGGTATTTCAAAGTAACTGTCGTTGTCCTATTTCTGAATGAACACATTTCACTCAGCAGAGAGCTGTGACCTTCCCACAAGGAACAGAGCTCCATTTCAGGCATTTCAAAGGGAAGCAACTGAATTGAAGGGGATGGAGTGCCTTCTCACAATGGACTGTGGAGAGGACTCAGCAGAGGGTCAAAATCAACGATCATGTTGAGGGACACAACAGCAATTAGGATGAACTAATTGGGAAATTATCTTGTTGCGAATTCCTTATCCAGTAAACCTCATCATCAGTTTTTATTATGGCTTTTCTCCCCCGACAGTGTGTGTATTCTGTGATGGCGCCTCTCACGGAGCTCCACAGTGAAAAAAGACAGAGAGGGCAACCTAATCGGAAATCATAGAAGTTCCATCCTCGACTTTCCCTGTTGCTGATTGAGAGCCTCCCAAGGTAGATTGTTTATTTTAAAATCACCAATCCAGCACAAACAGCAAGTAGTAGCCTCGAGGCTCAGTTTGCAAGTCTGTGTGCAACATATTTCTTCATCTCGCAATACAGTGACACTGGCATCTGCTGTTAATGTAGCAGATGTAAGGAGCAAAAAAAGCAAATGGGTTTTCAGAGTATTATTTGGATATAAAGGGCAATTGCTCTTCTATATATCCCAGATGAGAACATTCTCATAACAGTCTAAAGCAGAAATTTTATAAATTGAAAATCTACAAAGGTATGGGAAGGCAATAGCCCAGTGGTATTATTGTTAGACCATTAATCCAGAAACCTGGGTAACGTTCTGGGGACCAGGTTTGCATCCTGCCATTGCAGATGGTGGAATTTGAATTCACCTAAGTCTGGAATCAAGAGTCGAACGATGACGATGAAACTGTTATGATTGTTTGGGAAAGATCCGTCTGATTCCCTAATGTCCTCTAAGGAAGGAAACTGCTGTCCTTACCCAGTCTGAACTACATGTGACTCCAGACCCACAGAAATGACTCTTAACTGCCCTATGGGCAACTAGGGATGGGTATTAAATCTTGGCCTAGCCAATGGTACCCACATCCTGCGGGTGAATGAAAAACACTTCAAATTGACCAGTTTCCCCCACAGGAGAAAATCTCATGCTAAATTCACGGCATGCAGGAAACTGTAATTGCTAGGAACCAAAAGAAGCAGATCTTTTAATGTACCTACAGTGGTTATTAGACGAGATTCATACTGGATTTTGTAACCTTTTGGCTATCCACAACATGGACAAAGCCCAGTTAGACATGAGCTAATGACAGCTCAGCAGACCTACTCTCCTTTTGCCTAAAGTGATTTCGCTGTTGTTTGAATTATTAAACTGTATTTCTTATGACAGTGAACATTTACCCCTTTCTATGATATTACAATTCACATCTAATATGTTATGTTTTCCTGATTTTTGTTTAGTCTTCAGTTTACTAGGCAGGGTCAGTTGCTTCAATTAATGCCCCTTTGGCAATTGCTCTGTTTTACAATTGAATATCTCTTGTTTCTTTGCTGTTGGACAGTGTTAATTTGACAAGTTCAGTAATTTAGTGGGAACATTTGTACTTAATGACACATCGGGACCTGCAGTGACACAATATGTTCTCATTCTTGAGTACATCAGAGGAAACTTCTCTTCTTTAGCTCACTTGATGGAAGGGACAAGGGCAGAGACTGACCTTTATCATCAGTTGTGGGCTAACTCTTTGATAATTTCATAGGCTGAGATGCTTCTTCCCATAAAGCCAATAGATATAGTAACCTTAAGCTTTAATGTACCACATCTCTTCTGCACGACCTTAGAGATTCACCTAAATAAGCCAGATGCAATTCACAAAGCAAAAGACTGGCATCATGTTTACCAAGACAGCCATTATCATTTCTTCTGTTAAAGAGCTTTGCTGACAAGGCCAACTCATCAATAGTTGCCCTCGAGAAGGTGATGGGAAGCCATCTTCTTGAACTGTTGCAGAAATTCAGAAATCTGTTCAGAAATTTCTGAAGAAGGGTCTAGGCCCGAAACATCAGCCTTCCTGCTCCTCTGATGCTGCTTGGCCTGCTGTGTTCATCCAGCTCCACACCTTGTTATCTCAAAGAAAACACTGCTGTGGTTTAACTACTTTTCTTACACTGTTTGATTAACTCTGAAATGTCTTACAACTGGCTGAGTTTAATCTTCCCAATTTGAATTGTAACTGATTTCCCAACCTTCCGTCTCTGTGTTTTATGAACCAGCTGTTATCTATTGCAACTGATAAGGCGAACAACAGTAAACTACAGATTTGAGGTTTTTGTTAACCTGCAGAGGAAAGAATTTTGACCTTTTGACGTTTACATGCAGCAAACATTAAATGTTGAAAGAATGCTATTAGCTGATGTTGTTCTAATGTTTCAGACTAAATGCAATCAAATTAAGTGGAAAATCTAGTTACCAGTTAGTTAATTGTATCTTTGTTGTGAATAGATCTTCCCTGGAATCATGAATTAAATCCACGGCAGCAATTAATTCTCCAGATCCCAACTTGCTAAGTGAGGACAGGGCAGGGAGAGAAATAGTAGGTTCTGACAATCCATCTGTTTTTCGACCCCTTATCCCACGCTCTACCCAACACGCTACCAGGAAAAAGCATCAAAGTCAAAGGAAAACTTCTTTGTATAAGCTAGCAAATGTCAAAAAGAACCATTAAAAAGTGCCAAGCAGCAGAGCTAATACATAAAATGTTTTTTGCCTTTTTGCTTAAGAAACAAAGCTAGAGAGAGAGATGGACAAACAGGCTAGGCCCGACATCCTGATCACCAAGGGAGGGGGGAGAGGGACCAGGGCTGAGACAAGGAGTCGGAATTAACAAACCTTACGTTGCCTTTTGGCAGCACATACTCTGAGCTGCCCTCAGTGGAAATTATATGGAAGTGGTTCAGCCTGAGGTTAACCCCTCTCCTGGCCCATTATGTGGGTAGGTTGTTGCAATGGGAGGAGAAAGAGGAGAAAGGTGTGTGTTTTCCTACACTAAGCAGCTTATGTGTCTGAATGTGTGTGTCTGGCTCACGCACAGCTGCATGGCTATTTCTGTCTGTCTGTCTCTCTCTCTCTCTCTCAGGCTCAAGTTCCGATTGTCCTGGAGCCAGGGCCCAAGTCTGTGGGACCATTTGTCTCAATAGGCAAAGTGCAATCTGAGTGAAGTGGTCTGCTTTTGGCCATGCTCCCACCCTCCTACACATACCCAATTAAGGATGACAGTAGTTAAGATGGCAGAGCAGGCTAGGGAGGTCACTCTCACTGTCCTCCACTCACTTACACCCTCACTCCTCCCTAGAGCAGAGGTCTTTTGCCAAATCGAACCCTGCTGTCATATAAACATTCAAATGGTGGTTCAGTGCTACAGTGCCTTGTGCAACCAATACATTGAGTTATGTTTGACACCCATTATTTCCCTCAGAGTGTCTTACCAGTTTCAGCCAGGATACTTCCTGTCTATTCCGTTGACCAGAACAGTGTAAATACATTTAAGTGCACAAGATATAAAGTGGATGCCACACATGTTGTTCCCTACATACCTGACAGGTAGGCAATTACACAAGTAGCTTTCACAATTACTCTTGTGATATAAAACACAAGTGGTTTTCTCTCTTAATAATGGAAATTAATAGCACTGAGGAGATGTGAGATTTCAAAATTAATCACAGCTGAAAACAAGAGGATTAGCCTTCAAGTCAGATGGTTCAAGTCTTGGATTGACGTTGACAATCCAGATCGGTACTGGGGGAAGGCCACACTCTCTGAGCTGCAGTCTGTTAGATCAGTCATTAAACAAAGGCTTTGTCATCCACCCATAATCCCAAGGCATGATTTCAGGGAAAAGGAGGGGAGTTATCCCTGGTGTCTTGGTCAATATTTATCCCTCAATCAGCATCACAAAAACTGATGATCTTGTCGCTATTTGTGGGAGTTTGCTTTGCATAAGTTACAACAGTGACCTTACTTCAACAAGAGTACTTCATTGGCTGTAAAGAGCTTTGGGATGTCTGATTTTTTTCCAACTTTTATTATTCTTTATACATCATTAAATAGAGTACATAAGCCATTGAGAATATTGAGAATTCAGCATTTCCACTAACAATGCACGCACAAAGTAGAAGCATTTTAAATGGTTAAATAGTTTCAGAAAGAGCAAGGTGTTAATTGAACTAGTTTTACATATTTCTGTGGTATCTCATGCATCCATTCTAGTTGGCTATTGGCATTTTTCTCTCCTCTGATTAGATAGACAGACATTTCTAATCAGTGAATTATTATCAATCAGACTTGTGAGCACTCAACAAACGGAAAGCTGCCTGGCTACTTTACACTGTCTGTAAAAATAGACAATGACTACTGTAACATTTAAATTACTCTCCCTTCTGTGTCTTTGCAGCTCCGTACTCTGTATTTTCTGAATCCTGTATGGAAAGATTTGATGAAACATGATGTTTCCCCCTCCCCTTTCCAGCAGCCCCTCCTACCACATCCTTCTTTTTGCCAAATATGTTCAGACTTTAAAAGGCCTGAAAATATCTCTAGTGGCTCCCAAATAGGATGTCATTTTCTGAACATTGTAATTTCTCTCTTAATCTAGTTCCCCACAATCCCCCCACTTAGTTTACGGAATGTGAATAACACCAAAACTCAAAGTCTCAGGATAGGGCTAATGTGAGAACAAGAAGCAGGTGTAGGACATTCAGCCTACTGAGCCTCTCTGCCCATTTAAATTCATGGCTGATCTGATAGTGGCCACAACTCTATTTTCCTGCCTACCCTGACACCCTTTTCCTTCCTTGTCAATCAAGAAATAAACAACAGTGGGACTATTCTCAGAGCAGTACATAAGACCCCTGGATTACTATTCCATCTCATTCTCCAACCCTGCTAACATATTTTCCTGATTTTCCAATTACAGACTAGATTCAGGGACAGGCAAAATCCTGCTTTAAAATAATTAATTCTTAAGAACTTGTTTATTTAGCTATTTTTTTCCACATTCACATTTTTTGAGAATTAATTTGATTGGGGAAATCACCCAGCATCATCATGTTGCCCGAATAAATGGGTCTTTGTTGAGATTACACAGGCATTGTGCACATCCTAGGGTTTCCGGGAAATGTTGATTGATTGAGCCACTCACTAACAAAAGTATGTTGTCAGTTTAATAAAAAAACTGCTCGGTTCGTGCCAATTTGTACAGCCACTAGAATACATTTGTTTATATTAATGACAACTAACAACATCAAATGGACGCTGGTTATGTAATGGTTGATTTGAAGTTTAATTTATATTCCCTGCCCCTAATTCACCTCTTTGGTTTCAGAAGCCATCACATGTATATTTAAGTTGCAGCTGTTGGTCCTGCATTTACTTTTACCAGGTTTTAGAATTCCTCTGTTGCATTATGAACTGCAGATGTGAGATAATGCCTCAGGTCTTGTAGCTGTTGGCTTATGTTTCCAGTGTAAGGAGCAGTTATGTTGGAGCTTTTCTCCAGTTGGTGGGCAGCACTCTGGTGGAGCTGATCCAGGCTATCAGCTATGAGAGTCTGGTTCATACTGGAATGACGGAGGGCTCCATGAAGCTCCTGCAATTTCTCATGAATGGTGGCATATCATTCCTCGCCAATTACTCCATGCAGCTGTTCACCAACAGACTCCAGTTTCTCCTTAACCAAAGTGGTCTGGTTCAAAATCTGATCAATGAGAGGCTCCCCGTTCCATGTGAGCTCTTTTGTCAATGTGGACAGCTGCCTCATTGAACTAACAATCCAGTCTCCAAGAACTCCATTGATATCTGATACATTTGCCCTTTGTAGGGGGAAAAATGATATAGCAAAGTTTTCACAACTTACATAGAAAATCTACAACACAGGAACAGATCAATGATAACAAGCATGGGGCTGGATGAACACAGCAGGATGAACAGATCAATGAGACTAATTTGTCTATGCTGGTGTTTATACCCCATTCAAAGTTCCTCCCGCCCTGCCTCTGTATCCCCACTTTCCATTCTGTGTCAAATATGTAACAAGCCCTCCCTTTATAAGACGATCCGCCCTCTACTTCCTCATGTATCTCTTAATGCAACACACACAAGGATGCACAAAGCTAAAAAGTTGTTGTAGGCTCTTATTTTTTGGATAGGGGGTAGCAAAGCCAGACCTGCAACTCTCTCCTGACCCAATCCACACTCCATTGTACACCACACCCACCGCCCAACCAATCTCACCTATTCAAAGTTCAGCAGGCAGCATTGCTGCACCTTCATTGACCTGAGCCTGTGCAGCTGAACATTCAGCAGATAGTTCAGCAACGTGCACTGATGCAAGGTGGTGCATCCAATCTGCTCCTCTTAAATGCACTCTGCCCCCTTGCAAGGGGATCTGCCAATGACGGCTAGCTGACTGAACTGGCACTGGCTGCAAATGGGAGCTGTAGAAATAGAACACCTGCAAAACGAGAGGGGTCCTAGGATCATAATGTAACGCTGGAGGCCTTACTGGTAGACGTCAATGAGAGGAACGCTGATGCTTCTGTGAGGGGACTGGTGGTTTCAAGGCAAACCTTCAGGAAGCAGGTGGCCATGGAGATCAATGCCCAGAGTCTAGCCCTGAGGACTTGTCCACAGTGCCACACAAAGTTCCTTCATCTCACATGGGTGGTTAATGTGAGTAACTACACCTTCAGATAACATCTCCTATCCATCACATCACCAACCTCTTTTATTGTCCAGTGTATCACAGCCCAAAATGGACCTATTAGCGTCCCCTAACACCGAGGGTTCTGGTCTCAGCCCAAATGTTCCAACTTATCCTCACACCCATCCCAATGATGCCAGTCTCACTGTTTCAACATGCCTCCAGCTATTGAGCTGTGGCAGGAACATAACCCATGCAACATGTGATACAATCACTAACATCCATTCACTATTGCAAGATGAGGTCCCTCATGGCCACTGGGAGCAGTGCAAACCAGTGGAAGATAAAGATACCTGCACCTCCTGACCCCTGTCAGAGTCACTAAGAACATTGAGGACAATGGTATGTTCCTGCCTTCTGCCCCTTCTCAACACACATCTCACTCTTAACCTACTCTCTGGTGTGATGTGTAAGTTCGAGATGGTATGACCATCAATCATTTTGCTTTCTATCTGAGCCCCTTCCCACAACCAACCTCTGTTCTGTTACTCCTTCCAGCCACCCAAGAATAACCACCTACCCAGCCACAGAAAGCCCTGGAGAAATGGAGTCAAACCCCATCAAACAATGATAACATAACAATGATGACTGGGGTTCAAGTCCCACCTGCTCCAGAAGTATGTAATAATTTTGCTGAACAGGTTAATAAAAAAAATTTAAGGGCAACTCATTTGATGCGTTTAGAGAGGCAGGCACTTTGGGGGATATGGTGCTTTATCTCCCCTCCAACTCCATCTTGATTTAGCCCATTCCTGCTGTTCCTACTTCCCCCCCATGCCCTTCACTTTGATGGCTTGCATTGCCTATAATGGGCTTTGCTTGTAGATTTTTAATTAATATATAGCTGATTACTGGTGGTTGTGGTTAGTAGCATTAAAAAAATGTCACAGTGATTTAGTGGTGAGAAAGTTGTATCTGATAGGGCATCTGGATATAAAAAAAAGAAAAAATAAGGGTTACTGGTAGGGTTTTGGGGGGGGCAGTGGTAATGTCCCTACTTCTGGGCCAGGAGGTTCTGGAACTGTGTAATTACATCTCTGAACCTGTTGATTAGGAAAATATCTAAGGGTAACTCATAAGGACTCTTCTTGAACAGTGGTAGTGTCCCTGCCTCTGAGCCATAAGGCCTTAGTTTGAGTCCCATGTGCTTCAGAAGTGTTGTCTAACACATCTGAACAAATCGATTCAAAATATGTAAGGGTAACTTGTATCAATAAGTAAAACATCACAAGATACGTGGTCAAATAATACCTAATGTCGAACCACGTGAGGTAATATTGTAACTTGCAACCAAATGCTTGGTCAAAGTCATAGGTTTTAAGGAATATCTTCAAGGTAGAGAGAAGGAGAGTGACTAACTGAAAATACATCCTCTGACGTTTCAATAACTGGTCGCAAATTACTTACTGAATTGACTTGCCAATCTCAGACTGTGAGAAGCCTCCAAGAGCTACAGCAACTATTTCACTCCCGATATTGAATAAATCCCAATAAGGTTGTTGCCAGGATATGGGTTCATTCGATTCAGATTCATTCTGGGGGATAACATTACCCAGGATTCCTAAGAAAGAATGTAGGAAAAAAAGTTCTTCTTCGTCATGATGTTCGTGTCTAAAGATCATGTGAATAGCTACCTCCCTAACACTAGGGAGGTGACAAACTACTGGTATTACGCTGGACTCTTAATCCGAAGACCCAGGTAATGTTCCAGGGACCCAGGTTCAAATCTCTGCTGTGGCTGATGTTGGAATTTGCATTCAATTTAAAAAAGGACACTTTGGAATTAAAAAGCATGGGGCTGGATGAACACAGCAGGTCAAGCAGCATCATAGGAGCAGGAAA
>JAHRHZ010000041.1:9497047-9552199 GCA_024137785.1 Ginglymostoma cirratum
CTGTGTTCATCCAGCCCCATGCTTGTTATCTCGGATTCTCCAGCATCTGCAGTACCTTTTATCTTTGGAATTAAAAGTCTAATAATGATCAATTCATTATCAGGAAGATTCACTGATGTCCTTTCGGGAAGGACACTGGTCTGGCTGTCATGTGATCCCAGACCCGCAACAATGTTGTTGACTCTTAACTGCTCTCTGGGCAATTAGGGATGGGCAATAAATGATGCTCTCATCCCATGAATGAATAAAAAAAAAAGCTAAATCATGTATTCAGCTTTCTTTACCAAAGACCTTTTTTGTTGTGGTCCAGGTTGATGAGTGCCTACAGATGCCTACAGTTGCGACTCAGTGAACAGCTGCTGAAGCTCTGAGTGCCAACATTATATCTTCGAACCCTGAACATGAAATCAAGGCTGAACCTTCAGTGCTGAACTGAAGGAGTGCTGTCTTTCAGATAAGGTATTAAATCAAAACCCTATCTGCAATTCCATGCAGATCCCAAGGCACCATTTTGAATGGCAGTAAGGGCAATCTTGCCAGGAATCCTGGTAAATATTTATCCCACACTGCGTAATTAGATTATCTGGTCATTGAGGTTACCGTGAAGGTCCCACCTTCTCAATCTTGCCCCTTGCTTGAAGTGTAGTGACCCTCAGATTAAACTCACCAGTTGTCTCTCGATGAGAGAGTAGCCCTATGATCCTCTGGAACTGTGGCCACTTTGGTTGTTTTTGGACTTTGTCAAGTGCAAATTGGTTGGCAGATTTCTCACATATTAACCACATTTCAGAAAAAGTGCTTCATTTGATGTAAAGCTCTTTGGGATGTCTAATCAGCACAGAAAAAGTATTATTTCATTTAATGTCATTTAATATCCCTGAACATATCTTCTAGCTGAGGGTGCTACATGGCAATGCAGGATAGGAGACCGTCACTCATTCTAGCTGAGAGTTTCTTAAACTGAGTCTTGTGATCAAAATGGCTATTCAAACATTTCTAACACGAAGCGTAATGAACAGGAGTGCTCACCGTACCAAGATATCTCAAAGTGCTTTACACGAGCAACTAATTACTTTTATTCTTATGCACAGCAAGATCCCCAAAAATGAGCAGATTGAACGGAGAAGTCAGTATGGTTCAGATGATGGGGGTTGAGGAAGGACTAATGGTCAGGGCACAGGGAAAATTTGCAGTCTTTTGACAGATGATACCCCGGGAATCTCACATTATCAGAATAGCCAGTGTCAAGTCTCATCTAAATCATAAGTCAGCATTCCCTCCATCCATCAGCGTCAAAATTAATCTCATGACAATTTGTTATGAAGATAGCCTTAAATAAAACAGAACTGAAGTTTTTCTTTAGCTCTGGACAACTTCACAAAAATAAACTTAATTTGGAAAAAAAAATCTGTGATGCACTATAAATCCTTCTTTATTAGGGTTATTTATGTTTAGAAAAGTTAATCAAAAGTCACTATATTTTCTCTTGCTCTTAAACTATCAATATGGTGCTGGATTATGGCAACAAATAAAAGCTTTTCACTGTATTTTATTGTATCTCACTGCAAAACTACATGTGACAACAAATCATTCATTTATTCACACGAGCTAAGACAATGGCCTGTAGCCTGACAATGGATAAACTGGTCAATTGCTTCCAGTCTAACTGGGTCACTTGTAGGGTGATCTTGGCTTCCATGATCCTACCATGGCCATTTTAATTCAGCTGCATCAGAGGTGCTGAGAGAATACTTTGTTCAACTTCTGTTCCTCCTGCAAAGAGATCTTTCATTGAACACACCCCATTTAACAATGTAACTGAATCATAAACCGAATGGATAACTGATAAGAAATGTGTTCCATTCACTTGTACTAATGCTCTTCACTTTGCTGACATAGATTGGAGAGAGCTACACTTTGATTCTGAGGCATTCCATGCTCAACTGGATTTGCTGTTTGATGACCAGAGTAAAAAACTGTGGAGAGATGTTTCATCCTAACAATACAAACTCTCAAAGTAGAAGAACGGAGTTTCCCTTCTGCTTTCAGTGATGTAGGACACATGTGTTGTGATATATTCCATTGTATATTTGCAATTTACAGAGCCACAAGCTCTCTGAACTGCACAGACAAAGGAACCTACAAACTGGAAACGCGCAAACATAATCTGTTGCTGTGATTGTCAGTTTTCTACATCATCATTTTGTTTTAGTTTGAAGAGATTTCTAACGTACCTTTGAACAGAAGAAGCATCAAAATAACCGTGAGCATCTTCATGGCAGTGTCAAGTCCTCAAACCTCTGAAGCAGCAGGAGGATTGAAGAGCATAATCATTATATTGGGTATGATTTACTGACTAGAAGATTCATTATCAACAGTGCAATTCTTTACCAACTGTAGAAAGGAAACATAGAATTAAATTATTAATGACAATTATTGCTAGGTCTCTATGAGACACTGAAGTGACCTTTGGAGCCAGTTGGCATATAAGATGCCCCAACCTTTGGCTATTTCACAGATCATCGTGTAATTTTCCCTGCCACTTTATTCTTACAAAGTATCGAATAAGGGATTAAAGATGTCTTACTAGAATTTTATAAAGCTTTCGTGAAAACACATTCTGAGTATTCTATGCAGTTTCAGTCTCCTAATCATTGGAAAAGTATACATGTTTTGGCAGGAGTGCCACAAAGGTTTACCAAACTAATAGCTTGTGATTGTTATACAAGGAAGGATTAAATAGGCTGGTTGTATATTCTCTGGAGTTTGAAAGAACAAAGGGTAACCTCATAGCAGCGTATAAATTCTTACAGTGATTGACAGGGTAAGTATGGGGGGGATGCTCCCCTGGCTCCGGGAAGGGGAGAAGGTTGGGAAAGGGGGATTGCTGTTTGTTGGATCTTCCCAGTCTCAGAATAAGTGACAAACCACTGGATTTCTAGAAGACATTAGAAAAGCTGCCTCAATAGAAGTCACTCCACAAGGTAGGAGCTCTGGTTCCTTTTATGTATTAGCATAGATTAAGGCTTGGGTAGCACAGCGAAAAGAGAGTCGGTATTAACAGATCTTTTTCAGGTTAGAAACATATACCTACAGGAGCGCCACAAGGATCAGTCCTAGGCCCTCAGTTATTTACATTCTATATCAATGAATTGGAGGAGAGGACAGTGTGTAATGTTGCAAAATTTGATGATGATACAAAAAAGGTGGGAGGACATGTTGTAATGAGAACAATCTGTAAGAGAATTGGGATAAATTGAATGACTGGGCAAAAACTCAACAACTAGAGATTAGTGCAGGAAAATGTGAGGTCATGCACTTTGACAGGAAGAATCAAAAGGCATACTGTTATTTAAATGAAGGAAAGTGTAGCACAGAGGGATCTAGGTGTTCTTGTGTGTGCAACCCTAAGTTTATATGCCAGCACAGCAAGCAATTAAGAAGGCAAATGGAATTTTGATCTTTATTGCTAGAGGTTTGGAATTTAAAAATAGGGAAGCATTGTTACAACTGTACAGGGTGCTAATGAGACCACACCTAGAATACTGTGTACTATTGTTATCCCAGTACTTTAAAAAGAATGTACTGGTACTGGAGATAGCTCAAAAGAGAGATACACTAGACTGATTCCTGGGAAGAAGGGATTGCCCTATAAAGAATGATTAAACAGGTTAGGTTTATATTCATTAGAGATTAGGAGGAGGAAGGGTGATCTTAATGAAACATGCAAGATTCTGAGGGGTCTTGACACAGTAAATGTTGAGAAGGTGTTTTCACTAGTGGGAGAATCTCAAAATAGGGGATGTTGATACAGATAAGGGGTAATTCATTTAAAATTAAGATGAGAAGGAGTTTCTTCTCCCAGAGGCTAATAATTATCTCGAATTCTCCAACCCAGAGAGGTTACATCACTGAAAATATTTAAAGAACAGTTTTATGAAATATCAGAGAGTCAAAAACTATGATGAGCTGGCATGAAAGAGGAGTTGAGGCTTGGAGCAGATGATCCATAATATTGTTGAATGGTGAGGCAGGCTTGAAGGGCCAAATGGCCTATTCCTGCTCCTATTGTGTAAATAAGTTTTTATGTAGGACTAAAGTGAGGAGCAATTTCTTCACTCACTATGTAGCGAATCTTTGAAATTCTCTTCCCCAGACAGCTGTGAAAGCTTAGCCATTCAGTACCTTCAAGACAGAGACTGATGACCCCCTACATATAAACGACATCAGGGATACCGGGATAGCACAGGAAAATAGTGGTAAGGTAGAAGGTCTCATTTCATCATGATTTCATCGAATGGTTGAGCAGGAGCTGAACGGCCTACGCCTATTTCTTACAATCGACTTTTCCCATTCCATTTTCTGCTCAGCCTATTCATTTTTCAAGCCCAGCACATCAAAACTGTGGAAATTTCTCTTTTCCTAAAGCTTCACTTCTTCCTACAATCAGGTTTAGGAACTCAAGTATGATCTTGCCCTAATCCACAATGCCTCCACTTAATCTTAAAATCTTGCTGTCGGTCTCCATCATTGACACTTGGACTTTTGATTTTAAAAGATGCAGAGGTACAGTAAATGTATATTCTACATCAGTCATTGTTGAAGCTTCTGATATCTTTTAGGAATCTGTTCTATTGTATATTTCTTTCATTTGAGTCTGAAAAAAAGTGACTGACTGCTGTAAAAGTTGAATTCAAATCTACCCTGGACTAATGACTAAGTCTTTCTCAGTCTCTGCCGGTTGTACGGTTTCTATGTCAAACAAGTTTAAGTAACTTGGTCTGACAGCTATTTATTATAACAAGATAATGGCCTATTTTCAATGTCCTTTCCTGGTAACTTATTCTGTGTTGCATTTGGGCCCTGTCTGCACAATTTCTACACACTTCCCCTTTTAGTTTCAAATTGTCTTGAGTCCTATCGCTGTTTGCCAAATCATTCATTAGTTCCGGTCAGTTACAAATCAGCAAGTCTTTACTAGTTGATGGCTGATTGTTCTGGATGTAAACCATAAGAATTGACACATTCTTGCTACAAGTTTAGAAGATCTACAAAATCAAACAAAAATGAGCAAAATAACGTTGCAAAATGAAAAGGCGTTTCATTCTCTAATTCTAACATTATTCACCTTCATAGGAACAGATTGGAGAGAATTTTACTTTCCGTCTGGGGCATTCTATGCTGAGCTGGACTTGCTGAATGCTGCTGTACAGTGATAAATGTAGAGAAATGTTTGTTCCCCTCACACGAGAAGAGTTAAGCTTGCCTTCTGTCATTCACTGATATACAACATGGGTATTGTGAATAATTCCATCCATATACTGCAATTAGCACAATCTCCCTGTGCTGCATAGACAATGGAATCTATAAACTGGAACTCTGTCAGTATCATATGTTGCTGTAATTTATTAAGGCACGCGTAGGGAGTGGAAATATTCTCATTGATGCAGCGGAGAGAGTTTTGAACTGAATGCATATAACTGGGGAAGGTTAAAATGATATTTACTTCAGGTGATGATACTGACCTAGTTGCTTGATGTTGACACTAGACACTAGACAAGAAAAACTTTGGAAAAAAAAATTGGTTAATTGGAATGGTTCATCATCACCCATTGAGGGGATTACACTGGTTATTTTTAAAATCTTGCTGGTCTTATCTTGTTCCAAAATTCCTTGCATCTCCTGAAACTTCCACTCTTCTCCCAGTTCAGGAGTATAGTTTTAGCTTGACCAGGTCAAACCTTCTCAAATTGCAGGTAGCTGGACTTTCTGATCATTTAGCTGAACAGCAGTCACTGTACATGAGAATACCCTGAACAACAGGTACTTTTAATTAAATGACCGTTCTTTTGTGCAAATCATAGAGAAAACACAAGAATTATTGTAAAAAGAACACATAGATTTTAAAATATACTCCAATAAACATGTGCACTTTTTCTAAATTACCAATATTAAATATTGAAATATTTAACTTTTAACTGACTTTCAAGTCTGACACTAATAAATTCATTTAATGTTGGATGCTAGTAATTCCAAACATCATGAGACATAGAAACAGACACATATTGCCTCCAGATTCTGGTCAAGAAAGCACTCAGCATTTCATTTTGAGAATTAGCCCTGTAACCATTCACTTCCAGGTTTAAATTCAACAGAAAATGACATGTCAAGTCTTATGCGAAAACCAGTATTGGTGGGCATACAGCTGTATGCAACTTGGAACTAATTGGCACTAACTTGGTAAATCTGCAGAAACTCGATATGTTAGCAAAAAAGCAGGACAGGATTATTTCTCCAAGTTTTACAATAAACTACAGTCTTGGGAGAAATAATTTTGTGTTCCAATTATTCAAACAACACATAATTTGTGTTCCTTTTTGTAAGTCCTTAGTAAAGCATATTTAGCAAGCATTAAGGTGAATTTATGCTGCTGGTAGCAGTTTGGGACTGCATACTTACTAAATAGTGTGTCTACCTCTCATGTTAATCTTTCTCAGATAGAGAGGATGTTTAGAGGCAGAATCCCAGCTGTTGAGAATTACTCACAGTGTAAGTGGTGAGTCAATACATAAAGTGCTCAGAAGCCCCAGACGGCTCCCTGGAGATGTTTAACATTAAAGTTGACATCATGACAGAATTACTGTCCAAGAAGACACAAAATCCATCTGGCATCATGAGTCCCTCCTCTAGGGACTCTCACACCAATTCCCTCTGGACTTGAACCAAATTTGACTTCACAATTATGCTGTAATGTCATTATTGCTGTGAAACAAGAGCTGCTTTGCAGGAAATAGTGGGAATTGACCCTTAAGATTGAATACATTTTACATATAAAAATAGCTTGTTTGCACTGTATGAAATACAGACTTGTTGAAGATGGTCAAATGGGTGATGCAATGAATCAAGATGGAGTATGTGGTCAGTTATCACAAATTAATCCTATAGCTACCTACAAGGAATTAACTGAGTAAAATAATTGCCATTCTACTCAAAATGTACTCCTAAAATGTTGTTTCTATCCATACATCTGTAACAATGACGACATCAGGCATCATCTTGTGTCAGGTCTAGGTTTAGGGTCAGGGATGGCAATTTCTTTGTCTCATTTATTTTATCTAATGGTGTATAAAAGAAAATCTCATTCTTTTGGAGACAGTAAGGACTGCAGAGGCTTGAAGCTAAAGTCAATAGATGTGAAAGTGGGAAAGCACAGCAGGTCAGACAGCATGAGGGGGAGGAAAGTTGACATTTCGGGCCAAAATTCTCTCTCAGGCTTCGTAGAGGACCCCTCAGCACCGCAATAGGTTTTTCTAAAGGGTTACACACAAGAGTGGGAAATCTGGACAGTTTCTCCTCTCACTCTTACAGGAAGGCACATGACACCAATACAGTGCTACTGGCTTGGACTAACCAATTCAAGGACATTATTCCACAGAATATTTGGGAATTTAGCCAAAGAACCATTTGACAATCTGAACAAAACTGGATTTTAAAAAAGAATTAATCATTTGAACCAGCACTGAAATACGTTTTCTTGTAATTTTACCAGTTTCCATATACTACTGTTTAGATCTCAGAAAACACGAGAAGCATCTCTTACCTGGTCAAATTAGTCTTCTTGCTTGCACACTGTACATCTGCTTTCTCATCCTCAGATTTCCGAGATTTATTAACTTCATGTTATCTCTTCCAGCCGATAAGGAAAGGAACTGTTAGTTAATTTGAATTACATTTTCTTTCATGTGGAAATGGAGGATCAAGGACTAAAAATTCTGACCACTCAGCATTTGCATCTTGCAAATATTAACAGAACATGGTTCGAAGTCGACATCTGTCTAAACTAATTGATCAGTAAACTCATTGCCACTGTGGACAATTAAATCTGCATCTGACTAAAGTTGCTGCAAACAATTGCCACGGTTGCCTACAAAATGTTTAGCACAACAAAGGACTGAGCCAAAAGTTAGTAGCACACAAGGAAAAATACCATGCAAGATGAGTTGTGCAATAAATAAAATAAAAACTTCTGACTGAATGTTTACTGCCAAAATAAATACAGTTCATTAACTCAAACAACAGTAATTGCACATTGTGAGAAAGAGAGAGATTCATTTGTCCATAGTTGGAGCGAATGCTTCTAAAACACTTCTGATCTCAACAGAAGTGTAAAATGGCACTTTAAGCTGGGCAAGTGGAATGGATTGAAGTCACATTATATCACCTCAACACATCTGGTCACATCTGAAAAAGATGGAATAGTAAAGCACAAAAGGAAGCCATTCAGCCCATTGATGCTCTGCAATCTCTTTCCAAAAGAGATGCCGTTTGTCCCAGGCTCTTGTTATTTTCTCAATAACATTGATGTTTGTTTTTCCTTTGAAATACCTTTTCGTTGAAGAAGATAAAATGAACTAAAAAGGGATATTTTAATTTATCCTGCCAGTCAGGCTATTGACTTTCAGTTTGGATCCTGGTTTTACCACCTATTTACTTTAATTCTCAGAAAATACATGCAAAACTAGATCTTTCAAAACAGTTAATTCATCGTCAGGTTGATTTTAGGGCACACTTAGTAGGATTTACACTTCTGGCTAATAGATTAGTGAAAAGTGTGACATTATACTTAAATCATAATTGTACTTAGCGTTTCATTAGTAGCAATGGGCTGTGTGCCATGAATGTCTTTGACAGACACAAATAAAAACATTAGTTACAATTATTTCTGATGTCAAGGAGCAAAATTGATAATACACATCATGTCTAAGACAGTAAGATGAATAACAGTTTGAATGGTTTAGTAGGTTGTACATCTCACAGAATAGCTTCAGGTTCCATCTACAATGTGTGTGGAGCTAGCCCCTCCTTCACTTCCACCTCTAATGCCTTTTGTTCTCCAGCGAACATTTCACTACAGCCTCTCTCTTCCCTTGCTACAGCCTCCATCTCCACCTCATCGAGTTTCGGGGAACAGGGCTGAATGCATCTAATTTGCAACTGGTTTATCAGCACAAGTTATCTCAACCTCCTCTGCCAATACTGCCCACTACTCCAGGATTATTATGGAAACCAAGAAACCCTGGTTTCTTGGCTCCTCTCCCACTTCAGTCCTTTATGCTCCCTGCCCTTCCATTATATCCCAAAAATAGACTCGTTTACTACCAGGATTGATGCCATCAGTTTAGCTTCCTCTGCTAATACCCTATCTCTTACAAATTCCCTGGCCCTAGCTCTGAATTCAGGTCTCCCCCAAGCTTGTCTTCCAATTCCTACATAGCCTACATGTGATATACAATCATTTTAAAACCTCACCATGTCATCAGCTAACTAGTTTGTCCCAAACATTTTCATGTAGTTGTCTCTGTCCTCCACAAGGGTGTATCAGAAGGAAATAGATTGGGCAGGGTGCTGTACAGAGCATGGCAAATGTGTAAACGTGACTACCAGAGTCTGTTTTAGCAGTTTTACTAAATGAGCGCTGATTGTGAAGGATACAACAGAAATTTAAAAATTAAATTGTGCGTTCAAGCCGAGACTGCCCAAGAGAGAAATGAACTGATATTTCCAGCTCTGATCTATTCTTCAACAATGCTTGATTAACATGGCTGATATTGACCCAGAAGCCAGGCCAGGCGCTCTGAAAGATTCTGGTTTGCTACCACCCGACCTTACCCTTAATGACACTCGTGCAGACAATGGTGAGACCAGGACTGACAATGGCACTGCCCATTCAGGCAATGGGGGCTTCACTCAGGAATGGAAAACAGCAGGAATGCCAGGTTGTGTCCGATGGAATTGATCCAGGAGAATCAAGGCAGCAGTGCAGGTTTTGTTGGGCCCTCAGTAGTAACTGAAAACCCTGAGGAAAAGCGTATGAGACCTTGTTTAGGTAACTTCATATTCCACAGTGTTCTTGTCGGATAAACGTCAGCAGCAGCAGCGGAGACCGGAATACAACTGTGGCTTGCTTCGTTGCAACATCAATTGGTTTGTGCCTCACTCTGGTGCTGTTTGCCATCTTCAAGAGGACTCTGCCAACACTACCCATCTCAGCCTGTTTTTCTATTTTGCTACTGATAACCTGGTCCAACCCGTCATGAACCACCTGGCTTCGTATCAGTTTTATATCAATTGTTTATTTTGGAATAAGTGTTTCAAGTCACACTGTAAACACCCATGCTGAGCACTGGAAAAGGGACTTCTTGGTTGTAATTGGTACAACCATGCCTCAAGTAGACAACAATAAAGCTGTTGTGGGATCTGTGTGGACCATATATTAAAAGGAACAGAAATTTTGGTAACTGTTCTTTAAAGAAATGGAATTCCCCATCCGCTAAGGCATACCCTTGATTTTTTTTTTTTTGTTAAGCTTTTTCTCCAGCAAAGACTTAACAAATCTGGGGGACTTTTTCACTGCTTGACTCTTTCACATGAACTATAGAGAGAAGGAGAGAGTCGCTCAAGTGGAAGCCTCTGAGACTGCATCTTTGACATACCCCGGGCCTGACTGAGAATTTCCCAAGAATTTTTACTTTAAAATCACTGATTCAAAACAGGTGGCAGGTAGTAGCCAAATGACTCAGTTTGAAAATTTGTCTGCGTCGTAATTCTACATCTTAAAATAGAGCTTCAGTGACATCTGCTGTGTATAATGCCAGATAGAATCAGCCAAAACACAACAGTAATGTCAGAACAATTTCTTTTCAACCATTTACTTCAGTTTGATACAGAAGTTAAAATTCTTTCTGTCACGGGTAAGAAGATATTAAAAGACAAAAATAACAGCCTATGGCAGAAATTTTATAAGTTATAATCATGCCAAATTCCCTGTGTACCAAAGTTTGCAACTGCCAAAAATTGAAGATGGAATTGACAATGGAGATTGTGTTTCTAGGCCATGTTCAGCTTGCATGCAGCCGTGTTAATGAGCTCACAGTCCAATGGACCTTGTCTACTTTGCCCAATCTGTTGTGAGATTGCTACTGTTTGAGTTAGTGAGCTGTATTTATTTTGGCAGCAGCATTCACTTATTTATCTATTGCAGTAAACAACTTGCATGATTCTTTTGTTTGCATTTCTGGCTTTTGGCCTGCTCTTTAATTCCTAGTTATGAATTTCATGCAAGCTAGACAATTATGGGAACAACAAAATTTAGAGGTCAGAAATCTCCGATATCGTATGAATCAAGAAATTCGACAAGAGTAAGATTACAAATTTAATGGCATCTCAGAATGCTAAATGGGATAGGCTTTGAATAGGTCTAGCAACTCAAGACTGAGCATCTAGGAGGCAATAAATGCGGGCCTAGCTAGCGATGGCAACAGCACAGAGTCTTTCTTAATCAATAAAAAAATCAGCAGTGAAGGGGAAAGGGCAGGAAAGTGGAGTTGAGTATTAGTAGATCAGCCATGATCTCATTGAATGGCAGAGCAGATTCATATAAGAACACACAAGAACTAAGAGCAGGAGTAGGCCGTCCAGCCCTTCGAGACTGCTCCGCCATTCAATAAGATCATGGCTGATCTCTTCGTGGACTCAGATCCACTTACCCGCGCTCTCACCGTATCCCTTAATTCCTTTATTGTTCAAAAAAAATCTACCTTAGCTTTAAAAACATTTACTGAAGTAGTGTCAACTACTTCACTGGGCAAGGAATTCCACAGATTAACAACCCTCTGGGTGAAGTCCTAAATCTGCTCCCTCTAATCTTGAGGCTATGCCCTCTTGTCCTAGCTTCACCTGCCAGTGGAAATATCCTCTCTACTTCTTTCTTATCTATTCCCTTCATAATTTTATATGTTTCTATAAAATCCCCCCTCAATCTTCTGAATTCCAATGAGTATAATCCCAATCTACTCAGTGTCTCCTCATAAACCAACCCCTCAACACCGGAATCAACCTAGTGAACCTCCTCTGCACCCCCTCCAGTGCCAGTACATCCTTTCTCAAGTAAGGAGTCCAAAACTGCACACAGTACTCCAGGTGTGGCCTCACCAGCACCTTGTACAGCTGCAACGTAACCTCTCTGCTTTTAAACTCAATCCCTTTAGCAATGAAGGACAAAATTCCATTTGCCTTCCTAATTACTTGTTGTACCTGCAGACCAACCTTCTGTGATTCATGCACAAGGACACCCAGGTCCCTCTGCATAGCAGCATGCTGCAACTTTTTACCATTCAAGTAATAATCCTTTTTACTATTACTCCTACCAAAATGTATGACTTCACTTATTTACATTGTGTTCTATCTGCCAGACCTTTGCCCACTCACTCAATGTATCTATGTTCCTCTGCACGGTTTCACAGTCCTCTGCACACTTTGCTCTGCCACTCATCTTAGTGTCATCTGAAAACTTTGACACCCTACACGTGGTCCCCAACTCCAAATCATTAATATAAATTGTAAATAATTGCGGTCCCAACACCGATTCCTGAGGCACACCACTAGTCACTGATTGCCAGCCAGAATAGCACTCATTTATCCTCACTCTTTGCTTCCTGTTAGTCAACCAATCCTCTATCCATGCTAATACTTTACCCCTAATGCCATGCATCCTTATCTAATGCAGCAGCCTATTGTGCGGCACCTTGTCGAAGGCCTTTTGGAAATCCAGGTACACCATATCCACTGGGTCGCCATTGTCCACCTTGCTCGTAATGTCTTCATAGAATTCCAAAAGATTTGTCAAGCATGACCTGCCCTTCATGATCCCATGCTGCATCTGCCCAACGGGACAATTTCTATTGAGATGCCCTGCTATTTCTTCCTTACAATGTGCTCACTGGCTGACTTCTGCACCACAGCCATGGTCTGTGAACAAATATTTTTAAAAATGTTAATTCTAATGGAAAACTCAACAAGAAAGGTATCACTCAATGAATGCTTAAATATTTTTTGATAATGTTTCCGTGATCTTTGAGTTAAAGAGTTCATTATCCTGGAAGCTTACAACCCCATCTGACAATCCAATAGCTATTAATAATTGCATTCTCTCTTCACTTCATCACTCCATCAATTTTTTTGAGGAACTGAGATGGAACAGAAGAGTATGTGAACATCCAGAGATGAAGCCACTTCATCTTCCTCTTCTTCTGCAATGAACCATGAGCTTAGATAATCCAATATTTCTTACAGGAATTCTCCCAGACCTGGTTCATAAGTTTCAGATGTGAGAAAAGTGAAATTAGTGAAAAACAGAGGTTTATCTGATACAGATATAAAGGCTTTGATTTGCATCCAGATGTGTTAAGACATTTTTCTAAAGGAGACTCTCGTCAAAAATGCTACGGTCCGTCGCTGAGAAAACCAAAATGTTGAAAAGTGAACAAAGAGATACAAGACGTACAGGATTGACTGGATAATATTTCACTTCTGTCAGCTTAATGAGTCTTAGGATGAGAGAAGAAGCAAAATGCATTGAAATATTTATAGTAGATAAAAGTTATTTCATTAGTGTCAATTCAGGATGAAGATTATGTATTCGATATTACTGGTGCTTAGCAAGAACAAGGGAGCAACACTCATTGAAATGGCATTGGTAAGATAGAGCAGAACAAAAGTTTTGACAGGTAAGTTGGATGTTAGAGTCAGACGAGTTGATAAATTCTTTTTTGTACCTTGTCCTTCATTACAAAGAGGTGCTGGAAGATTATCCCTGAATCTTACAGGGGTTCAGTGGAGATGATGGTCTAGTGCCATTATCATGAGAATATGAATACAAAGACACAGGCAATGTTTTGGGGTTCAAATCCTACCACTGGCAGACGGTGGAATTTGAATTAAATAAGTATCTGGAATTAGGAATCTAATGTTGACCGTGAATCCATTGTCGATTGTTGGGGGAAAACCCGTCTGGTTCACTGATGTCCTTTACGGAAGGAAACTACCATCCTTACATGACGTGACTCCAGATCCACAGTAATGTGGTTGACACTTAACTGACCTCTGAGCAATTAGGGATGGGTAATAAATGCTGCCCTAGCCAATGATGCCCACATCCTGTGAATGAATAAAACAAAGATAAAGGAATGATTTTGACTGATGCTGAGAGTCATTGTGAAAAGTTCTAAACCTGACTAGTTTACTGAACTTTGCCCCTGAACCAACATCAGTAAAAATAGATGATCTATCACTTATTACATTGCTATTCTGAGAATTTAGTGTTCACAAATAGGCCACAATGTTTCTTTGCAATACAGCACTGATTATACTTCAAAACAAGTGCTCCCTTTGAGATGTCACAAGGTCACGAAAAGTGGAAAAATTAATGCAGATTATTTCTCTCTAACCTAGCTAATCTCACCATGGCACAAACAACAGCAAAATGGAAAATACAAAGAATATGTCAACTCCAAATACTTGCAAATTGTATGAAAAAATGTAACTCAGCCTAAAATGCATATTGACTTCTGCCTTCAACATACTGTCCTTGGACTATACAAGAATGTAAAGAGGACTTTGCAGAGAAAAACATTTCACTACCAGCATCTATAACTAAAGTTGATGAATAACTATATAAAGAAGGTACTGAACATACACCCTGTAGATCATTTATTCAATTCTTGATGTTGTAGTTATTGTTGGAATGTCTTTGGTAAGTACAAATTAAGTTATTACCAGTGGATTCAGACAATCTTAAATGAAAAGTGTACGAACTTTGAGGAATTTGAGAAAGTAAAGGGATATGTACTGTAAATTTCTATTTATTATTGAGAAACCTAGGGGCAGCAGATGTAGGGATAGAGTACAGTATAACTATAATTGTAATTAACAAGACGTAGTGGTTAGCTGTCACCAAACAGAACTGCAACAGAAGGCAACGAGTGAGGGAGGAAAGGGGTAGAATTTGCCCAGCATCTGAACAACATGGACAATGGCGAGAAAATTAGGAGAATGCAACAAAAATGAAAAAAATGAGATTCTCAACATTGAGAAAAAATTAAAGTCTGATTTTGCCTTTAGGTTTTCATTGATAAAATGAGAACTTCACCCTATTTGCCTACATCAGCATCTCATTTTGCTTAATTGTGCCTTATTTATATGCAGGTTCCTATTCTTCCAGGTACCAGAGGGAGTCTAGATGGTGCCAATTCCACCAGGGCTGCACTAGGGATCTTACCCACAAATGTTCCAAGGACGGTACCGATGAATTTTATGCCACATCACATCACTTCATCTCATTTCCCCATGATGAGGTCAATGCTGCAGCCTGGCCAGTAGACTTTTTCGACATAGCCAACTCCTCCCAGATGCGGGATACAATAGTCTATACTCACCGTGTTGAGAAGGCCATGTCATAATGCAGCCGCGTTAATTATCAGTCAACGTCTTAGTCATCTGTGATCATTGGTACCACATCCCAGAATTCTGTGCAACGATGCCTACATTGTTGATAATTCTCAGGCTCCTGCTTCATTCCAAGGGCCAGATAATTTTCAGGGACGGCTACTGGGAGACAATGGCTACCCTCTCCAAATATTTTATTCAAATATAGCTCATTCTTGTACTAAGGCCATCTTGGAGCAGACAATAGGCATCTTCAAGGTGAGGTTCCAATGCTTGAAGCAGCCCAGAGTGGGGGAGGGACACCCAGTAGTCTAGACAGAATGTGCCTTACAGTCTTAGTGCTCTATGCCCTGCACAACTAGAGCTGGTGAAGAGGGGAGATACTGAAGAGCCAGGAGAGGCAGCAGCAATCTTCCGAGGAGAAGAATGAAGACATTGAGCAAGTGGAACATTCTCTTCACCATGATAGACAAATGCAGGGTCGGCATAACAAGTGAGACAGGACTTTACTAACAGCTAGTTTCCAATAGATCTGAACTAGATGGAGATATCATCCACCGACTGTAAGCCATTCTTGCTCCAAAGGAAAGAGCCACTGCTTCGTCAGAAAAGAAAGTACAGATTTTTGTTTGTTCTTTCTTAATTTTTATTAAGCAATAGGAAAAGTGGACATTAGCCATTTGAAGGCTTCACAACATCCAATGCTTGCATTTGCAAGAATGACAGCACGTTATGTTCCAATGGGCATTAGGTGAGAGTAGATGTCTGAGCATCTTAAGATCATGTTCATGGTGATTACAGTGGGAGAGAAGTGCATCACAATGAAGCTGATATCGTAGCCAGGAAGTGGAAGCCTCAGCATTCCCACATGAGCAATCACAGTCCTCTCCCAGACCCAGAGATGAATGTCAGCAGCATGACCCTTACAATGCCACCATGGGCTGTTATCTCCTGATAAAAATTGATTAAAAAAGGAGGGATTGAGTTAGGTGAAAGTATCGGGAAGAACTGCTAGTGATGCCGCAGATGCAGGGGAGGTAGCCTGAGAGTGAGTAGAAAACACGGAGGGCAGGAAGGCCTGGTCCAGGGTGGGGCGGGTGGGGTGAGTGAGAATCGCTGAATGGAGACTCTGCATGTGAGAATGGTAAGGCCACAAGTAAAAGCAAAATACTGCAGGTGCTGAAAATCTGAAACAAACAGAGTGTGCTGCAGAAAGAATCAAACCAGACTCAAAAACGGGAACAAAAACAAAGTTGCTGGAAAAGCTCAGCAGGTTTGGCAGCATCTGTGAAAGAGAAAACAGAGTTAACATTTCGGGTCCAGTGACCCTTCCTCAGGAACGGTAACTTCTGTTTCTCCCTCCACAGATGCAGCCAGACCTGCTGAGTTTGGTAGACCCTGGGCCTCAGTGAAAAGTGGATGAAGTGATATAATTAGAGTGGGTGTAGCAGAGAGCAGACAGTGATGATCACCCGTGCAGAGCGCAGCAAGTTATCAACTGTCTCGTGGCACTGCTTCGCTTTTATGCCAAGTGGCGACTTCAGACCAGGTTGGCATGACTGGGCCCATGGTTTTCTCTGGCAGTCTTGGGGAAAAAGAGCAGCTCTCCTCTCCCCCACCCCATCCACTTGGATCTCTGGGTCCCAACTGGCTTCCTCAGCCGTGTCATCTGCAATGGCACAGCAGCTCACTAAGAGCAGTCCCTGGCTAGCATTGTTTGAAGTGGTGCAACTGTGGTTTAAATATACTGCCTGCGGTAGGTTTCGGCACTGCTGAACACTTCTGCCTTTGCTGACTGCAAGATTACACAGGAGCATTACCACAGAGAGTAGATGCATTAATCAGGTGAGCAGTGGAGAATTGCAAGAGAAACGTTGCCAGGACTGGGAGAGGAAAACCCTTCATGAAATTCCCTGAAATTGACAATTGCCAAAATATGGGGAAATTCAGCCCAAGGTATTCCACAATTTTGACGTCTAGGGAGCCATGAGTTAGGCTGGTAGTCAACCTGACGAATATTGATTTTAACACAGTATGATGTGATGAAAAACTATTGCCTTTCACAACCTTGAGATATCACCAGAATGCATTAGTGTTAACAAAGTACTTTTTACGAAGAAAATAGGGGTAGGTGTAGACTGTTCAGGTCTCCTTCACTTCTGCTCCACCGTTCAATATGATTGTGGCTGATCAACCAACTCTGTTTTCCATTTTCTCTCCATACCTTTGATCACTTTAGCGTGAAGAACTATAACTAATGTTTTGAAAATATTCAATGTTTTGGCCTCAGCCATTTTCGCGGGCAGAGAATTCCGTAGACAAACCAGTATCTGTGTGAAGAATATCCTTCCTGCGTTTACCCTGCCTCAACCTGTTAGACTTTTATAGGTTTCTACGAGATACCTTTTATTCTTCTAAACTCCAATCAATATAGTCCTAACCAATCCAGTGCCTCTTCACACATCAGTCCTGTGTGCCCAGGAATCAGTCTGGTGAGTATTAGTTGCACTCCCTCCATAGCCAGAATAACCTTTTTGGATAAGCAGACCAGTACTGTACACAACACTCCAGGTATGGTCTAACCAAGGCCCTGTACAATTGCAGCAACGCATCCCTGCTCCTGTACTTGAATCCTCTCGCCATGGAGGCCAACACACTATTTACCTATTTCACTGCCTGCTGCACCTGCATGCTGAATTACAGTGGCTGGTGTATGAGGACCCCCAGGTCTCTGTGTACCACCCCCTTTCAATATATCGCTATTCAGATAATAGTCTACCTTCCTCTTTTTGCTATCAATGTGAATAATCTCATATTTATCCACATTATACAGCATGTATCATGCATTTTCCCACTTCTTGAACTTGTCCAAATCACAGTGAATTATCTCTGTATCCCCTTCACTGTGCTCTCCTCACTTGGAGACTTCTGGGAGTGTAGCCACTGTTACAATGTAAGTTAGTTTGTACACAGCTAGGCCCTAAAAACTGTAATGATGTAAGGACTGGATCATGTGAGGACGACTGAGGGATAAACACTAGATCCAACAATGTGTGGAAGTCTCCAAATCTTCTTTGAAAAGTGCCATGGGATTTTTTAATACCCTGTAAGAACTACATATATTTTATTTGAAATATAATTTTGAAAACAGAGGTTTGGACTGTAAGTTTTATAACTTGAAGCAGACATGGAACTGGGTGGTGTTCGCCATAACCAAAAGAAAAGTGAGACATCAGTATATCCTCACAGTTAACGCAATTTCAAGAAGACATTTCATTGAGGACAGTTACAGCTAAAGTGGTAGAGATAAAATCAATTCAGTGTTTCAGTATCACTTACAATCACAAAGGGACGCTGATCTACACTGATCATTATCCCTTAGCTTTTATAGAGAAAAATCAAAATTTGAAATGCAGGATTATTTCAATGGATCCTGTTGATTCAACATGATAAGAATTGTTCGTAATGCTGGAAAAGACAATGTAACTGTAGACTCTGTCACAACTTCATTTGGCACAGTACACTGATGCTTTTCCCTGTTATTCTACGAGTCCATCTATATATCTTGTTTACCTTGTGATGAAACACATTTAAAAATGGTCTTTCACCTCTCCAAGACTGTACGAGGCAAAGACTCTGATGAAGAGTCATTTCGACTCAAAACGTTAGCTTGCTCTCTCTCTACGAATGCTGCCTGACCTGCTGTGATCTCCAGCATTTGTTGACCAAACATATTATATTTGAATTGGGAAATGGGGGCTTGGATTAATCGTTATTTTTAATAACTTGAAGCAAAAGTGGAATTAAGTTTACTCATTGCACCCACAGCAGCAGGCACCTTTTGCGAGAAGTTGGAATTTATAATTTTGCTGGCACCAGTCGCCATGAGTTAAGAAAAGTTTGGTTGGCTATTACTTATCTGTTTGTTGTAACTTGCAGATTTATCACAGAACTGATAGAACTGAGTTTTGGGACTCCCACATCTAGGAGCCTTAAGTAAGCCAGATCTCCTTTCTCCCATGTGTGTTGGAAAGAAATAACACTCAAAGGCTCTGCAGAAAAACTGAGAATTAAATCAAGTCCCAAATCCAATCGACCAGCAACTGAATTGAGAATCACTATGGTCAACAACAATGTGATATAGCTTTCTGTCCTGGTTTGGACTCTTAGGGCAGCAGGGTGGCTCAGTGGTTAGTAATGCTACCTCATAAGCACCAGGGACTCCAGGTTCAATTCCGGCCTTGGGTGAGTGTCTGTAGGGAGTTTGTACATTCTCCCCTTGTCTGTGTGGGTTTCCTCCCACAGTTCAAAGATTTGCAGCTTAGGTGGATTGACCATGCTAAGATTTATAGGTTAGGTGGATTAGCCATGAGAAGTGGGGTGACTGGGTCTGGGTACAATGATCTTTGGAGGGTTGGTACAGATTCGATGGGCCAAATGGGCTCCTTCTGCACTGTCGAGATTCTTGGCCCATAAACTTTATGCCATTTTCCCTTTATTTTCCATGGATATTATTTTTACAAAACTATTTGTCCCATCTGTCTCATCTATCATATTTATGACTGAATGTGTGTCTGTGCTCAAATTTAAAGAGGGTATAGCTGATGTTTGCATATTAGTAATTAATATTCTGTTGTATCACACGTTAGAGGATATGTATTGCTGTAAAAAATAAGTTGTTATTTACCTGTTCATTGATGAAACCTGATGGGAGTTTCTTTTATCTTAGATAGTGGTCACAATCAGGCATTAACCATCCTAGCAATGAAATTGGTCACATTTCACACTTGTGTAAACTGATAGAATGGTGAAGTTTAATAGTCGTTGCACTCTGCCCATCATATTCATGATAGTCCCTCTGGACACCACACACCCGTTCTCTGTTTAATGTCTCATTGGAAAGCCAGCATCTCTGACATTCTTTCAGTCCTGCACTAGGAAGAGGCTAAGCATGTAGGATGGTGGAGTTTAGGAATAACAGTTTCACTACAGATTTATTGATTATTGCTATCCCGAGGAATTAAAGCCTCCACATTGTGCAAGACCTTCTAAAGACAGCAATTTTGTAATGCAAGCAAATGCAAAAATGATAGCATTTGAAATTAAATTTGTAATTAAAAGCAGAAAGAAAAATTAAGAGTGAAAAAGAATGATTAGTCATCTCTAGGTTAGAAAAATATATCATTGATCCATATGCCCTTTTAACCAGGGTTTTGCTATGGAATAAAATTCTTAAGATGATTCAGAAAGAACTCCCAGCTTCCAGTCTGCTTTTTTAAAATGAAGGTATTGAAATGGCTGGGCTAGTTAGTTTTCTGTCAGTCCCCGGGCACTGACAAAAGTAATGCCTTTGAACGTCAAAGGAAGGTGGTTAGGCTTCGCTGTTGGAGATGGTCAATGCTTTGCTACGGCACAGTAGGAATTTTATTTTGTACCAAACAATGCTAAATCAATCCAGGGGTATTTGATGCTGTCACTGGGTGATGCAAATACCCCTTTTCCTTATTACTCTCATTCTTGATGAAATTTTGAAAAATCTCAGAAGGGGATGTTAATAAAATGAAAAAGAACTGAGATACATTGGTGAGACTGCATCTGGAGCACTGTACAGTTCTGAACCCCTTATCTGACAAAAGATGTTGTTCCATTAGAGGCAGTTCGGAGAAGGTTCACAAGATTAATTCCAGAGATGAAAGTCTTGTCTTATGAAGAAAGATTGAGTAGTTTAGGCCTACACTCACTAGAGTTTAGAAGAATGAGAGGAGATCTATTTGAGGTGTTCAAGATGTTAAAGGGGAATGACAATGTATATGGAAAAGGATGCTCCCCCTTGCAGGGCAATCTAGAACAAGAGATCATAATTTGAGGCTAAGGGGGTGAGATATTTAAAATAGAGACGATGAGAAATTACATCTCTCATTGGGTCACGAAGCTATGGAATTCACTACCCAGAGAGTGGTGTTGCCGTGACACTGAATAAATTTAAGGAACAAATAGATTTTTAATTAGTAACGGGTTAAAGCATTATGGGTATGGAGCAGGAGAGTGGAGTTGAGGACAAGATGAGATCAGCCGTGATCATAGTTATTGGTGGAGCAGTTTTGAAGGAGATGAATTGCTTATACCTGATCCTAGTTCTTATGGTTTTATCCGACTCCTTCAACAGATTTCTATCCGGTTTAATTATCCACACAAGTGGAGAAAACACTGCCATTTCAGAACTAGTTCTATTACTCTGCAATGCACGTGAGAACATCATTAAATCAAGACAATACACCCTTCAAAGCTATTATTAAAACATTCACTCAAATTTATTTCCTGCAGTAAATCAGATTAATGTTGCAGGAGATTAATTTGTAATGATCACAGATAGCAACATAGCCTGGCAACCCACTGATGCTGACATTCTTCGTGAAGCCATTGTGTGCATTTAGAAAGGATACCCTTAATGTCAGCTCGCCTGACAGAAACATAACTTGTGACAACAAATTTTGTGATAACAGACTTCCCCAACTATGGGAACAATTCTTCTTGTAAAGGCAGTGTTGTGTGTACATTAAGGCAGCATTTTGGCTGTATCCTGGCTACAAAATAAATAAAACCCATGTACATTAAAGTAAACATTGGAACTTTAAGGAGCTAATACTGAAATAAAGGACAGGCTACTACTCAGCACAAAATGGGTCATTTGGTTTCTCTTAGTATCCTCCATTAATATTTTGGTGGAGTCTGTCCCACAGAGAGGTCAACTTGCTTTTAAGGTCTTTAGTATATGGGATGAGATGCTTTTGGAAGTTCTCGACCACAGGAGTGAATGTCTGTCTCATCTCTTCCAGCTTTTGATCGAATTTTTCACTTAGTTTGCTGGTAAAAGGATGAGCATCCAATCTCTTGCGAACGGTTTCAGTAAATGGTGCAATATTCATTTTAAAGTCCTTCATATTAGACTGAATTTTCGCCTTGATTTCCTCAGCTAAAGGGGTCAGCCTTTGGTGGAGGCTTTTAGCATTCTGAATAACCTGCTCCTGAATGCTGTTGGCCAGGGGTTCTAGCATAAACTGGGATGTCTCAACACTAAGATTGACCTTATCGCGGAGGTCACTGGTGTACTGAAGGATTTTAACTTTAAACTCTTTCAAGTCCGTCTGAATCTTCTCCTCCAGCTGCAATCTGTCTTTCTGTAATCTCTCACGAATTTCATCTGACAGGGGAGACACAATCCTTTGTAGTTCTGTAACATATCCGTTGACTTTCTCCAAGCTCTCTGAAATTGTTAGACTATAAACAAAATAAAAAGTAACAATGAAGGTTATATTATTTAAAAAAGCTGAGCCACTTTGCACCTGCCCACGCAAATACATTTTGAAATTTAAGCTTAGTAGTGTTGGAAAGTAAATATCACAACCGTTGATAGCCATCCAAGATTCAGATAGACAATTTTTGGGCCAATGTGTTGCACTTCGACAGGGAAACTAACGGCTTCACCTCAGCTACCAAGTGAGTCTTAGTCAACATTTTGATGTCATGAATCACTGAAGCAGAACTTCTAATTTTAGGCAGACTCTATGGGGAGTTTCCACTCAACTGAGCTGAAAGTGGCTGGGTCAGAATGTCATGCCCACAATTCAGAATTCACAGTGCATCAGTGAAGTCACTGTTCAGCCCCGCAGCCCCTGCTTTGTTTTCACTCCCTGACCGCAGCGTTGGACGAAGTCTCCAGACAGGCAGGGACCCAGACAGTGGAGGCTGTGACCACAGTTCGGTCAATGGGCAGGATGGAACAGGGCAGTAACAGAGGATCCTTCAGTGACAACGGTTGGAGGTGGGAATTGATCAAGTGGCTCCTGATCCCAGAGTGGGAGGTTGGGGCCTCTCTGTGGAATCATGGTGGAGCATTTCAGGCTGGAGGTGGATTGAAGCCTCAGTTAAGTTGGTGTGGGTTGGGGCTGGGAAGAACATCAGGGCCAGCGGCAGTGGGAACTTGAATATGGCACTTAAGGAATATATAGGAATGGTAGATGGGCAGAATAATGAGGTAACAAGGCTGGTGGTGGGGATGTTGATGGGGAAGAAGGAGATACTTGGAGGGGAGTTCAGAGGGTTGGGCTATTCAAGAATGTGCTTGATCCTGGAGGCTTCACCAGGTAAGCCCCTGGATCCAGCTGGTGGGTGTGAAGTTAGTTGCCTCCTGAAGCCACCAAGTTCTCACAATGAGCAGCTGCTGCTCAGTCAGAACTCAAAAGCTGCGTGCTCATGAGGCTTCAACATCTTAATTAAAGTTACAATGGATTGAGTTCACCCCTTGGCTAATATCCAGCATCAGTTAAACATGGGAACTGAGCGGTTGGAAACATGTTTGTTTTTGAAGCTGATTTCAGACTTCCACCACCAACAACACTCTCCTTGGAACTAAAACTCAACCTTACTTTTGGTTCAAATCCACCCAATAAGACTATTGGATTGTAAATTACCCAAAAACAATTTGTCTTCAGGATTATTTTTAATATTGCACATCAAAACTAGACATAATTTATCTTACTGGAGATGACTCTATTATTATTCCATTGTATGAATAGCCAAATATTTGATAGAACACCAGCTATGATTAGTTACTTACTTTAGCTGCTTGCCAAACTCAGAGTTATCAATGTGCTCAATAGTGTCTCGAGCCTTGTCACTGACTTGACTGAAGTAGTTCTGAAGAGTATTTTTCAGGTTATCTAGACGTTTTTGGGGCTCATTTCGCCACAGGACTGCACCTTGAGTTCCTACAAAAAATGAACAGGAGAAAATAGACCTAAATTGTAATAGTTGTAAAGTCGGGCCTGAGTCACATTTTGATTTTACATAGCTACTTTGCAATGTCTGCATCAAAAGCCACAAACTGACATTTTTGTCTGACATAGAAAATACGCAGCTTCTTTGGTACTAATTTTTACACATTTTCTAAAGTTACTGTGTAATAAATAACTCCTCTACTGAAGATCATCAGCAAATTTGAGAATGTAGTGGAGTCTAGGCACAAGTAAACAATGCAGCATTTTACAGGTTAATACATTCGATGTAGTGAGGGTTCGAGATGTATGAGGTTTGGTTCTTTGTCCTTCGTTAGGTCACTGAACCCACCAGTGGGTTGCTGTTACGGTATCGCACTTGACATCTGCACCTCCAAGCAAGTTAAGAAAATCAGACAGTTTCTGTTTATTGTCCACTGACTCTCCTACTCCTAGAAATCAAAGGCTGGATAAGGACATTATGTGTTTTTTTAATTCTCTCGTAGAACATGGGCATTGCTGGCTGTTGTTAGTTACCCTTGAGAAGGTGGTGGCAAGTTGCCTTTTTGAAATGCTGCAGTTTAGGCAGACCCACAATGCCATTAAGGAGGGAATTCCAAGAATTCAAGCCAGTGATAGTGAAGGAACGGCGATATCTTTCTAAGTCAGGATGGTGAGCGACACGGTGGTGTTCCCATATATGTGCTGCCCTCAGTGTGTTTGGTAGTGATGCTCCTGACCAATTCTCATTGTCTGCATTTGTACAGGCAACATGACAACATGCCTAGGTGCGCAAATTTAAAATGATTTCTATTAAACAAATGCAAACACCCCAAAGCAAAACAATCACCTCCTCATCATTTGCTGATGATTAGTCCATCACAAAGTCTGTGCAGGGACACAACGCGATGGGTTTTCATCACTCGGCAGGTATGTGACATCATGTTGCAAGGACAAGGAGCCTGGGGAAATGTACCGAGCCGAGGGTTCCAGTTACTATACACACAGATGCCTTCATTGGAGGGTAAACAAGACGTGTGTGGCACCCATGCCAGATGGGTCCACAGTGCAAAAGCACAAGGCTGAGTTCTGCAGCAGCAAAATACTGGGCAGCTAGTGCCATGGGACCTTTGCCAATCCTGATAGAGCAGGACTGCAAAGGAGAAAAGTAGAAGAGGATGTGGTGACTCCTTAGGTTTAACTTACTGTCATTGCTCACTAAGGGACAGCGGCTTCGGGCTATGGGGACTTGCATGTCAGAAGAAATGGTGCTATTGTTACGTTTAATAGGACATTGTTGAACAGATAGTATACATCATTATTTTTAAACTAAACAAAGAAACTCGGCAACACTGAGTGCTTCAAATTGAAATCATTGTTCGTACACAGTTAGTGTGTTATTTCTTCAGCTACTGAGGGTAAAGGATTGGACGCACATACCTGTGATCAGAACAAGGGCCAAGGTTATGACAATCACCTTCATGATGGCTGTAAGCTTCAACACTGTGAATGAAATAATACATTTTAAGAACATATAAGAATATATTTATTTCATTTATACAGTCAAATGATTACATTCATTCTTTTGACATTTTGTTCTAGCATAAGCTTAACTGGCTGCATCAGTAGGACATAGAACATAGAACACAGAACATTACAGCGCAGTACAGGCCCTTTGGCCCTCGATGTTGCGCCGACCTGTGAAACCAATCTGAAGCCCATCTAACCTACACCATTCCCTTATCATCCATATGTTTATCCAATGACCATTTAAATGCCCTTAAAGTTGGCAAATCTACTACTGTTGCAGGCAGGGCATTCCACGCCTTTACTACTCTGAGTAAGAACCTACCTCTGACATCTGTCCTATATCTATCACCCCTCAATTTAAAGCTATGTCCCCTCGTGCTAGCCATCACCATCCGAGGAAAACTCACTGTCCACTTTATCTAATCCTCTGATGATCTTGTATGTCTCTATTAAGTCACCTCTTAACCTTCTTCTCTCTAACGAAAATAGCCTCAAATCCCTCAGCCTTTCCTCATAAGACCTTCCCTCCATACCAGGCAACATCCTGGTGAATCTCCTCTGCACCCTTTCCAATGCTTCCACATCCTTCCCATAATGCGGCGAACAGAACTGCACACAGTACTCCAAGTGCGGCCGCACCAGAGTTTTGTACAGCTGCAACATGACCTCATGGCTCTGAAACTCAATCCCTCTACCAATAAAACCTAACAATCCATCCCTAACTGCTCTTTGTATTTGTGGTTGCCTTCCACAACCACTGCAGTCTGTATGGGAAAGGAGGTTCAGGATTTTGACCCATTATTCACGGCAAAAAATACAGCTAAGGATCTTTTAGCACTCCAAAAGCTCCATTGGCACATATGCTTCCTGATTTAATATCAATCAAAATGGTTCCAGTTTGCATCCCAGAGCAGGTTGAGTTGAGCTGCAACCATAACCTTAGGATAACCACAAGATATGGGGGCAGAATGAGGCTATTCAGCCCATCAAGTATGCTCAACCATTCGATCATGGCTTATGTTTCTTAGTCCCATTCTCCTGCCTTATCCCTGTAACTTTTGACCCCTTTACTAATCAAGAACCTATCTGTCTCTGTCTTAAACACACTAAATGATTTGGCCTTCACAGCCCTCAGTGGTAATGAGTTCAACAGATTCACCACCCTCTAGCTGAAGAAATTCCTCACAATCTTAGTTCTAAAGGGTCATCCCTTCAATCTGAGTATGCACCCTCAGGTCTTTCCTATCAGTTGAAACATCTTCCCAACGTCCACTCTATACAGGTCTCTCAATATTCTCTATTTTTCAATAAAATCCCCCCTCATCCTTCTAAACTCCATCAAGCACAGACTCAGAGTCCTCAACCACTCTGCACATGACAAGCCCTTCATCCCTGAGATGATTCTTGGAAACCTCCACTGGACCATTTCCAAGCCAGCACATCCTTTCTTAGATACCGGGCTCAAACTGTACACAATATTCCAAATGCGGCCTGATGAGAGTCCTATACAGCCTGAGTAGTACATCACTGCTCTTGTATCCTAGCCCTCTCGAAATGAATGCTAACATTGCATTTGCCTTCCTAACTGCCAACTGAACCTGCATGTTAACCTTAACAGAATGCTGAACTGCTGAACTTGGACTGCTAAGTCCCTTTGTGCCTCAGACTTCCGAAGCCTTTCCCCATTTATAAAATAGTCTATCCATCTATTCTCCCTACCAAAGTGCATCACTTCACACTTTCCTGCATTATATTTCTGTCTGCCACTTCCTTGCTGACTCTGCTAACCTGTCTGTCTTTCTGCATCCTCCCCGTCTCCTGAACACTATCTGTCCCTCCACTTATCATTGTGTCATCTGTACGCTTAGCAACAATGCCCTCAGTTTCTTCATCTGGATCGTTAATTTATAATGTGAATGTTTGTGGCCCCAACACTGTGGAACTCTACTAGTCACCAGCTTCCATCCTGAAAAAGATCCCTTTATCCCTACTCTCTGCCTTCTGCCACTCAACCAATCCACTAGCCATGCCAGTACGTTGTCCCTAACAGCATTGACTCTTATTGGTTTGGCTGTAGCCTCTTACTGGAATTATCTTATAAAGTATCAGTGGGTCATCACGAGACCAGGTTGAACTGTAAAAGAGTTTTTAAAAAGTTGGACTGCACATTTGTTCTAGAGTCAGGACCCCAAAATCAGGTGCATTTCCTGGTCCTATCCCTGAGTCACATTGGCATCAACAAGTGGCCAAAATGTGGTCATCATCCAATTGGGAAGGATGAGCATCCTCCAAAGATTAGACCACTAAGAAAGAAAAAGCGGGAAAACCTTGTGAATAACACAGACTGATCCAACTTGTACACCTTAGAATGGTGCTCCAGGATGAACAGTATGATCATTCCCAAATATTACTGGGGATTTTTTTCCCGGTTTTTCCCTCTGGGCTATCAGCAGCAACTGTCAGAGTTGGGAGCTGCTGCTGAAGACAGGCGGCCTCTAGATGGAACTGTGCTCTCACAAGAGTTTGAACACCTCAAATCCCCATCAGGCCATCGTTGTGCAGAAGCAACCTTTCCTCCTGAATCTCTGGTGGCTCAATGGCAATGGTACCTGCTGGGAGGGGCCTCAGGGTTCCAAAGCTGGATGTAGTGCTAGTCTCTTCCACCAAAAGGAAGCTGTCTCCATCCTTTGACTGTGTTTTGCTTTCACTGTGAGACCTGAGAATGAACTACAGTCACAAAGCAGAGAATGGCCTGAACAGGCCTTTTAACAGCCACACCACCCAGTGTAACACTGGCAGGATATTTCTGAGCTTGTTAATGATCTTTTCACCAACAGTTCTTCATTATCTCACTGCTGACTCCTCTCCTGGGGAAGGGAGCCGTGCCTGCATCACCAGTGCCCTGTCTACATCATCAATGGTGTAAGAACACACAGAATAAAAAAAAAAGAACTGCAGGTGCTGGAAATCTGAAACAAAATCAGAAATTGCTGGAGAAATTCAGCAGGTCTGACAGCATCAGAGAAAAAAGAACTAACATTTTGAGTCCTGTGACCAGAGTGCAGTCACAGTTCTGCTGAAGGGTGAAATTCTCTGCCTCAGAAAGCAGTTCAGGCCAAATCATTGAATATTTTCAAGGAGATAAACATAGTTCTTAGGGCTAAAAGGATCAAAAGGCATGGGGAGAAATCAGGAACAGGGTGCAGAGTTGGACAATCAGCCATGATCAGACTAAATGGCAGAACTGGCACAAAGGGCTTATATCTGTTCCTGTTTTCTATGAAAATGCAATCAGAAAGCCAAACCAACTTTCAGCATTTAGACAAAGCATTACCCAATCATTGCAAAAATATCTCAATGTATTCTATCACAAGTAATTACAGCAAATTTTGTTTTAACCGGCACCTTATAAACCAGCACTCTTTGCAAACCAGCAAAAATGATTGACGTCAAATACCATGACCTACTGTGATTTCCAAATATTTATGCTGCAAATAAAGTGTAAAAATGACGACTAGTTACCAAAATGTTTACAATTCATGCTGCTAATTGCTGAGATGAACATTTGCAGCAAAATTTAATGTTGAGTGTTTTTCTGGTGGTATCTAACCACAAGTATCTATAAAGTCAATCAAAAATTGTATCCTGCAATATATTGCTGCAGTGCAAGTAACATTATTCTCATGCATTTCACTTTCATCTTAATAACACGTTTTACAACTGAAACATTACACAGAAATTCACCTGAAAATAAGTTTAAAAACGTCAGCGAAAACCCACTCACCTCTCACTGTTTCTGAAATTTCTTCTTCACTTGATCTGCAGTCTGACCCAAGACTACCTTGTATTTATTAGTCATCTGCTATCACATCTGATAAGGAAGAGAACTATGAACTGTGCTTGGTAAGTTTTAATTATGTGGAAGCATAGATATCAACATTCAGAGTTCTCAACTTGTTAATGATAACCAACTTCCAACCAACACCAAACAGAGCAAAGATCAACTCATTACACAAAGGCTCACTTGAAACATTTGTAATTTACAACATTTTTCTTTAAATTCATCATCCAATTAAAATGTTTTAGATGCCCTTTCAACTCTTTCTTTATCAAAGATTCCTCTTTCCACAGATGCTGCCAGCCTGGGTGAGTATTTCCAACATCTTCAGCTTTTAGTTCTAATTCATTGTACTATATCAAGTAGGTTGAGCTGAACTTACCAATCGTTTAGACCTTGCATTTGTTTTAGCCAGCCCCTTCCTCCTCCTAATTATTTTCTTTCTACCCTGTGCCTTAGGTTATGGGCACAATCACAACAAGAGTTATGGCAACTTATTGGTACCCAGGAGATACATAACTGAACCTGAACATGTATTATCGCGATGATATGAAAGCAAAATACTGCGGATGATGGAAATCTGAAATAAACGCAGGAAGTACTGCAGAAACTCAGCAGCGCTGGCAGCATTTCGTGGAGAGAGAAACAAAGTTAATGTTTCGAGTCCAATAAGACTTCTTCAGAAGTTTTTTTCTTAAATCAGGTGGGAAAGAGAAACTATTGCTAAAGAAAAGTCATACTGAACTCAAAATATTAACTTAGTTTTTCTCTCCACTGCCAGACCTGCTGAGTTCTTCCAGTATTCCCTGTGCCTGTTCCAGATTTCCAGCATCTGCAGCATTTGCTTCTATTTGCATGCTTAGTTTGCTGCCACTTCTCCTCCAGGTACGACCAACCTGGTGAGTCGTTCTCTTCTTTCCAACAGTTTTAATCTTGATGGCCTTCATTCCTTTGTATTTTCCTCCTAGTGTTGACAAAGTATTTGCCAAAACTTGTTTTTTTTCCCCCAATAGCCACATCTTCGTCCTCAGTGACTGTCTGCATCCCTACCTTTCTCCACACAGATTCCAACTGAAGTTCCATCCTTCATGTTTTGAACACATCGAAGATCACAAGTATCTCTGAGAAATACAATGCTCCTGGGGCAGCTGCCCCTGCCACACCCTGAGTTCCACACTCAGTGCCATGCACCATCGTGTGCACAGTCTCAACCTGTCTCCCCATCAGTACTGCCTCACACTATCTCAAAGCTGTCCTGATTCCCGGTTCCACGTCATTCTTTATCTCATTTCATAATTAACAAGCAACTTTCTCTCTATAAGCTCCAAAAAAGTTTTGCCATGTTATTTGACTTATCACAACCTGGCATCTCTAACTAAAAGTGTTAAATGCTCATGAATATTAATCATAAATAGGGTTTATGAAATATTTTTAAAGTCTTCTTTGCTGTCCTAGCTGAAATCCATTAACTCATCACACACATGATGGTTTAAATTAGAACGACATTGCCCAGGTGGGTAAAATAACTCTTCAGAGGCTGGCATCTCATCCTCAATCACCCTTTATTTACAAATGCACAGCCTTGACAATAGCGATGCCTCTCACTGCGTCAGACATTCAGGGCTGAATATCCCCCACATTCATCCTTTTATGTCAGCCAGGTCTCTCTGATTGGTCCAGATTAACAGCCCCATATTCTATGAGGTCCAGCTGGTTGACCTCATTGCAATCACTATAGTGGGCACAATGCAACACTGTACATCAGTTTACATACTCAGGGCAGTGTGTTTTGCTCTTGATACAATAATGAGTCATGAACATTACTAGGTCCTAAACCAACTCCGAGCTTCAAGATGCAGTAGAAATGATTCCTGTTAATCTATACATATGTTAATACATTAATTGGCTAATGCTTGGTGGGGTATGTGAAACAGGCCATATGGCAAGCCAACCACATTCCCCTCCCCCATACCAATGCTTACTTCCAGATATTTACATATCACCTTGTTCAGAGATGTAATTACACACCTCAGGAGCAGGTGGGACTTCAACCCAGACATCCCTAGCCCAGAGGTGATGACACTACCACTGTATCACAAAAGCCCTCCCCCAGCACATTCCTATTAGGGTTGGATGGGTGTCAAAATTAGCAGCACATCCACCATATGTAAATAAATAGATGATTTATTTGACCTTGTTAAAAGTTACGCACCCCGCGCCCAGTCTAAACCAACGATCACATGACTATCAGAACATTTAGAGATGGCTTTATTTTGAAGCCTTGTGTAAAGTCTTGTCCTGTCCAGAGATCAGGATGATCATATTCAATAGTTCACTGACAAGGGGGCCTCCTGTCACTTGTGTCAAGACCAATTCCACACAAAACCAAACGACAAACCCAGAAGGTGGTAACATACCCAGGGCAGCTGTGATTCAGAGGGCCCCTCAGGATCCACCAACAATTTGGCACGAGAGGCTGGTTCCCTCAGTAAGGGAACTTCACCCTCAGTAAGGAACCCATTAACTGCCCACAGGATCCTGGCAAAGTGCCAAAGTGGCCTATACGTGTGCCATGAATTATGTAAACTGGCTACCTGCTGTTACTGGGAAGTTAGCCCCCAGAGTAGATGATCTATTCATTTTGTAGATTGGTGAAAGACAGAATGTGGTCCACTGGCTAGGAACCAAAGTCTGTGAAATTCTACCTGGATCTACCTTTAAGACTGTAGCTGGGGACCAGGAAGGTTTTGCTCAGGGTCAGGTCTTCAGAGTCAGAAGTTATACTGACGTCTGGAAAACTGAAACTGACAAGAACAGAACAGAATTAAAATCAGGCCAAAAGTCCACTGCTCCACAAGCCTCTCATTGCAGTCACCCATGTTCTGTAACTCGAAGACTTACAGAGTGTTTGGGAGGTAAGGATCATCTACCCTACGTAACCAGAAGCTCTTGCTTGCCCACCATGATGTGAGAAGGTGGTCATGTCTCCCCTCAGCCCCAAGCAGGGAAGCTACTCATGAAATAATTCAGAACAATACCTGCAGGGCTCTTGGTGGGATCCAAATAACTTCCTTGGATTCTGAAAGTAGGGCCAACACCCGCCTTTATGAAGCTTTTCAAACATGTCAGCTCACTTGGAATACCAGACTCCACAGTTATGATGCTGCACAACTGGATTCCCCATGTCACACGTTCCCACTCTGAATGCCAATCATAGAGACTGCTGTAATGTCTTGCTGGAATTAGGGCAGAGGAATCTTACAGCTAAAACACTAATCCCAAAAGATTGTTCAAGTCATATTCAGCACCATCCCAGTTGTGAGGGTTTCCACTGGTTAAGGTTTAGACAATCATATGTGTAAACAAAAATCATAGCATCAGAGGTTTTACAGTGTGGAAAAGGGCCTTTCAGCCCATCATGGCCATGCCCATCATCAAGTATTTATCTATTCTAATTCCATTTTCCAGCACTTGGCTTATAGTCTTGTATGCTATGGTGTTTCAAGTGCTCATCTAAATACATTTTAAATGTCTTGATGGTTCCTGCCTCTACCATCTTCTAAGATAGGGAATTCCAAATACCCACGAACATCTGAGTGAAAACATTTCCCTCAAGCACAGAAATAAAGGAGAAGATGGTTACTGTAGATAATTACACTTATTTTAACTTGCTGAGCTGTAATTCACAGGTAGGAAAACAGGTTAACACAAGGTGGATTTCTGTTAATTTTGACAGCAACACAGAATTCGTCAATTTAACTACCAGTTTCAATAATTCCAAAATTCAGACTGTGGAGCTTAATGTATGAATCTCTGCCAAATGTAAAGCGGTTTCATTACTTATGTTTATGAGCATCTGATATTGTATTGATAAGCAAGAGATCTTATTTTATAGATAACTTGGAGAGAAATGAAATCAGTGTCTAAAAATGAAAAAATATATGACCAGGGCACCTTGCATTCACTGAGGTTTTATCCCGGACCTCTATGTTAGTGGTTCATGTGTTACACCAGGACAAATAATAGGACATCACATTGTCATCAACGAACAAGCCAACAAAACTGCAAGACCCAAGTATAGACGTTAAAGTATGATGTAGCTTTTATGATTAATTCAGTTAATTATCTAATTGTAAATTATTAATTGGAATCATTTGGCTAAAATAAACACTTATCTTTGTGAACATTTGGAATGACATTGCGTTAAAAAGAAACCTTTGTATTTTAATTTCAGTGTATTTAAATTTATAAATGTGTGCGCTATGTCTTTGTCTAAAACTTGGTTCTCAAATACCTATAAGCTGCAGACAAACTGCTTAAGGCTGACAATTGAAATGTCTTTATTACATCAGCTCAGATTTGTATGCTAAGCTGGACAATTGAGGTTAAAGTCTCTTTCATTAAAAGCCTTTTATGAGTTTGATGACCTCAGTTCACTTTCAATGAATTTGAATCTACATCACAACATATCTTAAAGAAAATAACATTACTTACAAACAAGAAACGTGCTCCTACCAGTTACAGATCTGATTTTCCTGTCTGATTTCTTATTAATCGATATGTAAATTGTAGCATCAAAAAACAAACGGCATGGGAAAATGATCCGCTTTGAAAAACCATAAATTAATACATTGTTAAAAGGAACTATAATCAATGCTCTTATATTAACATTCCAAATATAATTTGCACAATCCCACGCCCATTCTTCAAACACAATTGACCATGATATTTATGATGAGTTGGAGAGTTATCAGAGCAGACTGAAAATGATTTACAGTGCAATGTTGCAGTCATTATCATATTTTTAATAACAAAATCAATTCATTGTAGACGAGTAATTTTAATCATTCCATTAACACGTGGATTGCACTAACCCTGCAAAAACACAATGATAAAACCAAATTGTATACTTCTGCCCATTTTTTCCCTGCCCTGCTGCAAGCCAATTGGACAGCCTGGCCAGCAGCTGGGAAGGAAAACCAATGGCAGGAAACCAAAAATGGGGACTCTGATGTTCCTGACAATCAGAAGACGCTATAGTGGTGGGGGAGAGTTAGCAAACATGGTGGTGCAGGGAAAGATGCCTTAATCCAGGGATAAAGGTTTCCTTGAGAGGCTGTTGAGGTTGGGTGTGGGATGGTGGTCAAAGATGGGGTAATGCAATTCCCAAAAAGGCCATTTACATTGTGCAGCAGCCAGCTCCCACCTAAGATTATAAGAAACAGGAGCAGGGCAGACTATTCAGCCTCACACGGTTGCTCCTCCATTCGATAAGGTTCATCCAATTTCTGTCTTTCCTGCCAATATCCCCATAACATTCAACACCCTTTGATCAAAATCTGGTTACTCAGCTTTGAATAGATTCAATGACCTGGCCTGGATGCCTGGGGAAATTCCAAAGACTAACAACTTCAGAGAGATGATTTTCTTCTTCATCTCTGCATTAAATAGGAGACCCCTTAACTGCGCCATCAGTTCTAGCCTCCCCCACAAAAATATTATCCCAGCATCTACATGTTCAGTCCTGTCAACATCTTATGTTGCAAAACACTCACCTCATTCTTCCAAACTCCAATCCGTATGGGCCCAGTCTGGTCAACTTTTCCTAAAATGCCAAACCATGCATCCCAAGCATTTGCTGTTACCTTCACTGAATTGCTTTGAATGCAAACACATCTGCGGCATGATGGCTCAGTGGTTAGCACTGCTGCCTCATAGCACCAGGAACCTGGGTTCAATCCCACCCTCTGTCTGTGTGGAGCTTCCTGTGTCTGCATGGATTTCCTCTAGGTGCTCTGGTTCCCTCCCACAGTCCAAAGATGTGCAGGCTAGTTGGATTGGCCATGCTAAATTGCCCATAGTGCACAGGGATGTGTAAATTAGGTGGGTTAGAGGGACATGTGTCTGGGTGGGACGCTCCGAGGGCCAGTGTAGACTTGCTGGGCTGAAGGGCCTGTATCCACACTTGAGGGATTCTATGACAGAACAAAGAAAATTACAGTACAGGATCAGGCCCTTCAAGCCTGCACCGAAATGCTGCCCGTCACAACTAAAACCCCCTACCCTTCCAGGGACCATATTCCTCTATTCCCATCTTATTCATATACTTGTCAAGATGTCCTTTAAAAGTCACTATCGTATCTGCTTCCACTACCTCCCTCGACAGTGAGTTCCAGTCACCCACCACCCTCTGTGTAAAAAACTTGCCTTGTACATCACCTATAAACCCTGCCCCTTGCACCTTAAACCCATGACCCCTGGTAACTGACTCTTCCATCCTGGGAAAAAGCTTCTGGCTGTACAGTCTGTCCATGCCCTTCATAATCTTGTAGACCTCTATCAGTTCAATGATCTATGACATCCCTCCTTAAACAATGAGACTAAGACTAGAAAAATAATCCAGGCGCAGGTTCACTAATGTCTTGCAGAGTTTAAAGCATTTTTTTATTATCCATTCACCCTGTGAAAGAGGCCAATAGTCCATTTGACTTAGTTACTTGCTGTATTTGCATGCAACCTACTTATGATTCATTTACAAGGACACCAAGAATCTTCTGTTCTGCAGCTTTCAGCAATTTATGCATTTAAATAATATTTTACTTTTCTATTGTTTCTGCTGAAGTGGACCTTACATTTTCCCACATTATGCTCCATCTGCCATTTTGTTTTGCCCACTCACTTTGCCGATTATATCCCTTTGCTTTCTCCTTGTAGCTTCCTCATGACTTGTACTTTCATCAAATTTAGATACAATACAGTCTGTCCCTTCATCCAAGTTGTTAATATAGATTAAGTAGCTGATGTCACTGCAATGTTCCCTGAGGCACTCCATTAGTTTGATTTTTTTTCAGGGGGTTGGCAATTTATCCCTATTCTCTGTTCCCTGTTAGTTGGCCAATTCTCTGCCCATTCTAACATATCACCAACATCTTATACGTAATAACCTTTTACGTGGAACCTTATCAAACGTGTTTTGAAAATCCAAAGACATTACATCCACTGGTTTCTTTTTCTTCACCATGGCTGTTAACAACTTTGTTCACAATCATGGTGACTCTGCCCGATTATTTTAATTTTTAAATGCTCTATGACTACCTTAGTAATGGATTCTAACATTTTCCCAATGACAGATGTGAGACTACCTAGTCTATAAGTTTCTTATTTTCTATTGCCTCCCTTTTTGAACAGGAGCTTTACATTTGTGATAGATTCATAAGAGTCATACAGCATGGAAAGAGGCCCTTCAGTCTAACATGTCTATGCCAACCAGGAATCCTAGACTGAATTAGTCTCATTTGCCTATGTTTGGCCCATATCCCCTTTACTATCATGTACCTGTCCAAGTGTCTTTTAAATATTGTCATTGTACCCGCCTCTACCACTTCTTCTGGCAGCTCATTCCATACACGCACCAACCTGGGTGATGAAGTTGCCCCTCAGGTTCCTTTGAAATCTTTCCCCCTCATCTTAAACCTATGCCCTCTAATTTTGGACTCCCCTCACCTTGAAAAAAGACCTTGGCTTTTGACCCCATCCATGCCCTTTATGATTTTGTAAACCTCTATAAGGTTACCTCTTAGCCTCTGACACTCCAGGGAAGAAAGTCCCAGCCTATTCAGCCTCTCCTTATAACTCAACCTTTCAGTCCCAGCAACATCCTTATAAATATTTTTCTGTATCCTTTCTATTTTTACATCACCCTTGCTATAGCAGAGTGACCAGAACTGAATGCAGTATTCTAAAAGTGGCCTCATCAACATCTTGTATGGCTGCAACAGGCCATTCGAACTCCTATACTCAAAGCTTTGACCAATGTATGTAAGCATGAAAATGTCTTCTGCACCACCCTATCTACAACACCACTTCCAAGGAATTACGAACCTGCACCCCTAGGTCACTCTGATCAACAGCACTCCCCAGGACCTTACCATTAACTGTGTAAGTCCTGTCCTGGTTTGCCTTATAAAAATGCAATGCTTCACATTTATCTAAATTAAACTCTATCTGCCACTTCTTGGCCCATTGGACCATCTGATCAAGATCTCATTGTACTCTTAGATAATGTTCTTCACAGTCCATCATACCACCAATCTTCATCTGCAAAGTTACTAACTATATCTCCTCTATTCTCATCCAAATCATTGACATACATGACAAACAACAGTGGATCCAGACCAAACCTTGTGGCACACCACTGGTCACAGGTTTCTAGTCTGAAAAACAACCCTCTGTCTTCTATCATCAAGCCAATTTTGTATCCAATTGGAAAGGTCTCCCCAGATCCCATGTGATCTAACCTTACTAACCAGTCTACCATGCTGGACCTTGTCAAAGGACTTGCTAAAGTCCATGCAGACAAGCGCTACCACTCTGTCTTCACCTATCTTCTTGGGAACATCTTCAAGAAACTCAACCACATTTGTGAAACAATTTCCCACACAAAAAGCTACGCTGATCAACCCTAACCAATCCTTGCCTTTCCAAATGCATGTAGATCCCTCAGAATCCCCTCCAACAACTTAGCCACCATTGATGTCAGGCTTACCAGTCTATAGTTCCCTGGTTCTTCTTTGCAGTCTTCCTTAAGCAATAGCACATTAGCCACCCTGATTTTGTAATCTACTGCATCCTTTCCAGAATCAAGGGAATTTTGGAAGATTAGAATCAATGAATCCACTATTTCTGCAGTCACCTCATTTGATACCCTCATTTCAGATTTTTGGCCCATTTGTATTTCTAGTACTTTTCTTCCAGTGATTATGATTGCTTTACATTCTTATTTTTGCCTTTTGGTGTTCTAGAATTCTTAGAATGCTTTTTGTGTCTTCTGCTGTGAAGGTACATACAAAACACTTGTTCAAAGCCTCTGCCGTTTTCCATTCTCTGGTCTCACTCTTGAAAGGACCAACACTTATTTTACATATTCTCTTTTTATACACTTGGAGAATGTATCACTTTTAGCCTTTTCTACATTTATTGCTCATTTTTTTCTCTCATATTCCAATTTCTCCCCCTTTTAATTTGTCATCCTTTGCTGGTTTCTTAATCTGCTGGGCTACCACTGATCCTTACAGCATCTCTCACACATTTTCTTTCAATTTGCTATTATCCCTAACTTCCTTAGTTAGTTGTGGATGGTGTATGCCTCACATACATCTTTCTTTCTCATGTCATACCCTTGTAATTACATATATTGTCATTTAAGACAGTAGTTTGAGACACAAATTTCTCACCCACAAATTGAATTTGAATTTCTATCATGTTGTGCTCATCCTTACCAAGAAAATCCTTTCTCATTGCACATTACTAATTCTAAAATAACCTGTTCAAAGGTTGATTTCGGAAAGTATTATTCTATGACATTGGCCTGAATAGACTCCATATTCTCATTGACCAAGCTACTGTAAATTTGACATTTGGAGAAATCAATAACATTTAAAAAAAGCACAGATGTACCCAGATCTTAGAACTCTGAGGAACAAGAGACTGGGAACAGGTAGATTTAACACCAGAATCTGGTACATTTGGCAGGGGTAACAAAATGAGTACCAGTCCTTTATCATTTTTACTATTTAACACATTCTATTCGGTAAGTAGCCAGTGGTTGGTATTCAATGATAAGTAGTAGTTGTCTGTATAACATTTTTAAAACATGCACGTTCAATCAGATTAAATGCAGCCAATTTAATTTGATCAACGTTCGCAAATTGCCAGACCTATGATTCAAATTCTGCATGGTTCACAGTTGTGAGGGGCTGGACAGGATTTGAAGATGAATCAGGGATTCAACCACATGTAACAATTAGCTTTTTAGTTCTTTCATGGAATCTGAGCTTCAATGGCTGGGCCAGCATTTATTGTCCATCTTTGATAGCTCTTGACAAGATGGTGATCCACTTTTGAACATGCTGCATTCCACGTGGTGCAAGTACACTCACAACATTGCTCAGGAGGATGTTCTAAGTTTTTACCCAGTGACAGCGAGGGATCTGTGATGCACTTCCAAGTCAGGAAAGGTATATGAATTGGATCAATATGTTGGAGGTGGTGATGTGCATGCTGTCCTTATTCTTCTGGATAGCAGAGGACACAGGTTTAGAAGGTGCTTTCAAAGGAGGTGCATCTGAAATGAAGTTGCACAATCAGCAAAACAAACTATGTGCACTGGAAGATGTTAAATTAATGTGTCTTCGTTTAAAGGTTGCAGTTAAGGCACATTGCTGGAGCAGCATACTGTAAATACGTTACTCAATTCACAGTCTACGTTACGTTTGAATACTCTAAGTTGTCTTAAATATGGAAAACACTGATGTCCCACTACTAATATCCTTCACTGTAACAAACTGCTTGTTTTAATTTAAAATAGGTTTTGAACAAAATTCACATTTTGGAAATTCAGAAACATTTTGCAAAAAACCTCCCATTTGTTGAAGAAGCGGCCATACCAAATAATTAAATGCTTTTTTAAAAAAATACAATGCTTTCAACCAAAAATCCTTCATGGGACTCAACAGTCATTAATTGAAAACATACACAATTTTCTACATTTACTAGCGTATGCCCACTTTTGATATTCGCCAATACTCAATCGCCACTTTTGCTGAACATATCCATTGGATTCCGAGCTCTCTCCTCCTTGTATGAGCCTTTTTGCTCCTAATAATTGTTACCTTCTTCCTTAATTTCCCTTTAAACTTGCAATGGCAGAATTGTTACCAAAATAGCACTTTTTTTAAGAGTCAAGATAGATTACAATTTTGGAAATCCACAACACAATACAATAAGAAGTCAGATCCAAGGAGGCAGGAGATGAACACATCAGAGAGTGCATAAATATGTGTGTTTTGGGACTGCAGGAATATATGCTGCTGTGCAAATTCATGTCCAACATTTTAGAATAGGCCCTGGGTATAAAATGCAGTAGCAACAAATCTATTAAATTTTCACAAATACTTGTCTGTCTGGGTAGATTCTATCCATCATTGCAACACTTTTACCCACAGCATAGATCAATATAATTAGGAATGTACTTGTCCCAAGTTAAAATATTAGTTTTTCATTACGGCATCAGTAAAGTCAGTCATCATCTAGTGCTAATGATTTGGACCAATATGCTTAGGCACAAAATATGTATGTCATCACAATGTCATTTTTCAACAGATCAACTTAAGGTGTATTTGCTGTATAAAGGGGTTGGGCAAATGTGCTTGAAACTTTGCCAGTCTATTATTTGCATCCTGCCTTCCTAATCCAAAAGACTGGTTAAAGTTCGAAACCCTGAAAGAATTAATAGAGTGCATGCTTTACTCCTGTGTCTGATGAAATACTGTAATGCTATTATACTGTAAAAGCAAAGAAGAGAAAGGAACTTAGGAAAAACCATTTACTATGAACTAAATAAGTAACATTGTTCAGATCAAATTACATAGGTTTTATTTGTCATGATCCCACTTTCCAACTAAATTACTAGTTGCAAGTGACCCACACAATGTACTAGATCACTGAACCTTTTGTCCAACATAAACAAGAAAAAATACTTTTCAACATTTCCGAAACAGAAATAGCAAAGTATATTAATATACATTCAACATATACTGCGTATTGATTACTACAATACAAAGCAACATTAAAAATGTGTTACAGATGAGAGATGGCACTGCATTTCAGTTCTTTTTTTCCTTAGATTGGCAGTTGACTCTCCCATAAATACAGTGTCATGTAAACAAAGAAAAGATACATACAATAAAAGCTTTCAGTGTTTTCTTGGTACCTTCCCGTTAAACAGCTGAATATCAAGTTTTTGACTTTTTTTCATCAAATAAATGGAACAAAAATGTACAAATGACAGAAGTTGGACAGATTTGTAGTTGAGAAGCAGATAAATGGGTGATATTTAAATTTTCATCTAAAAATTCTCTGTCCAGAGCTACTTTTTATTGTTTTTTTTAAAACCATGATCATTAAAATCACAGTTAAACACTGCTTGACTGGCTTAGTTTGTAGTCTTTCTTTCCGCTCGTGCAAATTCCGTTCAAAGTTCTGCATCTTCTTCTCCTCTTTGAAGCAGCTAAATCTTTCAACTTAAATTTCATTTTCTGATCAATTTTAGAGTTCAGAAAGAATCCCAAAAACCTGGTCTTTGGGCAGGTTCTGGGTGTTTTAATACATATAAAAAAGGACATGGCATAGAAACATAATACACACTGTGAAATTTCAAAGGGTTAACATTAACAAATTTCACCTGGCACAAGGAAAGAAGTCACATTACAATGCCATAAAAAGGGAAAAATACTTTAACAAAGGTGCAAGTTACAATTCAAATATAACAAAATCATCCATTTTGACAATTTATTTTTTAACACGGTTCATTTAATTGATATCTTAAGGTAACATAACAAGATCTATGTGAATGGGAAATAAAATCCATAAAATCTAACTTTATTTTTAAAAAATGGCCATATACTTTTTTTTTTGGTAAATGACGCAGAAATTAACATGAGAAAGAAAGCACAATGACAAACACTGGAAAAGAAACTTAGGAAAACAAAGCATATTGCACCACTGTTAGGCAAAAATCAAAAATGGAGGAGTACCAGAGGGACAGCAAGCAGTCTTATTGCTCACACAGTAAATTACGCCTCAGGGCACATGCTGCACTGCTCAGTTACTCTCCCTGGATAAAGTGACATCACAGGGTTTTTGGAGGGCTTCTGTTTCTGTAAGATAAGGCCAGGGGGAAAAGGGCTTCACACATGAAGATGACTTGGGGAGGGGTGTGGGCGGGAGGTGGTCATGGCTGTTTAATTTTTCGCTTTTTGCAATTTTGAAAACTTCAGTCTTCTCTTCTTCTCATGACTGGTACTGACAGGTGTGGCAAGTAGTGCAACCCCTCAACTGACAGCAAACAAGTCACGATATTGTGCTGGAAAGAAATACAATGAAGTTTTGGCGTGATGCTGCTAGATACTGTCGGCAAAATGGACCTTTGACCTCAAAGCTGAACACACTCATCTGTAGAGAAATAACAAATTAGTGGTTAGCTTGCTGTGCTAAGTGAACAATAACTGCAAATCACTAACAGTATTTTGTCTTATAGTTCAGCGAACAGCTGAAAGCTAGAGTGGAGAGCCCCAGGTTCAATCTCTAGTCCATGGAAAGACAGTTACAGCAAGTTCTAAATTAAACAGTACTGACTTTTAAGTGGTAGAAAGAAAACCAGTCAGCAATCTTGTTCTCATCATTGTCCATTGACCATGTAGTATTTTAAAGCACAAAATTCTTCCAGAACTCTAAAGAAGTTCAACCTACAACAATCAGCTTTCAATTTTGTTTCAGAATCCTAGCACAGAAATCAAGGCTAATTACAGCATTTATATTTTGCTATTGCATTTTAGCTCATCCCTAACAGAGACCTGAGGTTACACGACAGACTTTCCTGGAATGCATGAAAGTTGCCCCAAAGAATCATAGGCTGTCCTCATGTTAGGGAGACACGATCAGTACTGGGTTTAACCAGAGGGTCACCACGCCTCAGATGAACGGCAAGGTTCAGAAGGTGGTACCTCATCTGGTTTGGGAATTGATTGCATGTTGTTGGCGTCACTCTGCGTCACAAACCAGCCATCCAGGAAATAGAGCTAATGGCTTTGTGACATGTTGGGTAAGTTTATTAACCAATGAACCTTATGGAAACACTAATGTCCAGTTTTTAATATAACTGTGGATTTTACTATAAAGCATTTATTATAAACAACTTAATTGCCTTGTTATAAAATTACACAGCAATTAACTTTTCATTAGGCATACTGACACTAGTTGATATTTTGCTTCACTTTTATGTCTACCTTCTTTTCTTGTGGTAACTGAAGCGTTTTCATGCGTAACCAACAGCTGCAGCCAGGCAGAATGGACTGGATTTTGTTACAAACTTTGGGAACTCATTGTTGGGATCAAATGGCGATCTCAATCCCAATCCCACACTTGTTGGCATTGACTCCAGCACTGCTACCTTCCGTATTATGGCTTAATTGAATCATCTCTTGTCACAATTATTCAATATAAAATACAGTGAAAAGTTTATACCACTGCCATGCATCAAGCCATTCTCATTAACTCAAATTAAAAAAAAAACTTAAAAAGGGTCCAACATTAGTTATCTTTGTGCTTGCCATCCTACTAAGGATGGCAGACATGCTCAATGGTGTTCGTTCAGTCAGAGAGATGGCAGCTCTCGAGAGTTGACAGCCCTAGTTGGTGAACTGCTGTTACTGAGGCAGGTCAGGGACTGCAGGGGTAGTCCAACATGGAGGTGTCCTCGCTGGTTGACACAGCAGTGTAAAAACAAACAAAATCTAGCCTTGTCTTGCAACAATTTATCTGCCCATCCTGTGTCCAAAGATGCATTACTTGCTGGAACGTGGAATGGAGAAAAATCAGGTTCATATCCAAAAGTAGCACTTCAATTGAAATATAAAGAAATTGTCCTTTTTTAAGTGAAAACAAAAATTTGTCTTTTGATAAAGCTTTAAGATCGATATTTCCTGAATGGAAGCAGCGCAGTTGAGATGGTGTGTAAACCCCAAACAATGAGGTTGCAGCTGCTTTTGGGAGTATTAATACTCAAATCCCCATCAATGACACATGGAGCCCCTGCTTTGATCATCCTCAGCCTGCGCAGGGAGGCTAGCGTTGGCTTCAGCATATGTCGGGATCTCACCTTCAAAATATTGGCAAGACCACATGCCTCACTCTCAATTAGGGCCTTACAAAGTGTCATTGACTGTTTCCTACCATAGAACATGCAGTCAATCCAACTTACAACCTCCAATAATACAACCCACCCCTATTTCTTGCCAACTCTACTCTCCTGGCTCTCCACCTCCACGTTCAACTCTGCCATTACAAGGCCAGAAAACACAGGCCAATGCCTCCTGAACTCATCCTTTTGTAGGCATAACTTCATTGTACAAAAAACACTGTTGTCTCCACATTTTACTTTAATAATAATGTCACAGCTGTGAGAAACCAAAAACAAAGTCTTTACGCAGTAAAACTACAAGAATATAAACAAGGTAAATACACACATTCCCCTTAAAACAGCAGCACTGTTGATCACCTCTGTATCCACTACACTCCAGCTTGCTCCATTCCAAAGGCCAGATCAGGGTGTTTGTAGGTGAGAAGTTTGTTGTCAAATGGTGGATTCAGTTCTTTCAGGATCTCAGTGATGCATTTGGTGGAGCAGCAGGAACTGTTTGAATGCTGTGAACCCTCTCCTGCGTTTGGATCAGCAGAACTCTGTGAACTGTCAGCACATTCTGAAAGAGCATTGAAGAATCAAACAAGAAAGTTACTAAAACTGTTGCACTCAAACCTTAATGTTATGGCGTTTTGCATTGCTTATAGTCAGCCATAGTGAGTGCTGCCAAACCTGTTTACAGGAGGAGGGAATTCCTGAATTTTATCAGTGTTCTGGCAGCAGCATTTATTAACTTTGGTTCATAATTAGGTCTATTTGGTTTAGAGGGAAGTTGATGAAGTCGAATTCTGATTACATCACATGGAATGACAAGATTTTAATTAACATTTTGAGGATCAAATTCCCTAGGTCCATTCATGTTCCAGTGAAAGCCACAAGCCCTGTTGACTTTAAAAAAGTCTACTGTAAAGCTTCATCAAAAATGTATCTTTTTTTATTCAGAAAGGACACCTTCTTTATATTTCAGTGGAAGTGTTATTTTTTTGATGGGAATAGGGTACTTGATTTTGATCCTTTACTGTCTTCCATCAGGTCATACATCTTCTGATGGGCAGGAAAATTACTATCAACACTAGCCAATCTCAGTGATGTATTAACTCCTGCAAGGTATGAAGATGTGGGTCAGTTATATCTATTCTTCTAACGTTCCCTTTCCTATAGAAATACAGCTCCCTACTGCATTTCAGGAAAGACCTGGAACTTGAGGTCAAGCTACTCTGTGCCATTCATGGGTACTGTACTTTCAACTTGCTTCAAAATGAACTTTAGAAATTTCAGTCAGAGTTATTCTTAGGTAGCCATCCCCAGTGATGTGCACCTATGTTGTAAAGTCATTTTTTTCAGATTTTATTACAAAGTAATTGAGAAAATCACACTGAACTCCTAGCTTGTCTTGGTTACAGATTGCTTACTGACCTAGAAGTAATTCCCAAAACAACGATGGAAGCAGTAATGCTAAGTAACTGAGATTGCCTGATTCATTCATAGTTTTCCATTTTATTGACCATGTAATACATAGCCTTTTAATTAATTTGACTGTCAACCCTCTATGCTGCTGCTTGTAGCTACTTCTGCCAGTAGATCAGCTGCCACGGTATGCCACGCTTGTTGGTCTTGTGCCATTGTCTCAAATTCACTGAAGTTCAAACTAATAGTTTAATAAAAGCAACATATAACACAGAAAGGTAACAGTTCCAGCACAGGTCTCATAATATTGCTAGTTATAAGAAAAATGTAACCTGAAATCTTATTAGTCATGCAAAATGATGGACTATAGGAAACACATCTTACGTCACAGGTTGGTTTATCAAAGTTTTATTTACTTTTCTGCAGTTTTACTGAGGCATGTTACAAGCAATAAAAATTTAATATGCCCAATTATATCACAGAGTGTGACTAATCTCTCTCTCTGACAAGATTGTCATCATGAAAATGCACTTAGTGGAAATGAATCTTCTCTTGAAGGTCTCTCAGCATGAGGGGAACCCTGCCACAGAGTCCTGGAGTATGTAGAGGGTGAAAGAGAGAATTAAGGCAGAAGAGAAAGAGAAAGAGAGAGAGGCTTTAATAGATGAGAAAGAAGTCAGTGAAAGGTAAACAACGTGGAAAAGGCAAAGTAAAAAGCTAAGCAGGAAACAGCATTTAAAAAATCCAAAATCCATATTGGCAAGCAGCCATTAGTCAATCTGGTAGTCGGCCTGTGGACAATTAGGAAATACCGCTCCTCCTGAGCTTTCTCCTTGCTCTCGTGTCTTCAGCCTTTATCATCTTCCTTGCTTCAAAACCAATTAACCTTAGTGATGCAGGACTCACCATCCTAGGTGACCCAGCGCGCTCTTTTCCCAACTATTGAGATCGAGGCCAATCTTCTGCAAGTAGTCTTTCAGGGTATCTTTGAAACCTTGGCTGCTGGCCATCCTGTCATCTTTGACCAGTCAAAAACTGGAAGTTCAGACTGCACTCAAAATTTGACTACCAGCATTCTGTACAACTGACAGGAATGGGATGCCTTTCCTGTCAGAGTTGATGTCAAACAAAGGTGTGATCCTTTCCTCCAACTTCCTGATCTGTGACTCAGACCTTCTCAGAACTGAGTTCTGAAGAAGAACTATATTGGACTTGAAATGTTAACTCTGTTTCTCTCTCCACAGATGTTGCAAGACCTGCTGAGTTACTCCAGAGCTTTCTGTTCACATTAGAAGAGACACTTTCCCTTATGGGTCACGGTTTAGATTATAAGAGTGGGAAGGTTACATTAGAATTTTGTAAAACACCAATAAGACCACAGGTAGAGTACTACACACAGTTCAGATCACTATCACAGAAGGATATGTTCACACTAGAGTGGCAACAGGGGCATCTTACAAGGATGTTGACAAAAATGGAAAATAGCAATGAGAAAAGATTTGGTACGCTGGTTTTATTTTCTTTGGAATGGAGAAGGCTGAGGAATGATGTAATTGAGGTACAGTAAATTTTGAAAGGCCTATCCAGTGGAAATTAACAGAGAAGTTAATAACCAGGTGACATGGATTTAAATCAATTTAGAGGATAGCTGAGGAACAAATATTTGCTAAAAGGATAGTGGTGATCTGAAACTGCCAAAAAGCGTGGTAAAGGCAGAAACCCTCATCATCGGTAATATGACATTAGATAAGAATTTGAACATACTTTGAATTTGAAATTTGAAAATATAACCGACAGTTATGGACCATGAGCTAAAAGACATTAGACTGGACAGTTCATTTTCAAGCAGCAGGCATCTAATGGGTCAAAAGGTCTTCTTTTCAGCAATTAGTTATTGCATTTTGCTGTCTCATCAATTAAACCTAATTTCACCCCAATTACTTTATTTAACCAAAGCATAACTTCTCAGTTAACGAATTAAAGGGCAATCAATAAGTGCTGACTGAAATGACACAAAAATCTTTTATGTAACTCGTAGGGCTGAATGGCTACACTGGACATCATTACACACCATTCTCTAGAAATCACTTCTAACTACTGAGCGCAGATTGTATGTCATCATGTAGAATGTAACCAACATCATCACAGATAAACATATTCCAAATATCAGACTTTTGCAAAAGCAGCATATGCAAGTTACAACAAACATTCCTTGATATTTATTGAAAGGACAAAATAGAAGAGCTATCAATGCACCTTGATGAACTCAAAGCAAAAAGAATATCTGAGTTAGTGCAGCTGAAGTGCAGTGTTAGCTTACATGTGTTTCAATATGTTAAGTATTTAGTTTGTGTTTAAGGTCTCAAGAACACAAGAAATTCTCACCTTCATTCTCTCTTGTCTGTAGCTGCTGGCTCCCCGTAAGTGATGATTGGCTAAGGATAACATCTGACATTCGGGCAGAGCTAAGCACCTTTCCAGCTAATAAACTCATCCCTGAAGGTTCTGCCTGATCCTTCAAATGAAAAGATAATCAAAGTTAAATCTGATAATAAATGTAGGCTGGCATTATCATAATAAGAAATAAGCAGCACCATCAGTGCTTTATCCCTTCAAATAAACTGGATAAAGATTTTCCTTTTCTGTATTTTTTTAAAAACAGAAAATATTGGTAACATTATAGGGAGAAGAAACTTGGGCAATCACTTTTGCCCCAGATTAAAGCTTACAATTTGACCAGTTCAGGTCCCTGACCATCACCACTGATCATCTAACAAAGACACAAAATAACACTCATCATAATTTTTCACATATAATTTTTTCTAAAGGCAGCTTGCTGTTTCAGCTGACTCTTTAGATAGCTTTTTACATTTCTGAAATTTCTTACAGTGTGTCTCACATTGAGTGATCTCAGAGCATTGTCACAGGGTGGCGGGACAAAATAATGGTCATGAGGCTTACTGGCAGGGTTAGGTGTGAATGCATAGTTAATGACAAGGGTTTTAGAGAATTTGTTTGTCTATGATTATTCATATGGACTGATGTTCATATATCAGAGACTTTCATCTGTTTTGTTAATCATAATTTTGGTTAACTGCTGTGCTATCCAGTCAAAAACAATTATCATTGCGCTTTACTAGACCAAGCTTGTAAAGGATTCTGCATAACTGAAGCCTAGTTGATTATTTTAATATTCATTAAATATTTTTCTATTTTTGGTTAATAATCTTAAATATTAAATGTAGTAGAACACACTAAACTTGGAAAAAAATGCATCACATTGATTCACGACGTAGCAGAAAAGTGTAAACAGAGGTAATAATCAGACATATAAATTAAGAAGAGAATAAAAATAGTTTGTACATACATAAGCATCATCACTTGTCTGTATGGTATGATGCCGCTGGAGAGTTCTAGTTGACTGTCTCGTTGAGTAACCAACTCCATTGTGATCATTTACCTCCATGGGCTGCATGGGAGCTCTTCTACCATCCATCCGATCCCCAGACATAGTTTCTGAAATAAGATGAGTTTTTGGCCTGTTATTTTTCTGGGTGGCAGAAATTTGAGCTTCTAAGTATTTCTAGCTCTCTGTTTTCAAACACTTTGGATATGTTCACAGCAGCCTTCCTCAATCTTTGAACATGAATCATGTTTTACATTTAAATTAACATGGTTCTGTCTAAAAGGAGAAAACAGGAACTTGTCGGGGAATCTTCAACCATACGTCATATAAAGTCTTTCATTTTAGTTCTTCAATGGAGGAAGGTATAAGAGGTTTGCTATAATGAAATATTGAGGAAAATGAAAGATTAAGGCGTTCCAAGTTCAGACAGAAGCAGAGTAAAAGGGTGAGAGTCGGTGATGTTTAGATGTAGAATGAATTACATTCCAAGAATGAGGGAAAAAACATATCAATACACAGGGCAATACATAACGCTCCTCCGTAGTAGAATAGGATTTTGCCTTGCCAGATTTGGTTAATTATTTTTGTAAAATAGTATGCAAATACTGATATATCATTCATCATTGCTTTACCAGCTGTTTGGTGTCTATTCAACATGGGGACTGATCAAAATGTCAACTCCCTTTCTTCACCCACCTCCTCCACTGCCACTAGTGCCTTTAGATACACAATACCTTTCAGTAACGATTTAGAATTTTCCTTTCTATTGTTCCAATTGTGATCAAAGTGCCCTTTGTCACAGTGGAAACTAATTTCTCACCAAATCTGACTGGCAGAAGCAGAGATGCCCCCATTATGGCAGGAAATCAAGATTTTAATTGAAAATTCACACATCCCAGTTACAGATATATGATAAATGTGGTGCAGCAATGACTTGTTGCAGTGTATTAAGTCAACTGCAATCAAAAAATGGCCAGCAACTGTTTAAATGTTAAGCTGTATCTTTTTTCAGGGTATAGCAGCAAACAATCTAAGACTGCACTCACAGTGAGTTCTTGGGCATGGAGTAGAAAAATAGATACACAGACTGAAACAGGAACAAAGATCTTCTGAAACTATAATGCCCTTCCCAAGGACATTAGTGATTGCACCACAGTGCTGTCAGCTATCAGGAACAGGCATTTTTGGCATGTAAACTCCCAGATCCAATGGCATTGACTGCATCTCTTAATTATTTTGATAAGCAGAAGTATTTACATTATTTTCCTTTCCCTAGAGCATCACTGTTATACACTTACGATTTTCAAATTCTGTAACAGGATTTTTAATGCGCAGATTACACACACACTGAGATCTAAGGCAAAGATAAACTGAAGATTCTTACTCTTCTTTCAACTAGCTAAGTGTAGTCTTTAAATGTTCTATTAACCGTAACACTTCAAGGGAATGCTGTCATTAGCTAACAGGCATTTCCAAAGGCCATGGAAACTATTTCAGATCAGCTGACACAAGCTCCTGACTTAACAACACAACTTTAAAAATTGTTAATTCACAATCAACAGTCTACAGATTGTGCTTCACAGGCCAGCCTGCTCGTTGTAACAATGTTGGCTTTCCTACAACATAAAGAACAACGAACACTATGATCAAAGTGCAGCTCTGAGCAGCAGTAGATTGGAATTTCTCCATCTTGTTCAATGGCAGAGAGGAATTCTTCTACTTGGCAGATGACATAATGGCTCTGTAATAGTTAAGAAATCTGAAACCTGGCTATCACCAAACACAGGCATATGGGACTAGTTCAATTTAGGAAACGAGGTCGGCATGGACGAGTTGGGCTGAACAGTCTGTTTCTGTAATGTATCACTCTGCTTTCCATTTAGTATAATTAAGTTACACGTGGTGAACAAAAAAGTAGTGGAAATGTTATTTTATAAAGAATCATCAACCTAAATAAAAGAGCAAATCATATTAAACTCAATAACCCTGCAGGATATTTGGGTGGTGGTTTGAATTGCATTTAGCATTTTTAATTTGTACATGTTGAGATTTTCTTATTTATTATCAGATGGCAGAAGTATGACACAAAGATATTTGTGAATATTTTAGTGGATGTTGCTAGCTAAAAGAAAAGAAAAAGAGGTTGGTGGGAGGAAAATTTGACTGTAGGCCATTTCAAGACACTTATTCATTATGTTCAGTGGTCAATTGCACAAAATGGGTCCAGTAGTCAACTGCACAAAATAAATTACCAGCTGAAGCTCTGCAATAGGTTATCTGCTTTTCTCGGAGACAATGCACAGGATAGACAAACAACTTAAAGTTGGGCAAAACTAAATGGAAAAAGATACTGAAAACTTTTAAACAGTGATCATTCTTTCTTCTTTCCCCTGTTATGTTTGTTAGAATACAGGAAGGGTAAGCACATGAACCTTAGATTCATTAACTTTAGATGGTCCCTAAATCTAATTTCAGTTATCTTTGTCAATAACTCATTACACAGAGATGAGCTTTCAGTTCTGAATGACCTGAAACATTATCAGTTTCTCTTTCTCTAAGGATGTTGCCAGACTTAGAGTTATAGAGTCATACAGCATGGAAACAGCCCTTCAGCCGAACATAATCCCAAGCTAAATTCGTCCCACCTGCCTGTTCCTGGCCCAAATCCCTGCAAATCTTTCCTAATCATGAACTTATCCAAATGTCTTTTAAATGTTGTAGTTGTACTTACATCCACCACTTCCTCAGGAAGTTGATTCCACATGCGAACCACCCTGTGTAAAAAATTTATTCATGTCTTTTTAAAATCTATCTCCTCTCACCTTAAAAATGTGCCCCGTAGTCTTGAAATTCCCCACACTTGTTTTTACTTATGAGAATTTGTGTTGTATTCTAACAAATTTTTTGCCAGATCTTTTAATTACCTAACCATCCTTAATCTCTCCTTCCTCCTGTGATCCGAATTTTTTTTAAAAACGCAAACACCATATGGGAAATGAACCATGCTTACTGGATTTATCTGTTCTCCAATTTTCTTGCAATGTTGGCAGGGTACCACACTCCTGCTAATGTTTATTCCTTTCCATAACCCATTTAAGCAAAGGGTTTAACTCAATAATAAAGAATGTAGTTTTACTCAAGACATTGTTATCCATTTTTCCAGTAATATAAAATTTAGTACAAATCACATCATATCATAATCATATCACACAAATCATAAAGGTGCTCTCAACAATCCTTTACAGCCTCGACAAACAGGAGGCTGGAAGAACACAGCAGGCCAGGAAGCATCTGGAGGAAAGCAGCAGTCAACGTTTTGGGTATTACCCTCCATCAAGACTGTATGTGGGGGAAGGGAGAGCTGCATATAAAGGGGTCAGGGAGAGGGGTGGAGGCGGTATGGTGGTGGGGTGGACGTTGGCGGTAGGTACGACTTGGTTGGTTGATGGAAGGGACGAATCCAGGTTGGTGGCTGGAAGAGAGGATCAGAATGTGGAATGAAAGACAAGGGTGGGAAGGGAGCTGGGGGATGGACAGCAAGGTTATTTGAAATTTAGGAATTCAACGTTGAGTCCTCCGGGCTGCCCAGGCGGAAGATAAGGCGTTGTTCTTCAAATTTGAGTTCTGAGTCACTGCAACACAGCAGGAGGCCAAGGACGGGGGTGGAGTTGAAATGGGCAGTGACCGGGAGGTTAGGTTGGCCCTACTCTCGCTCCAACACGTCCATCCTCGCCCTCCTCCAGTGTCGCTGCGACTCAGAACACAAATTTGAAGAACACCTTATCTTCCGCCTGGGCACACTACAGCCTGGAGGACTCAATACTGAGTTGTCCAGTTTCAAATAACCTTCCCACCTATTCCCGTCTCGACTTCCAACCCCACCTCCTCCCTTCCATTCCGCCTTCTGACCCTCCCCTCCAGCCACCTACCGGATTCATCCCTCTCTTCAACCAATCAGGTCGTACCTATGACTAGTGTCCACCTATCACTGCTATCCCACCTCCACCCCTTCCCCCCCTACCTCTTTATCTGCAGCTCCCCGCGACCCCCACATCCAGTCCTGAAGAACGGTAATATTCAAAACGTTGGCTGCTCCTTTCCTCCAGATGCTGCCTGGCCTGCTGTGTTCCTCCAGCCTCCTGTTTGTCTGTTTGGATTCCAGCATCTGCAGATTTTTGGCTCTAAACCTTTACACCCCGCCTTTTACATTGATGGGCTTTTATTGTCAATAAGTTAGATTAAATAAAATCTCTGTACTTACAGTTCTAATTCCTATCACACTGATTTACATGTTTTAATAAACCAATGAACAATGGAGACTTGGAGTAATTAGCAAAATCTCAGCTGATTGATTACTGCCAACTGAAGCTAAACACAGATTGTGTTGTTTCAATAATCCCTTGTACCTTATTTAATACAAAATGCTAAGTTAACTTTACTTAAATAATTGGCGTTGTATGGTTTTGCACAGACAAACGTTTAATCCTGATGGCTTTGGTTAAAGAAAATTAGTTGCTGTTAATGTGAGGTTACTTTACTGGGTAGGTAGGGAGAAGCAGTACAAAAAACATGAGTGCATAGATTTAAAATGATGTGCAAGAGAAGCAAGGTGATGTGAGAGAAAACTTCCTCACACAGTGAGTAGTTAAGGTGTGGAATACACTGCCTGGAAATGTGATGCAGGCAGGATCAATTCACACATTCAACAGGACATCGGATAATTATTTAGAGTGAAATAATGTGCAAGGATATGAGGAAAAAGCAGAATGTGGGCACTGGGCAATGATTTAATGAATTATTTAATTGACTGTGCAGGCATAATGAGCCAAATAGCCTCTTTCTGTGTCGTAACTATTCTGTAATTCTTTGATACCTCATTACTTGGTATACATTTTATACACCATGTAAAATTTATAGTGAACACAGGTGTATCTACTTCATTATTATGTAGCTTGGTAGGATTGTGTGCCATGATTTATAATGAGCAATCCTACCCTATATAAATGCTGAGGGAAATTTTAACCACTAGTAGCCAGGCTAGTGATTAAAATGGAGTGGGAGACTGACGCCTAACCAATTTGATGTGAATGACTACAACTGTAAATTGCAGGTGCCAAACAAATGTAGTAGCGGGCAGCATGTCCTGATTAAATATACAGATTGCATCCCAATAACTTAATCAAAACCGAACTGCAATTTTAAACCAGGACTGCAAATGATAAAGCCCTTATGGCTTCCTTGGCAGACCAAATCCAATAGGAAGAGGGACAAAGTTAGAATATACTAAAAAGCAGTGAGATTTTATGTAACCTTTAGGGTTTTAATCAAGGATAGGAGGATTCTCGGTTAGAATCCACCATGAAACCTTCCGTTTCCCTTGGACTTTTCTCCCTTTCCTCCAATTGCAATCCCCTTCAGGACTTCCCTAGTTATCCAAATGCCAGATCATTCTGAGAGATTCCTGGCTCCTGTTACTCAAAATCTAGGCCCTACCTGCTGTAGGGACTATGACTCTGAGCAGAGTGTGGGAGTCCAATCTCCAATCAATAAATGGGATGAGCTATCTGATTTATTGATGCCTTCCATGGCCAACTAGCTTGCCTTGTGCCCAGATCCCTCCCTGCAAAACAGTAAAATTTCTCTCATTGTTTGTGGATGGTGAGCAAATAAACTAATCTCTGAAAGCTGAATTCATTAATGTTTTGATTTTAATGATTAACAGAGAAAATACGTTAAGATAAAATTACATCAACATTCATTCTACATTTAATGCAACAGATATACACCATCTAACAAAGCCTACTTTTTAAAATGTGAGTGTGATCTTAGGTATTATGCATTTATTCCACACCAGTATGTACAGAATCAAAAAGAATGGAAGATGAACACTTCTAATTTTGGATTTTCACAACCTTAGGACATCTCAAAATACATTACAGCCAATTAAATATTTTATGGAAGTGTAGTTACTGTTGTAATGTACAAAACACCAACTTATCCACAACAAGCTCCTTCAGACAGCAATATGGTAGATAACAAGCATGGGGCTGGATGAACACAGCAGGTCAAGCAGCATCATAGGAGCAGGAAAACTTGATGTTTCGGGCCTAAACCCTTCATCAGAAATGGGGGAGAGGAAGAGGGTTCTGAAATAAAT
>JAHRHZ010000041.1:9553019-9650568 GCA_024137785.1 Ginglymostoma cirratum
ACTGGGGTGAGGGAGGAGGTGTGGGGGCAGGTGTAGCACTTCCTGCGGTTACAAGGAAAAGTGCCGGGTGTGGTGGGGCTGGAGGGGAGTGTGGAGCGGACAAGGGAGTCGCGGAGGGAGTGGTCCCTCCGGAAGGCAGATAAGGGTGGGGAGGGAAAAATGTCTTTGGTGGTGGGGTCTGATTGCAGATGGCGGAAGTGTCGGAGGATGATGCGTTGGATCCGGAGGTTGGTGGGGTGGTATGTGAGGACGAGGGGGATTCTTTTTTGGTTATTGTTGCGGGGACAGGGCGTGAGGGATGTGTTCCGGGAAATGCGGGAGACACGGTCGAGGGCGTTCTCGACCACTGTGGGGGGGAGGTTGCGGTCCTTGAAGAATAAGGACATTTGAGATGTGCGGGATTGGAATGTCTCATCCTGGGAGCAGATGCGGCGGAGGCGAAGGAATTGGGAATAGGGGATGGCATTTTTGCAGGAGGGTGGGTGGGAGGAGGTGTATTCCAGCAATATGGTAACTGACTGGATAATTTTTTTTCAAGTTGTTCAAGGGATAAATATTGGTCAGGTCACTTAAGATAACTCCCTGTTCTTCGTCAAAATAATGGCATGAGATTATACCCACAAAGTGAGTACACATTGCCATAATATACTATCTCATCTAAAAGACAGCATCTAATAAAAATGTTGGACTTCCTTGGTATTCCACTGGAGTATCACCTTATTAACTTATACCTAAAATCAAAGTGAAGTTTGAAAAATACATTTCCCTGCCAGTGTTAAATCTATATTTGAATGAATTCTGTGAAACCAGAACATAATCACAAGTGTACAGCTGAAGCAGAACCATACAGACTCAACTTACGAGCAAACCTACACTGGAGGTCCTGTCTGAAAATTCTGTTAATTCATCATGAGCAGACAACAAACCAAGTTTTCAATTTCTCCAGGTTTAATGAAACAAGAGTTTGGTAATTAGATGTCTATTATGCAAACTAAGGCTATCTAAGCACAAATATCATCTCTTACCTCTACTTGGCACTTTGCTTCTGGCAAAGCCAGGGACTGGCTGATGACTGTAAGGCTGTGTCATCTCATGCACATGATTCATATTTACTAGTAGTGTCTCTGCATCCCTACATCTAATAGCATTAAGTAGCACTGGATTCTCTTGGCAGGCTTTGGTGGATGTGTCAGTGCAGTCTGTATTGTCCTGATACCCCTCCCTATTCCCTTCACTTGCACAGTCCTCTTCCATACTCTCCGAATGCATCAACGGGGGATGGTGTACAAAACTGTGTCCTTGCGATGACGAAGGGGGTTGTGCAATATGCTCTTGGCCTCTGACCTGTAATAAACGATGGTGCTGATGATATGTTTCCGTACTTTGATAAGGCATATTTAACGCGTGGTGATCTGATAAAGTCTGTTGCTGCCCACATAGGTTGGCAGTCATGTTTCCAGCATCTGCCACCCCTTGGTTCATGTGCCTCAGCAAGTCATATTCCTGCTGCTGTTGTTGCTGCTGCCGCTGGTGATGTTTTACGAATTGTGCCTCGATAGGAGGTAAGCGCAGGTCCTGTTGCCCTGTCAATGAGTGTCTGGGTGACAGTAAACCCTGGATCATATGGCCATACTGCTGTGAAACGTGTTGGTGTCTTGTGTAGTCAGATGGCGTTGGAGAAAGCAATGCCTGATGTAGTGATGAAGCTGTGAGATCCTGTTGCTGTTGCTCATGCCGCATGAGGGCTTTACCAGCCATATTGTTATAGTTTAAAAGTGGGTCCATCTGTGCAATTTTCATGGCTTGAGAAAATGCTGCTGCTGGATTGAAGTTGTTAGTCGCACACCGAAACTGCTCCTGGAAAAGATGAGGGCGCAAGTGCGGCTGATCATAGCTCAAAGGAGAGAATCGACTGATAGGTCGACTGAAATCAAACAGAAATCAGCGTAAGGTGACATTATGAATTGGCTGAGACTCACATATAAATCAGACAAGATAGTTATGTCAGCTTCTATTCAGTACTTTAGTTAATCATTTGGGTTATTATTACAATCTTCTTACACAGTTATAACAGTTTTCATGGGCCACAACGTGCCATATTTAGCTGGAGCACTGCTGCTCAAGGGTCCCCCTTGTCCTCAACTACCATCCCACCAGCACCACATCTCGAGGATCATTAACCGTTATTTCCGCCACCTCCAACGGGATGCCGCCACCAGACACACATTTCCCACCCCTCCCTTGTCAGCCTTCCACAGGGACCGTTACATCCAAGACACCCTGGCCCACTCCTCCTTCATTCCCAACAGCACTCCCACAGCACCTTCCCAGGCAACTGCAGAAGGTGTAACACCTATCCGTTTACTTCCTCCCTCCCAAACACGTCTACCAGGTGAAGCAGTACATAACTCAATCTAATCTACTGCATTCGCTGCTCACAATGTGGTTTCCTCTACATTGGGGAAACAAAGCGTAGCCTGGGTAACTGTTTTGCAGAACATCTAAGTTCTGTCCGCAAAACAGACCCTGAACTTCCTGTTTCCTGCCACTTCAACACACCACCGTGTTTCCTGGCCAACACTTCTGTCTTAGGCTTGCTGCACTGTTCCATGCAAAACTCAGAGCTGGAAGAACAGCACCTCATTTTTCTCATTGGGAATACAATAGCCTTCTGGAATCAATATCAAGTCCAACAATTTTAGGACTTGAGCATTTCCCCAGCTTTCCCCCACCCCCACTCACCAAACCACATTATCACATTGTCTGCTATTACACACAACCCATTGATAGCCGTTAATGGCCTCAATTAACAACTATTCATTTTCCTAGGCTGGCTGTTTTCTACTCCTTTGTCTGTCCAATTGTCTTCTTCTCTCTTTGGCTCTACCTCCTCCTATTGTTTACTCCTTATCCCCTCCCCCAACCCTATCTTCTGCATAAAAACCAACATTTTCCTAGCTATCATCAGTTCCGAAGAAGGGTCACTGGATCCAAATCATTAATTCTGATTTCTCTCACAATTGCTGCCGGATCTGCTGAGATTTTCCTGCAATTCCTGTTTTTGTTTCTGACTTCCAGCACCCACAGTTCTTTCAGTCTTTTTTTTAAATATTCTGGGATATGGATTCAAATCCTACCATAGCAGAAAGCCATTTGGTTCACCAATACTCATTCACTTGGATCTGGAGCCAGAAGCCATAAAAGAAGATCCCTTTAGGGAAATAAATCTGCAGTCTATACTGGTCCAGCCTACATGTGACTCAGACCAATGGCAATGTGGTTGACTCTGAAATGGCCTCTGAAATTGTTAAACAAGCCACTCATTTCTGTCTGACGTTTGTTGCTATAAAGTCAAAAGAGAGGGTGATATTGGAAGAAATTGCCATCGACACAGGCATCAGAAATTACCCTGCAAAATCCTCCTTACTGACACGGGATTTTCCCAAAATCGAGGAGTCTGTCCTGCAGACTAGTATGTATTCGCCTAACATAGTCATACTCACAGATGCATACAGATAATGTCCCAGCCTCCGCCATAATCAGTATGCCTGGGTACATCATGTCCCACTGGCAGACAGACTCATCAAATGTGGATGCACAGTGTCACATAGTCAGGAAGCAATTGTCCTGGAAGTTGTGAACATTGACTCCAGATCCCATATGTCACATGGCATCAGGTCCTGGGAAAGGAAGCTTCCTGATTACCACAACTAGCAGCAGAGTGGGGGTCCCCGCATTTCAAGGAATTTAACAGTTCAAAAAGAAAGCTCACCATTGACATTTTCCAGGAAAATGATGGATGAGAAAATGCTGGCCTAGTTAACAACACCCATTTCGAATGGACAAAAGTAGAACTTGTTAGTTATTTTTAAGACCAGTTAACCCTTTCAAGACTCAGCAGTGTAACAACTATTCAGCAATCATGATGAGAGATTTTGAACAATATTTCAGTACTCCCTTCACACAATTTACTTTGGTTATTCCTGTGTAATGCTGAATTCCCCATTGGAATATGTGGCAATGCGACATAACACTGGCAAGTCTAATCTTGCTTTTGACCCAGATGCTAGGAGGTACACTGAAACAGTTTAAGGGCATTTTAATTTTCTCTCCATTACGAAAGAAGCACCTAGGTTCCATCCACTGTCCATTCTTAACAATGTTATTAAAATTGGAAACTAGACCCAAAGAATGGTTAGTATTAAAACTCATCCTGGCATTGGAATGTAAGGGTCCCCAATACTTATTGGGGCAGGATTCTCAATTGGCAGCAAGGAGCTCTGGTCCCAAAATATTGTGCAGTACTAACACCACACTTTTTAATTCAAGCACAATTGCTCCTGGAGGCTAGCCTGATTGATTGACTGGCAATTTTGGGAATACAATGGCAGAAACCATAGCCTTTCACCGTATACAAGCTGCAGGCATGCATAGAGAATGGTTTGGAGACTGGGGTCATATATTAGGGAAGGGGGTGCAAAACATCTGGGAGAGATTGCCGGTAGATAAGGAAGGAGGGGTGAGTGATCGTGGCAGAGAATTAGTGATCACAGATGGTATGGTTTGGGAGTGGGACATTCAACTGGGGGACAGACTGAAAGGAGCCTGTTTCTGCTGGCCCACAAGCAGTGCTAAAAATGCACTGACCAGTTGATCAGGGTTATATTTAAAATGGAGCTGAAATGTAAAGTAGGCAGACAATCGCATGGTCAACCCACCACAAAGAAACAGATTGGTTTCCTCACCATCACTACCTTCCACAATGCATCAGCCAACCCCTCCCAATCTCTCCCTCATCCACTAAAACAGGAAATGGCCTGTTTCAATGTGCATCTGAGATCAAGATTTTCAAAAAAACTTTTATACCTTGCCTGATCCAAATCCACTTGCTTCTGGGGTTAAATTTCCCCTCAAATATTCTGAACAATCATTTTAAATTATGACATGATCAAAGAAATCATGAGGCATCAGGTACTACTTTGATCCTAAAATTTGTACCTTAACTTTCAGAGATGTTAAAAGAATAAAAAACAATTTAGAATTATCAGTCAGGCTCACAGCATGACACACCTACATGTATTCACAATGTATTCAGTCACAACAGGCATTCTCTGAATCATTACCCAGGGCAATGTTCTGACCAATCAGAGTTAGTCAACCTGGATTAAAATTTAAACAAAACTTGACAGTGAACTGCCAGTCATCATTAACTGGTGTATTTTCCAAAACAACACCTCTGGCCTTGAGGAAACACTTGCCAACCACTCAGCACTCTCCTCTCATATAGTATGAACGTTGTTTTCCTTTTACTTGGTTTTTTTAAACAAATTATCCTGCAAGATGAAATGCTTCAACAAAATGTCTTTCCTCATCAATACTCAAATTCTGTACAACCAAATCACTCAAAAATACTAGAAGTCATACAAATTAATACAAAACAAAGAAATGTGGATGCTGGAAATCTGAACTTGAAACATTAACTGTATTTTCTCTCCACTGGTGTGACTGAGTTACACCATTAACTTCTCAATAAAATGTTCCTGATCTGTATATTATTTTATCACTGTGAATAGGATAGAAATATTACATAAAACAAATTTACACAAATCGTATTTCACAGTAGATGGTGATTTCAACTTGAGGTTCACTATTCATCATACTGAGCAGATAACTTGAAAAAATGTGATTTTACAGAATAATGAGTTACGGGGTAATTTTTTTAAAAAAATCAACACGTCATATTAAATCTATGGTACAAACAGGTTTCCATCTGACGTAAGGATATATTTCAGACACCCTAGAGAAAAATATCCTGCTTTTTCTATACCCAGATTCTGAGGATGTACAGACCATCAACACCTAATAATTAGGTTCAAGCATAATCAATCTTACCTGCTTGTCTCTGCACTGTCAGCACTCAGTTGTTTTGCTAAGGCTCTATGCTGTCCTAGCCCAAGAGATGGCATGTGCAACCCTCTCTGTTGGAGAGGAAGATGATTTCCTGGACTGATGATTCCACGGGGGTGCGTGGTGTGCAATGTTTGCCCAGCACTTTGTAGCAAGTTATTGCTGAGCATGTCTGTTGGCTCTTGGACTTGGATTGTAACCTGCTGCGTTTGAGATTGCTGTGCCAACCCAGGTTGTAAATTCATTCGAGGCAGATTAATGTTTGGGGGTGGGGGGCTATTGCTTGGCTGCTGGAACAAAGCATGTTGGGATGTCAAGCCTTGAAACTGAGACGGAGAAGAAACACAACCTAAGGAATTAAGGGAAACAAATATTTCAGGCATGTCACAATCTAGAGACAAAGTCCAGCCCTTTAAATAGTTCTAGGCAATCCACTTATTTGACATGGAACATTTCTTTATAAATTAAGTTTCAAAGAGCTGAACAACAATTGTTAACTCGTAAGTTAAATAAAACAAAATATTTTTGCATGCACGACATCTGGAAACCTATTTTATAGTTAAATACAAAAGCTTAGAAAGACTCAAGTCCTTACTTTAAAATGACTGGTTTTTAGCAATGGCACCAACGCTACTGATAAGTCATGAGCATCGAGTTGAAACAAGATAATGATACTTTTCTACTTGATAGCACACTATAATTTTCTGTTGACCTCAATTATATTAGAATGGATGAACGTCACATAACCAAACACAACTGGAAGTCACAACAAGTTAGGTGGAAACCATTTTACTTGCTAATGGGCAGAAAGATTTTATGTTTGGTCAGTCACTATTACAATACTTAAATCTCAAAGAATGAGTGCGTGAGTGATTGCGTGTTAGCGAATCAGGTAAGTGAGGAGAGTGAGTGAGTGAGTGTGTACACACACTAGCCCTTCAGAGTATGCATTATGCTCGCTTACTGTAAGAACCTGCACATGAAGTCCTCTAATGTGGGAAGGTTGCTGTGCTGCAGCTACCACTCTCTTCTGGTTGACCAGGACCCTCTCCAACTTTAATCACGTGCCATATATATGTACTAGAAGAATTTACAATTTGATAATCAACCTGTTAGATCACGTTATAACATACTTTCTCTGCAGTGAAGTGGGCTTCAACCCAGAGCTTGTGGTCACAGACAGGGCCCATATCCACTGTGCCACAAGACCTTGCTACCCCACATCTAAAGACACTGGCTTGCAACAATGTGTGAAGCCGAATGTTGACCTGGTTCAGGTTAGGATTACTGAATGTACGGCTAAGTATTGACTAGGTTCCAAACAGCATTTAACAAGCATGTCATCTTGGACATACCTCAATTTGGCAAATCCACTTACCTGGTTCAAAAGGTAATAATCTATAAATTAAAATTAACAAGATGCAAAAAATGTTTATCCTGGTTAATCTTGGCGTCCAAAATTAGCATGGAAAATGCTTACTGCTGGATTGCATGATGGCCGTAGTGCCAGGAGAAGGACTGTTATTAGATTTGCTGAAGGGATGATTGTTGGGATGGTTAGGAGGAGGACTTGACTGTTCATGCTGAATTTGTAACCTGAAAAATGAAATGTTTTTCAGTGTCATAATTTGAAAGTAATTACAGATAGTTTCAGTTAACTTATCAGCTTTTTAAACTGCAAAAATGCTTTTTAATAAAACAAATTCAGTAACCCACAATCCTATTTAATAAGAACTTATCATAAGAGAGCCATTTCTATAAAATTAGTTGAATTTGCCAAACTCATGTGTGGTTTATAACCACAATCTAAATCTGTGTTGAATATAATAGGTTTTGAATGTGCTGTCTGATAGGCTGTGGCAGCTGTGTGGGGGATGAGCTTATAAATTAATATTGCATAAATATTTCAGAAGGTCCAGTTCTACCAACACTGGCTGTACTCCAAGTTAAATAGTGCAAGTATTAAATATGCTTCACAAGCCTAAAGGCAACAACAGCAGGTAGGTTGACAGGAAAAGGAGGACAGTGATCACACAGTGGTTCAGAAGTTTTGGTTCCACGTCAGAGTGGGCGCCTGATCAGCCAAATAGGGTTCCAAGTCTAATAGTGGTCCAGACATGAGGGGTGGATTCCACAATTGGAGGACGGTCTCACAGGGAGTCATGAGGGTTCGGGGTGCCAGCAGGCAGATAATGAAGAGATTAAATCGGCTAGTTTGTCAGGCCTGGAGGAACCACTCCCACTTCTCCTGATCCATAAACTGTGCTGTAAAGGCACCTAACTTATAGGTTCAGCCCCTGTCCCTTCCTTTAAGCTGCTGAGTTTCCCTGAAGCCGGGATGTCCAAACACACGAGGCTAAAGTGATGGCATGGAGCCTCATTGTAATATTTAAATATGAAATGTGCCTATCACATGCCCGCCCTACAAATAGCAGAGATTGTGTTATACTTGCAAATTATTCACCTTTGCAGCTGGTGGGTGATGAATGCTGGTTGGTTTTCCACGTGCTGTACCAATGAAGCAGTTGACAATGGAGGTGAAGGCTGAGCTGGTCGAATACATTCCTGTAGGCAGTGCATGTGACAACAAGGTTAAATAAAGTCAAACATACTGATTTACTGCTATGGCTTTAGGGTGATTGCTTTCTAATTAACTTAACATTTGTGGTGGAGTAAAATTAAACTATATATTTCTGTAGACCTTGCTTCACTATACTGACTTCTGCTGGGTTGCAAAATCCATTGTTTTGAAATCTTGTACAGGTCATGAGTACAATTCACTTGTTGTCATCTTAATTTCATGAAATCACTGGTAACCAGGGTGAAAATCAGTGGGTTGTGAATATTGAAGGATATGCAACATTTAAGAATAGGAAGTTGAGTAAAGGTGGAGGGATAGTACTCTAAATCAAAGATGACATTGATGCAATAGAGATGACCTTCGTTCAGGAAATGAGGATACAGAATTTTTTTGGGTGAAGATGAGGAAACGTCGGGGAACAAAAGTCATGAGTGGCAGTAGTCTACAGACCATTAATAGTAACCCCAGTGTAGGATTAAACATGCAAGAAGAAATATTGGGTGGTTGTGATAAATGGAAGACAATAATTATGGATGATTTTAATCTACCTACAAACTGGAGAAGTCTGATTGACAATTCTAGATGTGGAGGAGGAGTAGTACAGTGGAAGGGGTGAGTCAGGGCAGATGATGAAGAGATTAACTTGGCTAGCTTGCCTGGAGGAAACACTCCCACTCCTCCTCATTCCCAGGGCTGTAAAGGTACTTAACTTATGGATTCAGCACTGCTTCTTGCCTTTAAGATGTCTTGTTTCCCAGAGGCTGGGGAGATTCGACTATATGTGGTTAAAATGATGGCACATGGCCTCATTATAATATTTAAATGTCAAATGTGCTTATCATACACCCACCTGACCATAGACAATATTAACCAGGATGATAAGTTCAATATAGTTTCTTATAACATCATGTTCTGAAATCAACCTGAAAGCCAGGTGATAACAGGCTCATTAAGTAATAAGACAAGATTAATTAATGATTACAAACTAAAGGCACCTCTCGGGAGCAGGGACCATGATATGATTTAATTTTAGGTCCTGTTTGAAAGAGAGAAGAGGGATTTAAGACTAGTATTTTAAACTTAAATAAGTGTTACTATGTGAGTATGAAAGCCGAGTTATCTGAAGTGAACTGGAATACTGGAAAAGCATATAACTTTGCAAAAATGAGTGGCAGGACAGATGATTTGTGGGTTAAGAAAGGTTCCATCATACCAGAAAGTAGAAAATATAACCCTTCTATTCAAGAAAGAAGGGAGACACGAAATATTAAACTATAGGCCAGTTAACTTGACCTCTGTGTGACGTATTTCATGATAATCAAAATTGTTTGATAATTCAATTTTGTAGCACTAAAATCATATTTTGCTGCAGTATTTATGTTGTGAAATAATTCAACACACAAAATGTCTAAATTATCAATCGTCAATTTTATATTGTAAACTGTTCACATCCCACTTTAATCCCAATTTACAAAAATGTAAAATGAGGGCTAAAATATGCCTAAAACTGGCTGGCCTGTCCTGCTCTTTACATAGAATCATAGAATTCCTACAGTGTGGAAACGGGCCATTCAGCCCAACAAGTCCACACTGCCCCTCTGAACAGCATCCGACCCAGACCCATTCCCCATGTCTAACCCACCTAACCTCAACATCCCTGGGCACTATGGGCAACTTAGCATAGCCAATCCACCTACCCTGCATATCTTTGGACTGTGGGAGGAAACCGGAACACCCGGAGGAAACCCATGCAGAAATGGGGAGAATGTGCGAACTCCACGTAGACTGTCACCTGAGGCTGGAATCAAACCCAGGTCCCTGGTGCTGTGAGGCAGCAGTGCTAACCACTGAGCCACTGTGCCACCCAGAAGCAAAGACTGCCACGCAATCTTCCAGTCAGAACACAAAACATTCAACTCGTGACCTGAAGCCTACAGGCGTGATCAGTTTGGGGACTGAACCCATGACCTTGGCATTATTAGCACCACGCTCTAACCAGCTGAGCTAACCGACAGCCTGTGTGTTTCCTATTAATAATTACTGTGTTGTTACTTGATGAAATTACTTGCTGATCAATTAATTCTTCACTGCTATAAAGTAACCAAAATCCACAGAAACATTTTTTTTGTTTGGGGAAATAAAGTATGGCTTCTAGTTTCACTTTACTTTTGGAAGCAGAGAATGGTGTTTCACTATCAGACCTGCCAAAATAGCACGCATACTTAAAGCAAAACGGGTATGTCATGATAAATGACTATCCTACCTGAATTTGTTGGTGTAGAATTTGTTGCTCTTGTTGGTAAAGTATGTGTTGTTGCTGAGTCTTCTCAAATATTTTTTCATCCACAGCATTTCCATACATCTTTTGCAAATGTTCACATTCCTAAACATGCAAGTAGAGCTTAATTGTGGTCACTTAGAGCAGAGACCAGTTATCAATGTTTCTGAAATACTGGATGCAGCACTAATCACCCTAAGATCCAGGTCAATAGAGATCCAAAATTAGAAACATGGTTTATGAGGTGAGGTAACTAGCGTGTATTCTTCACTTTTGTTTTTTTTAAGTTTATAATCATTAGACAAACTGTGTATCAGAAAACATTTATGATAAAAGCTTGCTTTCAGTGAAAAATGCAAATAGCTTACTAACTGGCCAACACAAAAATCATTGAATCCCTACAGTGTGGAAGCAGGCTATTCAGCCCATCGAGACCTCACTGACTGTCTGAAGAGCATGCCATCCAGACCTAGGCTCCCCCACGCTATCCAGGTATCCCTGCATTTCCCACAACTAATCCATCTAACCTACACATCCCTGGATACTATGGGCAATTTAGCATAGCCAATCACACTGACCTGCACATCTTCAGTTCCTACTATCTCTGTAACAATTTTAACTCCACTGCAAAGCCTCTTCTAAGGATGCCTACCTTGAAGAAGTTACCCTCCTCCCTCCAGAAAGACCTCAGTAGATCTCTCTCCCACTGCAACCCTCTTGTAATCTCTTCGGCCCTGAAACTGCTCGACCTCTCCACCTATCTTCTCCTTTATCCATCTTCTATCCGCCTCCCCCTTTCTCCCTATTTATTTCAGAATCCCCTTCCCCTCCCCCTTTTCTGAAGAAGGGTCTAGACCCGAAATGTCAGCTTTCCTGCTCCTCTGATGTAGCTTGGCCTGCTGAGTTCATCCAGCTCTACACCTTGTTATCTCAGATTCTCCAGCATCAGCAGTTCCTACTATCTCTGCACATCTTTGTACTGTGGGAAGAAACCGGAGCACCCAGGGGAAACCTACACAGGCATTGGTAGAATGTGCAAACTGCACACAGACAGTCACCCAAGGTCAAATCGAACCAGAGTTCCTGGCACTTTGAGGCAGCAGTGCTAACCACTCAGCCACCATGCCAAATTGACGCTATACTTTGGTAAGTTCTACTCCATAAGTAATTTTGGCTTTATTAACAGGCGGTCATGCAGGTTATCAAGTATGGTTAAAACTGTTCCTATTTTTCAGATTCAAAACATCCTACAAAAAAACAGTGCACATATCCCAAGAATGCCACACTGCATAGATTAGGTCTACACTTTATAGCTCAAATAGACATGGCAAGTTTTACAAGTGACATACGCCTACCCAAACAGATGACATCTCCCTACTGTTTTATCTACTCACATTCACAGGGGAAGAAATTACTCTTGACGATAATCGGCTTCAGATTTAAATAAAGCCTTTTCCTAACTGTCACGTCTCATTGGTATTGTGTTCTGGAAATCAAGTCTCGTATTCCTCGAGTTGTCACAAAACTAAGATTTAATGAAAGTACATAAAATTCCCCAATGTAACAGGGATTTTAGATCCAGGTTGACAGGAACCATGGGCTATGTTTTTGTACTGAACAGAAATTATTACCAAAATAAATAGACTTCAGTTATGGGTAAATAATTATGAACTATCAACATTTAACTCTACTAATTAAAACTCTAACTCACTTATAAAACTCCTCCTACACACATAGGCACAAAAATCATTGGTGCGCTAGATGGAGGGGAAAAACTGGGAAAGCAGTTCAATACTTTCTTTCCATAGGGCTCGCTGAGATGATCCCTTTGGCTTGGCTTGCTGCTCCTCCCAACTCCCTTCCCCAGGTACTTTCACTTGTTTGCAGGAGGCACAGAGCAATTGATTCACAATGTATGAAGTCTCTGACTTACTCCTTAAAACTAAAAACTAAGTTACTCATGAGGGATAATAAACTGTCCTTCTTCAGGCTTTAAGTACTTTTTTTTAACTGCTAAATCTCATTTTGTACACATCCCTTTGGTCAATTTATCTGCAACTAAACATTCACTACTGGTTGAACAATGGTAAAAATGGCACTTACGATAAGTGCTTGCCTTTAAAAATATGCAACAATCCCTCCCATAGTCCTTGCTTTTTAAAACAGCCAGTATTTTTTTAAAAACAGTCCTTTTCCCATTTAAATCCACAATCAAAAATACAGAAAATTAATACATTCTATCTTTACACTAGCAAGTTTCAATTATGGAAGATGATCAAGAATCAAGTTATATGGCAATAATAGGTAGTTTGAGGAATACTTCCTATTATTGGCATTGCAAAGTGAAAAATCCTGTGTTGGGTTTTTCTTTGTTCAGGTAAGTATTAAGAAGGCATTATTTGGAGTTTGAATTTTTCTTGTTAAATTACCATTTTGTTCTGTCATTAGGGTTTCCAAAAAAGTTATCAAAACGAGTAATCACACCCTCAGTCCAAATGGCAGTGGATAAAACAGGAAAAAATGAATATGTTTTGCAGCAGTGATTTTCACAGACAAAACAGCAACTACAACAGCTTTGTCTACCACTGCCTCTCTCCTGATGCAGCCAAAAACTAAATCGGGAATAGTCTTACAATGAAGTTTGCTTCCCTTTTCATGTACAAATGTTACTTCGATTCTGAGTTGAACTTCCTAGTGAAGCAGTTAAGTTAAAATAATAAAATAATAAATAAATAGGTAAATAAATAATAAAATATTACTTAAAATTAAAGTGGAAACCTTAATCATATTGGCTTCCTTCAGGCTCAAAAGATGCTGCTGGGATAGGGATTATACACATTTCTCATTAGATTTGTCATCTTTGTTAATGGCCAGTGAGGGCATTAAACTGTACTGCACAGTTTTAGGTAAATTTTCACTCTGCTTAACATTTTCATATCAGTTCTGTGAAATGCTGCCTACCTGCTGTAGTTGTTTTATACTACTATTGGTGGTTGTGCTTTTCTCCATTTTCTCCAAATGGGCTTTGAATGCTTGGATACTAGCAGCACCATCTGAGAAACGGCGAACTGGAGAGAATCTCTCTGTCGGGAGGTGCAGGGTATTGGGGTCTTTATAGCAAACGCTGAAATAAAGCATAATTTTCAAAAAAGTGTCCTGTGAAACTGCAAAAATCAAACTCTATTATATCTTTTTCTTCTCAAATTCTGATTTAACCTTAGTTCATTGTTTTTGTACTTTAAGATAAGTTATCTCAGATTCTAAATGTGTTCTTTCCACATCCCAAATATATACTTGTGTAAATTACTCACTTCTTTACTTACCTTCCTCTACGTGAATTTGTATTAACCAATTCAAGAATGGATAGAAACAGCTATATTATGGGAAGATTATTTCTTAACCAATGTAAACTTCTTTATAAAATTCATTTCAGGAAGGAATGCAAAGGTTTGAGGGAAGGTGCTAAAAAGATTTACACAAATAATTCGAAGGATGAGGAACAACAGCAATGTAGGCAGGTTGGAGAAGCTGGGGCGGCTCCTCAGACAATGTTGAGAGGAGATTTGAAGAAGGTGATCAAAATTATGAGGGGCCTAGATGGAGAAGGTGAATAGAAAGGGGCCTTGATGGAGTAATTAGAGACTGTTTCCATTGGCAAAATAATCAATAAACAGAAGGGCACTGATTTAGTTGAATCAAAAAGGCACAGTGCCAATATATGGAATAAAACAGAACGTGCTGGAGAAATTCAGCAGGTTTAGAAGCATCTGCGGAAAGAGAAACAGAGTTCACATTTTGAAACTTATATGACTGTTCTTTAGGCCAATGTCTGGGAAAGCTTTTTTATAATGGAGTAAGTGTTTAGGATCTATAATGCACAATTTTAGCATCTGGTAGAGACAGGTATAATTAGGCCTTACAAAGGGGAAATGAATAAACACCTTTGGGGAAAACATTTGTTGGGCCATGAGGAAAGAGTGATTTGTGGGACAGCTGAGTTGCTTTGCAGAAAGCCATTTCAGACATGACAGGCTAAAAAGCCTCCATCAATTCTGTGATTCTGCTAAAATTTAGAACCACCAACCATTTAAATGGCCCCTTCCCCAGTCAAAGTGCAGGAGTAGAGTAAATTAAATGGAAGTAGAACAAAGAAATCCTATTTAGGATCAGTTCCCTTCTCCAACAATCTCACTGCAAGGTCCATGCACTCTGTCATGTCAAACATTTAATAAAATTGGAAAGTAACTGAACAAAATGTCAGGTCAAGCTAGCTTATGTTAGGAGCTAATTTTACACACAAAAATGTTTGCTTCAAATGGAAAAATAAATAAGTTTTTTTTGTCATTTAAGGAACATCATAACCGACAGCTCAATTTTTGAAACTGAATATAATTTAACCAACCAATTCTAAATTAAATGGCTGTAAATACACATATTAATTGTCATGTGTTGGCTAATGTGGCAGAGATTTAAATATTAATAGTCAATAAATTAATCTCTCTCCGAGGAATGTCCTTTTATCTGTGCACAACATGACTACAATTCATTTATACAGCTAGCACATTAGATCTTATCAGCTGTAAAAACTTAGGGTTCTCAAAAGCTACCCTTTTCTTTCATCATGGTAGCATGTTCATTAAAGGTCTTAAAGAACATTAAGTTAAATATTATCATTATTTCAATAGAAACGAAACATAATCATTTGATAATTGAGTGTCTTTATTGTAATGTGAATATTAGGAAACTAATTTTTAAAATACCTGACGCAAAGTTCTAAAAAGTGTCCTAAATCTAGCCAAAATTAATTTACAAAAACCTCGCTGAATGAAACGTGCAGCATTTTGCAGCAAACACAGATTATTGTTTTTCTTCAAATAATGCTTAACCATGTGTCTGGATTGTTTCCAAACATTTTGTGAAGTCAGCAGTAGAATTCCAAGTATCACACAACCATTGATTTGCATGTAATCTGCAACTTACGGATATTAACATTTTCTGTCTTCGTATGACTTATCTCCATGACTGAGAATTCCAGTGTGGCAGTAACCCTGTATTGGTCATTGGTTCAAGCTTTGATATTACTATCAATAGTGTTTGTAAATGTACATGCATTCAGCATTATGTTCAATTTGTTGCAAAAGATTATGCCCCAAAGATATGATATAAGTAATCTAATAGTTAAGAAGCATAAAATAATTTGAAGTTGCAGGGTGTGAGTAAAAATATAAAAGCAATTTGTCAAATTTGAACTGATTTGCATGGATAGCTTGGTTTGAAAAGTTGCGAGCACTTGCCCAGTAAATATATCCAAATACACACAAAAACCTTTATGTATTATTGTGTCAAGTAAAGCAAATAGGATAAACCATGTGCCTGAGTTTGGAGATCTGTGCTTATACTTGAAACTTTCTCCAAGGAAGCAGCTTATTACTGGTAGAATTTATAGCAGATTGGTAGTATGTAAGTAATTATCATTAATGATTAATGTCATGCTAATTGACATTAACAATATTTATTCCCAGTTAGAAAATGGCAAAATGTAAAGGCAGGATTTTCCAACTTACCCCTCCTTCGAAGAGGTGGGTAGGACAAAACTAATTAGGCAGACAAGCACCACGGAGATACCTGTTCCCTAGCAATTATGTTCTGGGCAGGAAGGTCCACAGTCAAGCTCGTCATATCAACTCTGATGAAGAGTCACCTAGACTCGAAACGTTAGCTTGCTTTCTCTCCTTGGATGCTGCCTGACCCACTGCGATCTCCAGCATTTTTTGTTTTCATTACAGACTCCAGTATCTGCAGTAATTTGCACCTCCATGGTCAAGCCTCCTGCCCCACCACCAATTAAGCATCATTAATTGACCATTTAAGAGCTTCAATCCACCATCAGCCCCATTACCTTCATTCCTAGCAGGTGAGAAAAGTGGCTGCCTTCGTAAATGGGAAAAAAGGAGAGCGTGTCTGCTTTCTGTTTGGGGAATGCAGGGTTGAAGGGGAGAGGTGAGAGAGATGTTCCACATATACCCCAATGTGAGGGTGAAACTGAGCAAAGGGGTGGCCATTTAAAGCCAACCCTCTGTCTTTAACACCTCCCTCTCCCCATGACCCCACCTCATGATCTTACCTTATCGTTGGTCCTGGTCTTCAGGGCTGCTGTAAGTCTGGACCTTGGATGCATCACTGCAACTGCCAATGGTTGCTAGCATCCAACTTCAGGCAGGGTGAGACATTTCAGCCACAGCACCTGATTTGTCAAGAGGATCACCATACAAGTGCCTCATTGGCATTTTGTCTAGCAGGCTTTCTCGCTGTTAGGGACACAGCAGCGATGGTGGCTGTTGGAGGGAGGGGGCATTTTTCAATCACCTTTAGAAATGCCCACTCTCATATTCAGAAGATAGAATGAAAAATCCTGCACTTTGTGTGTATAAAAAACTGTGAATTAGAAATGATCCAAAAACATTATGCTTACAGAGGGTTCAGTGAAAGCCATTCTGTTGTCTATTCCATGTCATAGTGCCCATCTAATACTATTTTATAGCTTTGTCACATTGCTTGAAGAATTTGGAGTCAAATTCCATAATTAGTGATCTCTGCTTATCTCCCACTCCTGCAACCATCCCACTCAAATCATTTTTTCAGAAACTACCTACGCCTCTTAACAGGATAAATGATCCACGGAGAAAACCAACGTGTCCTATTTCTTTCTTTGCCAGTTCTACTGGCCAGAAAAACTTGCCCTGAAACACCTTTTCGTTCCCAACATCAGCAGTAAAAACAAAAAATTAGCGAATTCACACACACCAATGAGAGCTATGGTTCTGTAGGAGTAAAACGGAACCCAACATACTGAAATAATAATTTGTCCAGTGAATGGAACAGAACCACCAACCTTAAAATCCCAACCATTTACTTCCTGATACCACCTCCCTCCGATAAAGGTAACATTTCCTGGCTTTGCTGGTCCTCATCCAATCCCTCCATATTTTCCTTCCCTTCCTTCTACCTTCCATACATCTATTCCCACTTTCTTCCAGACTACTTACAGGATAGATAAGTCCCCTGGGCCAGGCAGGATATACCCAAGGTTTCTATAGGAAGCAAGGGAAGAGACTGCTGCCCCTTTGGCGATGATCCTTGCATCCTGCCTATCCACTGGAGTAGTACCAGATGATTGGAGGGTGACAAATGTCATTCCCTTGTTCAAGAAAGGGAACAGGGATAATCCTGGGAATTACAGACCAGTCAGTCTTACTTCTATGGTGGACAAAATATTGGAGAGGACTCTGAGAGACAGTATTTATGATTATTTGGAAAAGCAGAGTTTGATTAGAAATAGTCAGCACGGGCTTTGAGAGGGGCCGGTCATGCCTCACAAGCCTTATTGAATTCTTTGAGGATGTAACAAAACACATTGATGAAGGCAGAGCAGTGGATGTGGTGTATATGGATTTTAGCAAGGCATTTGATAAGGTTCCCCATAGTAGGCTCATTCAGAAAATAAGGAGGCATGGGATTCAGGGAAATTTGGCTGCCTGGATACAAAACTGGCTGTCCAATAGAAGACAGAGGTGGTAGTAGATGGGAAGTATTCAGCCTGGAGCTCGGTGACCAGTGGTGCTCCACAAGGATCTGTTTTGGGACCTCTGCTCTTTGTGATCTTTACAAATGACTTGGATGAGGAAGTGGAACGGTGAGTTAGTAAGTTTGCCGATGACACGAAAGTTGGTGATGTTGTGGGCAGCGTGGAGGGCTGTTGTAGGTTGCAACAGGACATTGACAGGATGCAGAGCTGGACAAAGAAGTGGCAGATGGAATCCAACCCAGAAAAGTGTGAAGTGATTCATTTTGGAAGGTCAAATTTGAATGCAGAATACAGGGTTGATGGCAGGATTCTTGGCAGTGTAGAGGAATAGAGGGATCTTGGGGTCCACGTCCATAGATCCCTTAAAGTTGCTACCAAGTTGACAGGGTTGTAAAGGCGGCGTATGGTGTGTTGGCTTTCATTGGGAGGGGAATTGGGTTTAAGAGGCGTGAGGTTATGCTACAGCTCTACAAAACTCTGGTTAGGCCACACTTGGAATATTTTGTTCAGTTCTGGTCGCCTCATTACAGGAAAGATGTGGAAGCTTTAGACAGGGTGCAGAGGAGATTTACCAGGATGCTGCCTGGCCTGGAGGGCAGGTCTTATGAGGAAAGGCTGAGGGAGCTAGGGCTTTTTTCATTGGAGCGAAGAAGGATGAGAGGTGACTTGATAGAGGTGTATAAAATGATGAGAGGCATAGACAGAGTGGATAGCCAGAGATTTTTTCTGAGGGTGGAAATGACTATTACAAGGGGGGCATAATTTTAAGGTGATTGGAGGAAGGTATAGGGGAGATGTCAGAAGTAGGTTCTTCACACAGAGAGTGGTGGGCGTGTGGAATGCTCTGCTGGCAGTGGTAGTGGAGTCAAATACATTAGAGACATTTAAGCGACTTTTGGATAGGCACATGGAGGATAGTAAAATGTAGGGTATGCAGGGTAGTTTGATCTTAATAGGATAATAGGTCGGCACAACATTGTGGGCCGAAGTGCCTGTACTGTGCTGTACTGTTCTATGTTCTATGTTCAACATAAAATATAAAAACATTTTTAAAAATATGATTTAAAAGACAGGGATCAATTATAGGCTTAAAACATCATTCATCATATCTTTTAAAATTAGTTTCATCAGAACTTCAGCACAGAAAGTCATTCAACATATAGTGCCAGTGCTCCACCTACCAAAAAGATGTTCACCTAGTTCTATACCTACGCTTTCCCAGAACTTTTGTTTTATTTTCCCCATGTGTTAAGATTATTCTTTTAAATGTTGTGACTGAATTGACTTCAAATAATCATTTGTCATGACATATCTGGTATCACTTTCAAATTTAAATCAGAAGGTTTCGGTTCCAAATCCCACTCTAGGACTTCAGCACAAAATCTAGGCCAAACAAACTCTGCATTTTTGAAGAGGCTGCCTTTCAGAATAAATATTAAATTTCAAGTGGACGTCAAGGATACTAACACATCATATCAAAGAACATTACTGAGTTAACCTGGTAGTCCTGGTCAATGCTTAACCTGCAATCATCACCACAAAATAGGTTACCTGGGTCATTATCCCACTGTTGTTTGTGGGACCTTAGTGTGCACAAATTGACTACCATTGCATTATAAAAGTAACTGTACTTCAAAAGTATTTCACTGACTTCAAAGTGCTATGGACACCTTAAGATCATGAAATGTGCCATATAAATGCATGTGTTTCATTTTTGAGATTACCCATTTAATATTTTCAGAATTCCTAATTTCATCTGATCTTCCACTATAAGAATTGTTCTGTGCATTTTTTCAAAATGGTAAAATACATTATGCAATCTGTTATGTACCCTAATTACATGGGTACAACATTTCTCCAGTTTGTGTGTTTTCTACAAGAAAGGGTGGTTTCGTAACTTGCCGTCAGACACTAGGTGTTAGGCGCTGGCTGAGGGCAATCTGGGACCATTTATACTGCTCCCGGAGCCTCTCCAGGAAACTCAGGTGGAACTCACTATTTGGACTGTTGCCACAACTGCACTGCGCAACATCCACCTTCTTTGCAACTAGATAGGCCAAGGTTTAAAAGCAGAAAGGCAGATGGACAACAGCACAGGTTAATTCCTTTCCATTTCTATTGGGCCTCATGAGATTTTAAAAAAAAAGGTCAGAATAATTTGAATTGATCACTCTGGAATCTGCACATCTGCAGTAGTTCAATTCTAACATCTGAGGTTTCTGTGCAAAAGCCACTCACCGGCTGTGCTGCTCAGGGTGAGGAACCCAGGCCCGTGAACGGATTGCCTGTTGCTGTCCCAGCTGCCTCTGCAAATCTAGGGGAACCTCAGCTGTAGGGTTGGTCATTGCAAGGGTATGGCGTTTAGACCTGTTAGCCAGATACCTGCAACACAAGTGTATATTTAAGTTGAAATATATCTATGTGAGATAGATACTATGATACTAATGTCTAATAATTAGAAAATTAGGATTAAATTGAATTTAATTTTTCAGTGTTTATATTTTATTTGTTCTTTCCTAAATGTGACATTTATTCTTTGTCTAAGGTTCTTTGCCTCTGTAACCAAAGACAGCATTCCCAGGCTACTAATTGGTAATTGTAAGACTGGGTAGCTGGATTGTGATCATGAATTTGCATCAAAATAGAGGTAGTAGCACGTAATATTATCAAATGATCTTTGCTCCTGCTCAAGTTGTTTTGTTTTGCTCCCAACAGCAAAATGCATGCAGCACGGTGTTTCTGCAACAAAAGACTAAACATATTTTGGCTAAAAGAAAGAAAACTGATGGTTTGAAATATAAAGATTTTATCTATGACCATACCCTTATATTGCACCACAGAACTCAAATCCTGCCTTATAGAACATGTAGAACATCCCATCATCACCAAGCCTGTGTAAACTAACCTGATTCAATGGCATCACAGATAATGATTTTTAATATAACGGATCTTTATCAGCACTAAACCACAAACCATACATATGAACAGATATCCTATGGTATTGCTCATAATAATAAAGGTACAAATGATATTCTGTATAACAACAGCGGTGTTATACCATGCAATGTACAATTATTGCATATCATCTAGATAACTTGTTTCTTTTAAGGTTCCAAACTAAGATTAAAACAATATGCGACCAATATGCATGGGTCGCTGGTTCAGTTGGTAATGGTATCTTTTGTTGCTATGTGAATAGAAATCAGAAGATTAAGCAAATCATCATGCTTATTTGAGTATTAATTATATGAGTGATTCATATGCGTTATGACAGTTTGGACACATTCAAAGTGTAATGCAGATCAAATATACGACTTATAGCAAAGCACAAATTTAGACGTGGATATTTCTCCCTTGGGTATAACTCAATTCACTACTCGTATTCTGATAAGTTTATTTTTGAATAATGGTTTTGTCCTTGCATTTAAACACAGACAGTCCACCAAAAATCCCAATTCCTCTTCTAACACCCATCCATTTCATAAACATCAACAACTTGTATTTAGGAAGCATTAATAACATATGACAATCCCACGGCACTTCACAGAGGTGAAATCAGAAAGGAAATATTGAAATGAAGTGAAGAAATTGTTGAGAGATGAGATCAAAGCCTATTTCAAAGGTATGCTTTAAGGAGGGTCAAGGGTAAAGAGAAAGAAGTAAAGGGGTTTCAGAGATGCAGATCTTGGCACTTGAAGGCATGGTTGTTAATGGCAATTGAAGTGAAGGTAATAAAAGTCACAGAATCAGGAAGGGAGAGGCCATGAAGCGATTTAGAAATATGGATGAAATACTAATTTGTTGCTACAATCAAGGTGCTGTGTGAGCAATATGTATCCTGCTGTATGTATTCCACATAGGCTGAATAGAGGCACCTGGGTCTTGAATGAGCTGCCTTTTATGGAATGTAGAGGCCAGCCCGGAAAACCTCAAAGCTGAGTTTGGGAGATGGTAAAGAAACAGTTTTAGGATACTCAGCAGTAGATGGACTAAATCAAAGATATTATAAAGGTTGAAGTAGATACTGGGAATGCTAAATGTATATCTTCCTCTGGGGATAGCTTGGAAATTGAAAGATCAACAACAAAAATGTCCCTGCTAAAGTTACATACCTCTGTACAGCTTCCTGGTCTGGCTCTCCATCTGAGCTCTCCTCATCTACTGGTGTCACAGCTGGCACAGCGTGCTGTGGGGAAAAGAAGCAAGTATAACACTCTATAAAATAAAGATGGTATGGAGGAACTACAAAAGAAAATAAACCAAGTGCTGCACAAGGACTTCTCACACTCAAAAAGACAATGGGCAATATTTTGTAAAAGGGAATATTACGTGAAGTGACTACATATTGTGCAGTCAGCCAGAGCTTAATTACTGCATTGCAAATGGTTGCTTCATGCACACTAAGGATTTGAAACAATCCTGAATACAAAGTTACAGCCATTAACTGAAAGTAACATGAAAACTAAATGATTTTACCAAGTTTAAGATTTAATATCACAATCATCTAATAAATTGTTTGTTGGTAAGCGAAGAAAAACAAGCATTTATCATGGTTAGAACTATATAGAATAAGCAATCTAGATAGAAGTTCCTCCTGTTTAACTTTCCTTTAAGATCAATATGCAGGAGAGTAAAATAGTGATTTTAAGTGCTGCGCAGCATAACAGTAATGAAAAGTTCATGGGGATTTATGGTTCTTAGCAAGACAAGTTCCTGTCACCTGATTGAAGAGACACAGGAAATGTTGGGCATCTCTGCACAGGGATGAAAAATCTCAGACATGTCAGTATCTCACTGCTTACTGTATCACTGGATGCGCAATGTGAGCACCATCCTGAAGAAAACTGTGTGGTCAAAGTGGACCATAAACCAAGTTGAGTAGATGTAATTAAGTATTTTTAAATCTGCCACATTACCAACTGTGTAGCAACATAATTCACACAAGAAGAAAATTTTATTGGCACAGAATTGGTGTTGATTCATTGTATGGTTGCAAGTTGTGTCACTACTTACTGGATTCATGGTGACTAATGGTGAAGGACCTCTTGGACGCTTTAGTAACTGTTGAGCATGTAATTGAATATTGGCTCCGCCGTCAGAAGCACGGCGACCGAGTGGTCCCATACCATTTAACAACTGTAGAGTTGGAGGCTGAAGCAAAGATTGTTCCTAAGGAGGATAACAGAAAACTTTAGGAAGAAACTGTAAGGCAGAAACAAACATTGATAAAATCTTATTTCTTGGCTGGTGAAATATTTCGGCCCAGGAGTAACAGCCTGTTCATAGACTTTTCTACTATTTTCTCCTCAGTACCCTTTTTTGAAAGTCCAAATTCTCATTGTTGAATTCGAAAATATTTTGTTATTAAGTTTCACATTTTCTGCACATTATCACCACCCAGGACAAACTGAAAGGAAGTGAAAAATTAACAGCTGCACATACAGTACATCAATCACTCGTGACATTGCTTATGTTTAGTCAAGGGGTATTTCAGCTGTTTATTTTAACTGGTTGCAAAGGTTTATAGTGCCCTCTCTGGAGCAAGCAAAAAAATGCAGGGTTTCTTATACTGTGTTTTTTTAAAAAAGCGGTTGCTTAGTTATATAGTAGGAACATCAAGCATGATTTCAGGAGCATTATTTAAATGGACTGCTCAACGAAAAAGGAACATTGACAATGGCAAGAAAAGTCAAAGGAGAAAGAGAATGGAGTTCAAGAAAAAGATAGTAAATGGAAATGTTTACATTTGTTATTTTACATAAATGTTGCATTTTGCTATTTAGGAATAAAATGTTCCTGATATTTGACTAGCTTTGTTATGGAAAAGTTTGTATTCAATGTCATGGTGTGTGGGTATTGAAAATATGAACCAACAGAAAGTTTAACAGTAATTTAGTAAAGCTGTTGTCAGCAAAATATCATCTAACACAGGCTTAAAGAATTGGATTTCCATTGTGATATATACCAATTTTTGCTAAATTGTATGTTTTTTCTTTCAATAGGATATTATTCTTAACATAATTGGTTACCATAGTCAGTTTATCCCCTTCTTAGAATCCTTCTTCCTTACAGGGATATATTTCTGTTGAGAGTCATGAAAGAATAATGGACCATCCCCATTTCCCCACACCCATCATCCTTTAAGTGGCTATATAAAGTTTGCCTCAGAATGGGAAGGCTACAAAGTATTTTCACACTAGTCTTCTCTACACTCACCTCTAATTATGCCTCCTGTGGGGAGAAAGGCAGTGTCAAATTCCACCCGTAACCTCTCTGACACTTCAGTGCATTTTTCAGGGCTCTTTTTCTTTAACTGAACTATTTCACTAACAAGCACACAAATTGTATCCTGTTCCCGAAAGATCTCTTCAGACAAGCCCTCAAGAATTCGGCTTCTCAGGCTGTGTCCCCCATTCAGAGTGCGGAATTTTTAATTTAATTGAAACCCATTTATTTAACTAGGTATTGATGATTCAGAAAGTTTGAATGAAACAAGTAAATTTTAAAATTATATTTGTTTACAGTGGAGATCTCCTCATGTGACAACATTAGATTATTAGACAGAGTTAACTCAGAAGCTTGCACTCATTCATTTTAATAGATTAAAAATCTTGGAAGGTACTAACCATATTCAAATATAAGTTTTTGACAGGTAAAGCTCCACACTAAAAGTACAACAAATTAGTATTCTCTTTATGGCCCTTTAGTTTAATTAAGTAGTGTTAGTTATATCTCTAGTTAACATTCACATACACAAACCTGTACATATACTTGATTTATGGGAGGAAATAGCATAGTGGTGATGTCAATAGACTAGTAATCCAAAACCCCAGGCTAATCTTCTCTGGACATTATTGTGCATTATGGCCAATGGTGAAATGTGAATTCAATAAAAGTTTGGAATAAAAAAAATTCTAATGATGACTGTGCAACCACTGTCAATTGTTGTAAAAACCCAAATAAAAAACAAAAGAACTGCGGATGCTGTAAATCAGGAACAAAAACAGAGTTGCTGGAAAAGCTCAGCAGGTCTGGCAGCATCTGTGGAGGAGAAAACAAACGTTTCGGGTCCGGTCACCCTTCCTCAGAACTGAGGTTTCTCAGAACTCAGTTCTGAGGAAGGGTCACCAGACCCGAAACGTTAATTCTGTTTTCTCCTCCACAGATGCTGCCAGACCTGCTGAGCTTTTCCAGCAACTCTGTTTTTGTTGTTGTTGTAAAAACCCACTTGGTTCACTAATGCTCTGTCATCCTTCCCTGGTCTGGCCTACATGTGATTCCCAGCAATGCTCTGGGCAACTAAGGTTGGGCACGAAACGCTGACCTGGCCAACACATTGCATGAACAAATAAAACAATCTGGTCATGCAACCACCTTAATCTTTTAATTGATTTAAAAAGTGGAAACATTTCCGATACATTTTACATTTTTATTAGGACACCCTGAAAATACCTGCTTCACTTCTGGGTTCCTGCTCGAGGCAATGTTGAAGTACTGATTTGCTCAGAGGCATCAACAGCAGGAACACAACGATAACTTAGTTAAAAACCACAAGAACTGTGGATGCTGTAAATCAGGAACAAAAACAAAGTTGCTGGAAAAGCTCAGCAGGTCTGGCAGCATCTGTGAAGGAGAAACGTTAACTCTGTTTTCTCCTTCACAGATGCTGCCAGAGCTCCTCAGCTTTTCCAGCAACTTTGTTTTTGATAACTTAGTTAAACTTCAAGTTCATAACTGATTAAATATTTTGCAGCAGGAACACCCATACCTTGTACTCCAACTGTGTGGCTGGCTGCAGGTTCTGTGTAGGTAGCATATTCTGCATGAGATTAACATTTGGAACAACCTGAAGGAAAGGAGCCTGAGGCATGACACGTGGGAAACCAGGTAGGTGGCATTTCTGCAGATCTTCTGTAACTTCAGTTCTATATCAAAAACATTTAACATTTATTAAATTGTTAAGTTTCCTCCCATATTTAACCCCTCCCTCTCTTCTAAAGCCACCAACCATATTTTACATTGTTCCATCAGAATGGCAACTCTCTGGTTTCCTGGCCTGATGATATTCTTGAAATGCAAGTCTAAAGAATGACTGTCAGCATGATGTAGCCCAATGGAGAGTATCTGGCTTGATCTTGTTTCTTACTTGACATCAACATAATGTTAAAAATTGCAAGCAGAAGTCACTTCATAATAACGCTAGGCTGGAAAGTTACACAATTTCTCCAAAGCTCAAAATTGCTGAAGTCAGCTAGAACATTTCCATCATCATTCTGGCAGAGGACTCGGATCTGACATTGAAAATTGAACTTTCTTGGCACATATGCCTCACTTGGCTACGCCAAGTCATGCATTTATCCAATAAGCCATTGGGGGAGCTGCTACCCAAACCTATAAACCAGCTGACCTGTAAAGTTTTCCAGTAACACAATATCCAACCCTAAAATATCTCTCTCAGTGTTAAAAATTGCACCTGATCCAAATATCCTTCCAACACACGAGTATTTAAGTCTGCCTAACTCTTGCTGCAGTCCAGTACATTTTCACCTGGTGTTTGTCACCTAGGATACACATTGCTCTCTTCCCCAATGCCATCATCCCCAACTGTCCAATGCCATGCAATTGCCATTCTTCACGCGCTGCTTCTCTGTTTCTCATCCTCCCAGTCTTTCTGAGCACACAAATTATATTGAGCATAATACCATTACTATATCAAAATCAATTCTTTAGTATTCTAACATTTAGTGATAGGTACTATGCCTGATTGGAACAAAACAAATACAATAGAATGCATGCCATTTTTCCTTCATTTCAATGCAAATGTTTAAACTTTTCGCATTTCTTTAAAACAGTGCCATTCAGCACAATTACAATTTGTTGAATTCCCTAATATCTATGCACACGTATGTGTGAAACAAAGGTGATCCTTGAATCCACAGGTGTTTATATTGGATATGTAAGCGAAATTATCACGTTGATAACACTAACCTGGGATCAGCAACGCCAACAGTATGTCTCCTCATGGATAGGTATCGTGCCAGTGCCTCTGGTGATGGTTCTTCACCTTCATCACTATCTAGATTCATATTGCCATCAGTCTAGGAAAGAAGACCAACATCACAACTAACTAACAGAATTCATTGCAATACCATCAATCACTGCTAACGTTATCCATCCTAACTAAACCAGCCCCACAAGTTACATTTTAAATAAGAGTTTAGATGTTTTGACTGTGAAATATTAATAGATGTATACAGTTTAGAAATCAATGCTTGGTTAACACTAAAGTAGTATGCACTGGATAAAAATGATATAATTAAGCCAATGCTCATCAGGACAGACAGTGGAAGATCTAGCAGTGAAAACTGAATTACAAAATATATGTTCTAATAACTAGCCAGGAAAACATCATGAGGTTCACAAAGTCACTTAGAAGGCCACTACATAGCAGACTTTAACAGAAAAACTAACTTAAGTAACTCACAAATATTATGTTGGCTATATTTTTCAAAAGAGATTTAAAGATCAGAATATCACAGACAGCATTTTTCTACCAAAAGTATTGTAAATACTTTCTGCACATTAAAAAAAAGTGCTGAGGCAATGTTTCACTGTCTAATTCCAGCTAGTAATTGTAGTTTATTTGCAGGGTAACAAAATATACATAAAACGTCTCAGCAATTAACTGCAGGAATTAAGAGATTAACCCAGCAAGGCATTTTACACATTTGATTTCTACTAAAATTTCCATTGATAGATTACTTAGGTTTTGGGACAAATTATCTTGATTTTGGTTGGAATCTACACTGTTTGTTAAACCTCCATTCAATATTACAAAAGGTGACTGGCATTGCATAACACTCTGGGGCAAATCCTATAAAATCTCTACATTTACCATGCACATCACCAATTGCTGCTTGAGTACAGAGAATTCTGGAGTTTAGTCAAAATGACAATTTCTGGATGAATTGGTATAGTAACAAATTACTCATTTTACACAGTAAGTACATTTTTACATTGGGCTGGCATATTTTTTCAAAAGTACAGTCTTGTGTCTTTTTTCTAATGTAACACCTATTAAATAATCTCAAAAATAAAATGCTCGCTCTGGTTTCTTTTATTTTACAGCTAAGATTTGGAAATAAGTCAAATTTCTTAAGATTATCATTTAATTCACAATGCTTAAGGGTCAGATCAAAAATCAAATGTCCAACCCATGGTCATATGCAATTAAACCTTCAGTTAGTTGAAATATTATAAAAGTATTGTATCAGCTCTTGACGTTGTAATTAAACTATAAGAAAAAAAATCAACCAAGATGACGAGTTGTGAGCTATGCATTTTACATGTTGTCAGTCAAAATTCTATGCTGTTTTCTAACCCAGCAACGAGCTCCTTGTTTAGAATTGCTTTTGCAATAACTATGGCCTTAGATAATATCTTTTGCAGATATTAACAGAATTTCAGTGAGAATTATGCCCAGCAAATTTTCAGCAAATATAATAACCAGAAAAGGAAGAGACTGCATCTATTTGAATCAAAGGAGGTTAGGAAGTGAGCCTCGAGGTTTGGGGATGTTCAGGGAATTTAAGCATGGCATGATCTAAGAAAGAAATGGCCTGATAAGCAGAATGGCCTTTGCTCTCCATCAAAGTTGTTACACTAATTTTATCCCTGTTTTTTGTTAGCATGTGAAATTTGTACCAGGGTGATTAGTGTCCGTATCAGTCAATTCATCTGACTCATAACAGAGAGACTCTTAACTCAAACCCAATCTTTTTCTCAAAGTGGATGTAAGCAACTTCCATAAAGTTAATCCAATAGGCTATGATTTTCATTTATGCTCCTGAAAATCCAGATCATTATCGAGGAAAGATTCTTAATTTTTTCCCCTCATTTTTATAACATGGAAGAAAAATGAATAATCCATTAAAGAACACAACCGAATAGAGATTCTCAGAATTTTTGTTTTTTAAAATATAAATCTGGGCAATGTGGCCTTAGGAGGCCAAACTGTTTGGCGATCTCAAATAGAATAGATTAAAATAAATCACATTTGAACATATGTGCATTTACCAAAAACATCTAATGATACTATAAGGGTCTCATAACTGACCTGCACTATTTGGTTCTCTGGGTTGATGAGCTGCACTTGTGGCACATTTAGACTCAGTGTGTTACCTGTTTGCTCAGCCTGGTGTTAAAGAGCATAGGAAAGTCAGAAAAGAAGTGATCAGTTTCTCCAAAATGTCATTCTCAACACAAAAGTCAGAGTTAATAGGTTTTCATACAGATATAGGTGTCAACAGGGGATTTATTTCATGGTATAATCATTGTTCAAAATATATCAGCACGTACATTACAAATTGGTCATGGCTAAAAAGGATATGGAGCACAATCCCTGGACAGGTTACGAAACAATTACAATGTAAAGAAAGGCAGGATGATGGAATAAAAATTTAAACATAGATAACTAGAGCCTGAGGAGAAAGGGTAAGAATAACATGAAGGAGAAAATAATTCCAAGCCAAGAAAACAAAGACTCAGTAATTGAAGAACGCTAGTAAGAAAAATGTAATTAGATACCACAGGCCAAAAGCCCTAATCAGTAAGAATTCAAGTGAGTGACACAAACCCTGCATTAAACAGTGATGTTACAAGAATTTCAACACTTGGGGGTGAATCAATATGCAGAGGTAAGGAATGCAGCAGTAGATAGAAAAGCACTGACAGGAAAGAAACTTAGGAAATTAATATAGTAAATTGATATCCTAGGAGATATCAGAAAGAATTGTTGCCTTAGTTAACGATGAGCATGAGATGAGCTGTGCAAAATTAAATGTTATTAAATGGACACTAACAGCATAAAATAAAATGGAACCGAAACAAGATCAGCCATGATCTTTGTATCGGCTGGATAGGCTCACAGGCCAATGGCCTACGCTTGCTCCTACCCCTTTTTATATTGAGTGAAAGGAAACATGATAACAGAATCCATAAATGTGGTGTGAAGTATAATTAAATTTACATAAAACATCTTTCACATCCTTGGAAGGTTCTAAAGCTTTCAACAGCTAATTAATTACGGTCAAATTGTTGTCACTGATTTTACTTAAGTAAATATTGCTGTCCATTTCTGCATAGCTATATTACACAAATACCAATGAAAGAAATTGTCAATTATCTATTTTGCTAGCACTGGTTGTGGCTTAAATCTGGATCAAAGCACAGAGAATTTGCCTCTTTTCAAAATGTAATAGATTTTTAAGAAAATTACACATAAATAGTTTGGCAGAGTCACAGTTTAATATTTTGCCATGACACTGTAGTAATCCTTTAGAACCACACAGAAGTGTTGGACAGATAGTGTGCTGGTGTCCTAAAATGGGATTTCAACTCTTAACCTTTTGATTCAGGGATAAGTATGCTTGCACTGAATGAAAGTAGATGTGGCAGAGAAGTGTTTAATGGATCAAATACTTCAATGACTTTGTTAAGGACAATTTGTTTCTTCATCTGGTTCTTGTAAATGATCAGCGCACAATCCACACCAAACAATAGTGGAATTTCCAATGACTAATGACCACAATATGATGCTACTGAATATGTTCTAGCACTAGTACCAGTAAAGTCAACAGTGGATTCATATAAAGTGGAACATTCCTAAGGAATGTGCAAATAAACTAATGTATCTGGAAATTTTCAAAGAAATATGCCTCAGTTGAGGCACAATGGAACCGATTATATTGCAAAATCCAAGAAAACCCTTTCCAGAAGACTAATTCAAATGTTACATTAAAATTTAAAAAATGACAAAATCAAAAAAGTAGGGAGAGAATAATGATAGGTGCATTTTGTACAGCATTGTTTAGAATAAAATAAGAAAGAACTTAGAGATGTAAAGAGGAACCTATAAATAAGCACTGTATGCTAAAATGTTCTTCAAATTTTGGAGCTCAATGTTTAAAGTGGTAATAAGGATAAAATAGTTGTATGAGTTAGTTAATATTTTCTGGAAGTATTCAATGGAGCATAATTTTAACTTGATAATCAACTTCTGTACAAAACTAACATTGCAGAAAAGTTGGAATTCACTAGAGCTAAGGCATAATCTGGGGCAATTAAGACAAATAAGTCCCCAGGAGGTCATGATACACAGACTGTGGTGCAGAAGGAGACAAGCTGAACAACTTGTATGCGGTCGGTTATTATGGAGAAATCAATGGACATTAAATCAGAATGTCACAAGAATAGTAGCTCAATTTTTAAACATTATGAACCTGAATTAATCATGTATAAACTCCACATTCAAGTACGAGGCAATGACCTAGTGGTATTATCACTGGATTGTTAATCCAGAGACCCAGATAACATTCTGGAGACCCGATTTCGAACCCTGCCATAGAATTTGAATTCAGTTAAATATCTGGAATTAAGAATCTAATGATGACCGTGAATCCATTGTCAATTGTCGGAAAAACCCATTTGGTTCACTAATGTGTCTAGGGGAAGGAAACTGCCATCCTTACCTGTTCTGGCCTACATGTGACTCCAGAACCACAGCAAAGTGGGTGACTCTTAACTGCCTCTGGGCAATTAGAGATGGGCAATAGATGCTGCATAGCCAGTGACACCCTCAGCCCGTGAATGAATAAAGAAGAAAAAAATACTGGTATCTACTTTACAACATTGTCTGGAGGAATAACAAGTAATAATCAAAAGTATACTTACTGCATTCGATCTCAAAAATAAATTATTAAAATGTTCAAACACACAGTACAACAAAGAAGAAGTCTGCTAAAGTGATATTAATACTTTACAATGCTCAAGTAAGACTACAATATAATTTTGGTGCCAAGCCACATAAAATAAAAATGATATATGCTCTAGGATAAAAGTGACAAATATGACGATAAAATATAAGGAAACATGAAATCTTTAATGGTTACAACCAAGATAAGTGAAGTAAAATTTGTATGAAATGTACAAGATACTGAATTGTACACATCAAGGAGTCGGGGATGAGGCTAGTAGGTAAGAAGTGGGGGTGGGGGTTGGTCACTGACGTGGGAGGAGTGGATAGGTGAAAGAAAAGACAGAAAGGTCAAGGATGCGGGGACAAGCTGGGCTGGTCTTGGGATGAGGTTGGGTGTGGGGAGATATTGAGGCTCGTGAAGTCCACATTGAGACCATTGGGCTGCAGGGTTCCCAAGCGAAACATGAGGTGCTGTTCCTGCAGCCTTCGGGAGGCATCGTGGTGACACTGGAGGAGGCCTAGGATGCACATGTCGTCCAAGAAGTGGGAGGGGGAGTTGAAGTGGTTCACGACTGGGAGGTGCAGTCGTTTGTAATGAACCGAGCGTAGGTGCTCCACAAAGCGGTCTCCAAGTCTTCGCTTGGTTTTCTCGATGTAGAGGAGGCCACATCGGGAACAGCGGATACAATATACCACATTAGCAGATGTGCAGATGAACATCTGTTTAATGTGGAAGGTTTTCTTGGGACCTGGGATGGGGGTGAGGGGGGAGGTGTAGGGGCAGGTGCAGCACTTCCTGCGGTTGCAGGGAAAAGTGTCGGAGTGGTGGGGCTAGTGGGGCGTGTGGAGCTCATCCCCGCCTCCTTGACCTGTCTGTCTTCCCTCAACTGACCAACCCCCATCCCAACTCCCTACCTACACTCACCTTTACTGGCTCCATCCCTGCCTCCCTGACCTGTCCATCTTCTCTCCACCTATCTGCTCCTTTATCCACCTTCCATCATTGCCTCCCCCTCTCTCTACTTATTTCAGAGTCCCCTTCCCCTCTCCCATTTCCCATTTCTGAAGAAGGGTCCAGACCCGAACGTCAGCTTTCCTGCTCCTCTGATGCTGCCTGGCCTGCTGTGTTCATCCAGCTCTACACCTTGTTATCTCAGATTCTCCAGCATCTGCAGTTCCTACTATCTGAGTGAGTAGTTGCTAAAAGTATCGTTTGATGCTGCGATGAAAACGAGTTTCAACAGATTCAATTATCTTCTTGGTCCCTAACGTTTTAATGTTCTTATGACAAAGCACTCCATAATTAATGACAGCTCAGGCTACTTTATTAGAAGTATTTTTCATGGAGAAAAATTAATAGTTGTTTCAGAATCACGCACTACAAAAAGAAATGCTTATAGGGAATAAGCATTTATCATACTTGGATTCTGATTTGTGAAATGATATATTCTGACATATGTTGAAAGTGGACATTTTTCTTTAACAATACAAAATTAAGCTGCTGTATACAAAAGCGAGCCATTTTGGTGGGTCCAAAAAGCCATGGCCAACTGCACTTCGGTTAAGCAAGAGAGCCCCAGATGGATTTCAGGTCCATTGTGTAGTTAACGAGCAGCTGTCCTTTTAAGGCATGAGAACCCACTCCAATAGCTACCAGCAATTAGTGGGCTGGAAAATCCAGTAGCATCAACAGAAGTGGTAGCTACCAATGGGACTGCACCCAGATGATACAGTGATGGGACCCTGCCTTTACAGCAAGGTAGTTATGTTGAATTAATCACAGGGACCAGTCAGCAGACCCTGTCTGGCGGATTGGTTTGTAAGAGAAAGGGATGAGGGATGGGGAAGGGTTAATGCAAAGGCAACCATTGCTATAAGGGTCTTCATGAGCTAGATACGAGTACTCTCAATCAAAATACCACCAAGACTCAGAAGGTGGTCAACCCATGTGGCAGAGCACCCACGTATTACTGGTAAAGTGCCAGCAGCAGGATGAGACTCAAAGAGACTTCAGTGGCTCAGGTGCCATCTTGCACCTCTGTATCACTGACAAAATGATACAGCTGCAGGTAGGTGACAAGCACATTTCAGCCTGAGGCTTTCCTCATCTTGCTGAGGCCAAGTGTAAATCTGCTTGAGCATCGTTAAACACGCAACACAAGTTAAATCTAAGACTTTTATAGCTTGAATAAAGTAGCTAAATGCCAAACCGCTTCCTAGGATTTGGTTGGCTGTCCACCTCTTGATCCATCTCAGTATAATATGTCAAGTAACACACTCGCTATTTTCTACCTGCCAGATGATTCATTTCCAACTGTTCCAGGTCCAATAAAATTCATTTCTAGACATTGTTTCAATTAACAAAAATATTGTACACATTACTAATGATAGCTGTGCCCCCTTTTCTTTAACAGATTGTGTATTGTCCCTTGTGTTAGCATTCTGTGCAAGCTTTGATGTATGCCTGGTTTTTTGTACAATGGTTTATTTATTGAAAAAAGAATCAGGAACTAAAAGTATTGTTGTGCTAAACCACTGCATGCTGTGTCTGATTTTACTGTCATAAAAGATTCAAACTTGCACTGTGTATGATTAACATGTCAGATATAAAGAATTCAATTATTTCACACATCAGGTGACAAATAAAATTGTAGAGATTTATGCTATGGCCTCACTGGGTTTCAAATTTGTCAACCAACCAGAGTCTTCAGGACGTAATGCCCAATACACTAAATAGTTGACCTTAGAGAAAGAGGAAGAATCTAAATCATTCCCTGTTGTTATAAACGACTTGATGCCCTTTTCAAGAACAGAACCAATATAGAACCGTGTTGTGACAGAACCTACCATTCCCTAAACTCTTCTCAAGCATATAGATACCACAGCACACAGACTGCAGTGGTTTAAGCTCACATTGCAGCTCACGAACACCCTCTCAAGGGCAACTAGGAAAGGACAATAAATGTTGGACAGCCAGCTACACCGACGTCACATGAGTGAATAGATACATTTAAAAAATAATGCACATGGATAAAGGCATAATAAAAGAAAGCGAAGCAAAACAAAAATAAAGTCAACCAAATCAACTAACAATAATTGATTGGGCTGCATATCAAACTCACGTGCAAAATTAAGTGGTTATATTTTGAAAGTTTAAAATATTCTCCAACACAAAGAACCATATATCCAGATCAAAAACAGGTGGCAGATCCACTGCCTTTCAGTTCTTAGATGTTGAGGAAATTACTTTGAAAGGATTAATGTACGGCAGAGATACAAATCTAAAATTCTTATAACTTACAACTCCTGAAACAACTCTTAGAATCAAAGAATGTAAACATTTCTTCAAAACTAGTTTTCCATAATGATCAGAAATTTCATGAAGCAAATAAGCTTAATTAAGCAAATTCATGAAGTAATAAGAACAGCATTTTTACTGAAGCTAAGCAGAGACCAGTTTCCACAATTAGTCTCTGACTACATTTTTAACAAGTAATTTCTCAGGAAATGGGGTGGTGACATTCAAACTGAAAGTAGAACTTCACCAATGCCATTTTTGTTTTGCTGCCAATCCTTATTAGGCTTTAATTTCAAGTATGATCAACAGTTAGGTCACCCTACATACTTAAGTATTCATCTCAAACTGTCTTCTTCCCTCCACCTGACCCAGTATATGAACTGAAATAATTAACCTTATGCATAGAGACCTAGATGTGCCACATGATAATTGTGGTGTATATTCTATATAGTTTTCGGGGACATTTCCTTCAATTTCAAAACTGGAAGTATTTGCAAACTCTAAAGCATTTGTGCAATATGGTAGAACGCAGCATTTCCTAATAAACACGTTATCAAAAAAGTGGAGGGCAGATTGTAACATACCACAATTATTTCGACATCATTGACACATTACCTGGACATTTGCAGGTGACTGGAAGGGCATAGTGCGAGGTACACTAGGAGGTGCAGAGATCCGCAATGTCTTGTGTCGTTTTAGCTTGTCACATAGCAGGCTATAAATTGCACCAAAGTGATCATAGCCATCTGTCTTCAATGACTAGAAATGAAATTAAATTCACAGTCAAACCGATTTGTACACATATTGGATTTGAAAGCAATAAGTTTGCCTAGGACACAGAATGAGATCAATTTCTCAATAATATGCATTTCGTTTACCAGTCTGGGTTTGCTCATCACCGCACCAATGATATCCCATTCTTTGCAAATGGGTTGCTGTTAGTCTTACAATTATAAAACCAATGCTGGTGGATGTAACAATTTTAAAAAATCATAAATAAACAAAAAGTAGATTATAATGCAAATGAAATAGAAGTAATCTTGCACTACAAAAGGCAGTAATTACACAACACATATATGAACATCTTAAGATTACTGCAGTACCTGTAGTGTGCGTTCTCTTTCCAAACCCAACTCTGTCATGTACATGAGTACCTGCTCATTCAGCGGTTCTGTCTTGATTTCCACTTTGATTTGTTTAGATTCTGATATTAACTATGGAAAGCACAAAAAGTATAACTTTTGTTTTCAACTCTGGAGCATTTTGCAGGTACTTTAATATTAATAATGTAAACGAAACACAGATACAATTGGAGAAAGCGTTGGAGAAACTCGGCACATCTGGCAGCATTTACAGGAGTGAGAAACAGTTAACATTTAGAGTTCAGTATAACTCCTCTTCATCCAAGACTTGCTGAATTTCTCTAGCAATTTCTGCTTTTATTTCAGATCTCCAGTATTTTGCTTTCATATTCTTATAAAAATAAAATAAATTAAATGGCAACAGTATCTGTGACATAAGTTACATAGCAATAATGACTACGTTCCATCGTATAAAATGCCAGTTTGGAAATGGAGATGCAGATGCAATCACATCAATTAGATGAAAAATAGGAATCAACTAGGTTCTAACTAATTCACTCAATTTCACTGGAGGTTTCTATTACAGAAGAAAACATAAACTTGAATTTTCTGTCGCGCCTTTCATCTCTGTTGGACTTCCCAAAGTTCTTCACAGTCAATTAACTATTTAGAAGTGCAATTGCTGTTGCTATGCATGCAGCCAATTTGCAGACATCATAGGTCCACAAATAATGAAATAAATGTTCAGTCAACTGAGCTTAAGACTCAGGTCAGTTGTAGCATTCTTCTCTCTTGATCAGAAGACTTGGTGCAGAATCTTTAAAGGCAGAGATTGATAGATTGTTGATTACCAAGGGAATGAAAGATTCTTGGGGAATGTAAACTTGAGGTTAAAATCTGATCAGACTTGATCTTACTGAATGGCAGAGTGGCCTACTCTTGTTCCAGTTTGTACGTTCATATATTCAGCTCTAGATATTTGAAGGTTTAGTCAAGGATCTTACTCCAATGCAGTACTGCATATTGGAGATGCTGTCTTTAAGATTAGCTGTTTAATTAGGCACTGTTTGACCTCTCAAGTAAATGCAAGAGATCCTGCAGCATTCTGTCATAGCACCCATAGAGTATAACAGATCAACTGTTATCATTCAACAAACAACACCAAAATGTTATCTCATATCTTATTGCTATTGGTTGTAAAATTGACTAGTACATTTAAATATAAATGTTACTTTACTTCAAGTATTAGTGCTGACATGTCCTGAGATCATGAAAGAAATTATACAATTTCTTTTTATTTGTTGTTGGTTGCATTGGTTGAAAGATAAATACTGACCAGGATACTGAGAGGCATTCCACAATCTTTGATCTTTTTTCCATTGATCTAAACAACAGATGGGGCCTTAGTTTAACGTCTGAAGGACAATGCGTGCACCACTGCAGCAATACTTCAGTACTGTCAGTATTTTGGGCTTTGCTTTTCTTTGCTATTTTCACTAATGTGTAAAGCCCCAAAATGTATTTGATTAAAAAAGGAAGCCCACGAAACCAGTGTTACCTCAATTATAAAGCATATAAAATCTTGACCAAGACACCACATAGTTTCATGTGGTATTTCATTTTGGGGCAAAGGAATCCAATTTAATGTCATGCTAGAGGAACGCCTCTTATACAATAACAACTATGGTACTACAGTCAAACAAAAATCCATGATCAGGCTCACAGAAACACAGAAAATAGGAACAGGAGTAGGCCATTTGATCCACCAAGTCTATTCTACCATTCAATATGATCATGATTGATCCTCTATCTCAATGATGTACTCCTGCTCACTCCCCATTACCCTTAATGCCCACTACCCTTGATGCCTTTACTGACTAGAGATCCACTTTTTTTTATATTCAACTTGATGTAGTGGAGAACTCCACAAGTTCACCATACTCTGAGTGAAGAAATTTCTACTCGTCTCAGTTCTCAATGGTCTAACTTATGTCCAAGACCGCAACCCCTTGTTCTAGGCACCCTAGATTTGGGAACATCATCTGTCCATCCAATCTGTCCAGTCCTGTCAAAATCTCATACATTTCAGCAAGATCCCCTCTCATTCTTCTAAACTCCATTGAATACATGCTTAACTAGGGACAGACAACAAATGCTGGCCAGCCAACGATACCCACGTCCCACAAGGCAAATATATATTCAATGCAAACAGTTCTCTTACAATAATTCTGCCATTCCAGGAATCAGTCAGGTGAACTCCAGAATCATTCCTTGTCTTTTTTAATTACAGGATTTATCTAAGAATAAATTTTTTGGGTGGGAGAGAACTGAAGATTAATCAATATAGAATATTGTTGTAGTATTGAAACATTCTTACCCTATCAAATTCTGGGTCAGGATCTCCTATCTTCATCCATTTATGTTTGCAGATCTGTTCCACAGATAAGCGTTTGCTTGGATCTAGCACAAGCATATGTCGAATCAAGTGCTCACATTCTGAAAGGAACAAGTGTAATTAATAAACATGCCTACGGAGAAAGCATGAAGTTTCTCACATAGCAAATCAGAATCCTTGTAGTCAAAAATGTACAGCATTACTCCTACCGTGTAGAACATGAATACACAAAATACACTGTAAATTAACTTTTTGCATTTGTTATAAACACATATTTAAGATGGGAAATGGATTTTTCAACCCATTCCTACTTTCTGAAAGTCTGTTTGCATAGGCTAGGATTGCTGTACAAAACATCCTATTACTCATAATCACTTTTTTAACAAAATAAGAATTTAATTTGCATGTTATTAACCACATGATGGATAGTTCATTAAATTGTGCATAAGCAGTTGAATCTTTGGTAATGTAATGTAGAACATTTGGCTTTTACGAATGCTTTTCAACAAAGCCACCTCTATACCGCATTAGGCTGGAACCTGGTGCAACAGCCTGGGCTCAATAATCACCTGAGCACAAGCAAAATAAGTAGATTCACCCAATTTACAATACAAAGTTTAGTATTTTGTGTATATATGAAATACATTTGCATTTGATACTAAATGTTCATGTAACACAGATCTTTATGGAGAGTCAGAGGTAAAATCTGAATGAATGCACAGAGAATACAAAGCAAATAGGTACATAATGGCCAGCATTAGAAATTAAGCTCCATACATACAGTCACACAGCACAAGAAACAGACCCTATAGTCTGCCTCGACCATGCTGACAAGATATCCTAAACTAATCTAGTCTCATTTGTCAGCATTTGCCCCATATTCCTCTAAATTGTTCCTATTCATGCATCCATCAAGATGCCTTTTAAATGACATAATCATGAAAAGAACAAGGAAATTCAATTGTTAAGTAGGTAATTTGTACTGATATTGGTCTATTCAACCCATGTCCACAAGAAAATAACATCTACTCATTAAAATGGCTCAGAACCAAATGGGTAACTTGAAGATCAAATTGTACCACATTTCAAAACATACGTTACCTTACTGTGAATTTATACTATAGTCATATCATGATCTAATGGCTTGAGTTCATGATATATAAATATACAGGAGGCCCAAAGAGGATCAATTTCCAACTCAGTTAACTATTATTGTTTGGGACCTCAACAAACACTTACTTCACCTGCCTCCTGCAGAATTTCAGTTAGCTTTTTCTTCAGTTAGAAGTCAATCCTCAGGGCTAAAGTCTACTTGGGGAAACTTTAGTAAAACTAATTTTCTCTTGCTCTTTTATTAATTGATTTACTAACCATGAAAGCATATCAAATGTGATTTCCTGTTTTTGAAATAAATCACTTGCAATACTCAGTGGTACAGTGGGTTTGTGCACTGTCTTCTTATGGCCAGGATGTGTATATGAATCCAGCCCAGAGTGACAGGATGAATATCCCCTCTCACTGTTAATTAGAAGGGTCCTATATGAAATGAGATTGGGCAGTTTCAAAACAGGTCATAATGAACAACTGGGCACAAGCACTCTTTACTAGATGTACTGTATTATACACACACAATGACAAGTCTGTCTGTCGTTTAACTTGCTTCGCTTTGTTAAGAGCTGTATACACATTTTAGCAGTGTTTCTTCACAGAACCAAAAGTTTTCTATTTTGCACAAAATACAGACAACCAGTTACATTCAAAGCTCACTCACTTTATTCAGTGTTTGAGTATACACGGTGCAAGTATGCAGTAGGTTTGCCAGTTACTATTTATTATCACGTGTATAAGTGTTCCTCTAGGTGATGAAGTAGCTGTAGTGGGTAGTCAATTGGAGAACTTCATGAGATACAACAAGTCCCACTAGGTTCTGATTTATGTTGATAAACCTCCATCGGAGGCAGAAGCCTTAAACTGAATCCACTGTGGACTCACTGTATTTGGAAGCAATGATTTACAAAGGATCCTTCAAAGATGAATAGTGTAATTTGCAAATGATCACTCCTGCACTTAAAAATAGTAATGGCCATTAATTTGTACAAATGATACAAGGATAGGCACCTATAAAATTTCAAAATAGCTTTACACGGTTATTTGTAATTATTCTCCAAGTGATCTGAATTTAGCAAGTGGCACTTTGAGCTCAGATCCCAAAATTTAAGCATTCATGAAAGATACTTTCGTAAGTAGGATCATGTCTGTCTTACAGTGGTCATCACTACAACTGCCTCCTGCCTCCTGCACAATAGTTGCAACTCCTCACAATTGCATGCTTGTGTAGACATGTTACTGCTGAACACTGTCCACTTGTGGTTAACACCTTTCATTGAAGAACAGCCATTTAAAATCTGTATCCAGAAACAGCTAGCTGTACATCAAATTTTCGCCCTATCCTTCCTGACAACTTCATCTATTTCTAACTCCTCTCATTCTCAATGTTGCCCTATATTTCTTCATCTAGGAGGACTCATGCTGTCGTTTAGTGCAAAAGCATGGGATGGAAGTTGATTCTTTGATCACTGATGCTTTTTAGGTTTAGGTAAACAGTGAAGACCACTTCAATTCCATCACCCTGTGAACAGAATAAATGGGACGTCAGCAGAACATAAGCACAATTTCCATTTGGATACTTTACTGTTTTACCAAACTATTAAGGACTTGCAAATGGTGTAAGTGGATAAGTTAAAAGCAACATATTGCACAAATTCTATTTCACTTGGCTAGATATATATCAGTGAGTTGCAGATCCCACATCCATACAACTTCCTAATGCCCAACATCACTGAGAACATAACACTAACCACACCCTCATTCCCCCAGCCCTACTTAATACTACATTTTCAATTAATGACTTCTCCTAATAAAGTCAAGGCACCCCTTCAAGCATAAAAGCAGTTTTAACTGAGGCACAATAATTTAGAACATAGGGACTCTTCCTGTGGTATATTCGTTGATGTTCCTAGCATGTATAATGTGACGTGCAGTAGCCGGTCACCTTTCTTGTTAGATCCTGAACATTTTAAACCATGAGCATCGTTTTCATACTTCTACCTACTACATCACAACAATTTAAGACCTACGTTGCTACATTATTGTGATATTATTGCCATACCTTGATAGTCTTTTCCAAATGATGAAACTTCACCTCGACTTCCTTCAAGATCCTCCCAGTAATTGATGCCAAACTCCTAAGATTGCGTTATAAAGCTGCACAGTTTGACTCCAGAGCATGTATATGGGCCAAAAATTCTATTTTGTTTCACCTTAATAAAAGTCCTGGAGGGCCCGGTTAATTAGAAGTTCTTTAGATTGCAGCAGATAACTCAAAAATAAGAATAATGAGAACTGTAAGAGACTTCAGAAAACAGAGAAATTGAATGGATAGATGTTAGTTAAAACTTAACACGATAAGAGTAAAGGAAGGTAACAGCTTGGTGATATTAAGACGAGACTATTAATCCAGAGGCCAGGTAATGTTCTGGGGACCTGGCTTTGAATACTATGGCAGAAGATCTAGAATTGCTCTGGAATTAAGAGTCTAATGATGACCATGAAACCATTGCCCATTGTCAGGAAAAGCCCATCTGTTTTCCCCATGTCCTTTAGGGAAGGAAACCACCGTCCTTAACTGGTCTAGCCTACATGTGACTCCAGACCCTGTAATGTGGTTGATTCTGAACTGCACTCTGGACAATTAGGAATCGGCAATAAATGATGGCCTAACCAGCAATGACTAAAACAAAAATTTGTATTACTAATTAACTAATAAAAATTTCAAGGAATAAAAAGAGCAGAGACACTTTGTCAGATTCAAAAACATATTTAAAGTTAACGGACTAGCTAATACAGTAAAAGATTGTTTAAAAAAGGTAGATTTTGTAAATAGGAGCTAAAGCAGAGGTAGCACCATACATAAAATATTGGTTCAGTCCCAGTTAGAATATCATATTTGGGTGTTTTAGAAATAATGTTGAAGCCCGGAGATAACACGAAGCCATAAATAACTCAAGGGCTGGAGTTTACAGAGCAGCAAAATCCCTACTCCCTGATAACAAAGTCAGAGGCAGCCCATCCATAAGTGTGACAGTTACTCTACAGCAAGATAACTATTCCAGTATGGAACTGCAGAGTGGCACTGTCCACTGGATTGGCTGGCAGCTACGTTGGCCCAGCAGCACCAGCTGGAATTGGTGGCCATTGCTGAGACTAAAGGCACTCCACCATTCCAAGGAGCTCGGTAAACCAGGTTCACGGTCTGTGGAGGGTGTGCGTGTGTGTGTGTGGGGTAGGGGGAAGGGACTTGTGGACCATTTGCCCAACATCAACCCTTGCACCTCCAGCCGCCAGACGTCTTGTGTTCAATGGGTCTTTTGACTTGCTGAGAGCAGTGGCAGGATAAGTCCTTTCAGTGGCAATTAAATGACAACCTAAAGGCCTCAAAAAATTCACAAGTACTCATGGGGCACTCCACCTTCCCTGCCATCCTGTAAATTAACTGGTTGGGGACGGAAGTATATGATCACGGCTGATATGTTTCTTAACACCATTTACCTGCCTTCTACCTGTAACCCTTGATTCTCTTACTAATCAAATAACGAATATGAGAGAAGAAACCTAAAAAATATTGAAAGGAACAGTAAAGACACATATATAGGAACAGAATTATTAAATGTGAGGTGGGATCATGGAGGACAAAATCATGATTTACTTTTGCAATAAAAACTGAAAGAACTGCGGATGTTGTAAATCAGGAACAAGAACAAGTTGCTGGAAAATCTCAGCAGGTCTGGCAGCATCTGGGAAGGAAAAGACAGAGTTAACGTTTCGGGTCCAGTGACCCTTCCTCAGAACCTAAGGAAGGGTCACCGGACCCGAAACATTAACTCTGTCCTTTCCTTCACAGATGCTGCCAGACCTGCTGAGCTTTTCCATTTACTTTTGCAAAATTGATAATATGCAAAAGTATTTACTAAGATATCGGTGCTTACTAAAGATTAGGATAATAGATCAATGCAATGCCTTTTTTTTAAAAGAAAGGAGGAGCTATTAAATTAACTGGCCTATAATCAGACAGTTTAACATCTGTCACAGGGAAAGTTTGGAATCTTCAGTGATAAAATAACTAATTGTGTAGATGAAAGAGAACAATCAGAAATAGGCAACATAGATTTTTTTTTTAAATTCTCATTAATTTATTTAGACTTATTTCCAGACACGACAGATATAAAGAATGTAGGAAAATGCAGTGGATGCTTATTTTTCTAGGAATCCACTGACAAAGTACTACATAGACATGGAAGAAAGATTAAATTGTATAAAATTGAAGGATAAGAAGAAAACCAGATTAAAACTGTCTCATAGAAAGCAGAGCGTTTTCACAAATATATTTTCGGAGTACTTATAAGTAGGCAATTATGTCATGTAGGCTTCTTTTCTGGGATTATTTGAATTATTCATGTTTTGGAGCAAAACAGCAGCATTGAAACTCACAGACAATAATAGTCAGCTAGCACAATAATTCTGAAGAACAAAGAAAGCTCCAAAGGAATATTGTGGCTTCAAAAATTTATCATTGGATTCTCAGACAAATTTTCAAATTTTTAACTGAAGTAAATAGCAGAAACTCTTACCTTATTCTTTATTATGAAGTATGTTGGATATTTAAAGGAAATATCTTGTTTGATTTGCAATGTGTCTTGAAGAGTGGTTAATGTGCTTTTGCATGGAAGGAAATGAGATCAATGTGAACCAACATACCCTAATTGGTTACAGAAGTTTGATTTCATGGTAGTTATCACTGAAATATCCTGAATATGAATTTGCTAAGGTAGGGAATCATAATCGTCCTGGTTTTGGAAGAAGTGTACTTTTTTGAGCAAGAATTGAATTTACAATTAAAATTGGGTGAGGGGTGAGGCTGATAGGTAAATTCAGTACATATCCCACTGCTTAAAGATTTTTTTTTAAAGTAAAACTAAAAATGGAACACATAAAATGAAATTTAAGAATTTAAAAAGATAAAATAAGTGCTACATTTTGTGTTATGGTCTCTTGGGTCGAATGCCATACCAGTTAACTTTTCAGCAATAATATCTTCTATAAGCAATGGAAAGGCCAGGCAAATAATTGCTTACAGCATCCGATATCTGCATAATGCCCTTTAGATTTTTGATAAAGAACTTTATTATCCCTTCTTTCTGCTTATTCCCTTACTCCATCCTTTAAAATTTTATGTCTTATTCTAAATAGCAAGTATTTTAGGCAAATTTATCCAAAAAGGTTCTCTAGGCTTAAAAAAAAGCTGCCAACTCTTGGTTAAGAATATAGAGATGCTAATGTAAAGGTGAATCTATGTAAGACCTTGCTAAGAATACAGCAGTGTATTATGTAGTTTTGTTTTTCACATAAGAGAAGTCACATTGACAAAACAAAAAGAGTATAGCACAGATTCACTAAGATGCTGCCTGATGTGAGCAAATACAAATTCAAATAAATACTTCAATAAGTGGGTTTACATTGGAAGATTTAAGTTTCTAGGATGTTTTGATAGAGGTGTTTAAAATTGCGAAGAGACATGACAGGCTACACAGAAGTATTTTGCTCTCAGCAACTGAGGAATCAAAAATGAGAGGATATGAATGTAAAATTAAATCTACAAGACTGAAGAAAGCATAACAAACCTTTTTCTAAACTTAAAGCTTTGTGCAGCTGTGGAACGCACAGGCAGAATTATTTGTTGCTGCAAATAACCTGTCAACATTTAAGACTAGATCCGAAAGGTGGTTGAAAGGAATATAAGAACAGGATAGCCTTACTAGATTAAAGCCGAGAAAAGGACCATTTGGTTTAATCAGTTTACATTGTGGTTTGTATGTAATTTTATATTAATGGATACATAGTTATTACCTATGAAGATAATGCAACAGCAGAGATGATCATGACAGACATATTAACATGTAGCATAAATGGTAAATATGGTGAAAGAATGAGGCAGATGCTAAAGCACCAACTATGAATGCAAGTAAACTCTCAGTGAGGCACTGCACAATATGGAATAAATGCTTGATACAGTCTTTAATAATGAATGATTCATCAACAATCTGTGGACTTTGAGGGTAAATTTGCAAGTAATATCAAGACAGACAGCAAGAGTTTCTTCAAATATATAAAAAGGAAGAAGGAGGCCAAGGTAACATAGGGCCCTTAGAGGAGGCGGCTGGGGAAATAATAATGCGGAACTGGGAAATGGCAGGGGAGATGAATAAATATTTCACATCAGTTTTCACAGTTCAAGATACTAACAGCATTCCAAAAATTACTAAATAATCAAGCGACAAAAGGAGGAGAGTAAGTGAATGCTATAACTATCACTAGAGAAAAACTGCTAGGGAAATTAATGGGGCTAAAGACTGATTAGCCACCCGGACCGGATGGGGAAGTAAAAGAAGTAGCTATAGAGGTAGTGAATGCGATTGTAGTAATCATTTGTTCAGAAAAAGTCCAAAGATTGAAAACTGCCGATGTAACATACTTATTTAAAAAGGGAAGGAGACAAAAAAAGGTAACTTTATGCCAGTTCGCTCAATATCTGTTATTGGGAAAATGTCAAGAATCTATTATAAAGAATGTGGGAGGAAAACATTTAGAAATAAATAATATAATTAAGCAAAGTCAACGTAGCTTCACAAGGGGAAATTATTACCAACAAATGTATTAGAATTCTTTGATGAGGTAACAAGCAGGATATATAAAGGGAAAGTAGTAAATGGAATATATTTGGATTTACAGAAGGCATTTGATAAGATACCACGTTAGGCTACTTCGGATGGCAACCTGTAACTAATGAAGTACTCCAAGAATCAGTGCTGAGACCATAATTATTTACCATATATATTAATGGCTGGGATGAGGGAATTGAATAAACTACAGACAACTTTGCAGATTACACAAAAATAGGTGGGAAGGCAAGTGACGTGGATGACTCGAAGTGTATGCAGAAATATACAGTTAAAACTTGGCAGCCGTCATATAATGTGACGTTATACATTTTGGCAAGAAGAGCAGCGGAGCTGATTATTATTCAAATGAAGAAAGACTGCAGAATACTGCACCACAGAGAATTTGGGAGTCCTCGTGTATAGATCTCAAAAGGCTAGTGTACAAGTTCAACAGATAATAGGGAAGACAAATAGAGTGCTGGCCTTTATTTCAAAGGGACGAATATAGAAATAGTGAGGTCTTGATAAAACTATACAAGCACAAGTCAGATCATAGCTGAAATAATGTGAATAGTTTTGGGCTCCTTATCTAGGAAATATACACTGAAATTGGAGACAGTCCAGAGAAGCCTCACTAGCCTGATTCCGGACATGGAAAAATTAGAAGAACGAGAGGCAACCTTACTGAAACACAACGTTTAGGGGACTTATCAGGGTAGGAAAGGTTGTACTCCCCCGGTTCAAGTCTAGAACCAGCGGGTATAACCTCAGTAGAAGGGTTCACCCAATTCAGACAGAAATGAAGAGGCATGTCTTTTCTTAGAGGGCAGTGAATTTTTTGGAATTCTTTAACACAGTAAACAGTGGAAACTGGTCATTAAGAATGCTCAAGGCTGAATTGGACAAATTTTTAACCAGTATGAAAATCAAGGGTTATTAGGAAAAAACAGGAAAATGGAGTTGAGGATTATTACATCAGCCTTAGCTCATTGAATGGCAGAGCTGACTCAATGGACTGAATGGCCTATTTTGTTGCTATGTCTTATGGTCTTACATACAGGCAATTAGCAGTCAATTTGAAATGTTAACTGTTTTTCTCTGTTCAGATATTACAAGAATCGCTGATTTTTGACATCAGTTTGTTTTATTTCCAGATTTTCAGCAATCCTGTTATTTTAAATATATAGATCAAAGCTACACTAAAGTCAACATCATACATTCTACCTCTGCTTAACAATACATAAATAAAGTTACAAAAATAGCAGCTGTGTACCTGATGCAAGGATGAAGAGATGTATAAGACAGACAAAAAAAGGTCTAATTAAAGAAAGCCAGCCACATGTTAAATCAAAACCAAGACCTCCTTGGTACTAAAGGAGAAATCGTGCCAAGATAAGCTACTGGTACAAATTATTTCCTCAAGAAAGCAGTGGGAGTTCAAAACAAAATCTGGAAACTGGTAGAACAACATTGGCTGAAGGAAAGGATGCAGGAAGCACTTGTTGGGTTAGTGGTGACAGGGTGAGGAGAAGGTGGAAGCACGGAAGTGGTACAGAGAACCACAAAGCTGATCCTGGCATTAGGGGACTGATATTTGAGGAAAGACTGAAAAAAACTGAGCTGTTCAGTCTTTAAAGTGGGAAACTCAAAGAGCACTTACAATAGTGTGTAAAAAAGCAATATAGAAAACATCAGTTTAAAATATTACAAATTATTTCCTTACAGTAGCAATGGAGGCCAAGTTGTAAATTGGATATTTGCATACTCATATTAGAAAGTTCATAGTGATGGACACATGGAATAAAATTCCAGTTGGGGCACCAGAGGGTAAAAAGACTGGAATCATTTCAGAAATGGATGGCTACTTTACAGGGAGCAAAGTGGAGGAGGAATAGTAGATGTTTCCTGAATAAATGAGCTATGATGTGCCAAATGGCTTCCTTCATCCATAACCATTTGTGATTTTGGAACAAAGGTAGTTTTGTACAGGTCAAAAAAAGGCAGTCTGGAAACCAGCTGTACCACAGAAACAGCAACATCAAATACCAATTTAGTCAAACTTACAGTAGAAACTGTAGACCTTAGAATGGAGAGGGCAAAAGCAGAAATAAACGGCAAAAGTAAATTGTAAACTAGATTTTGACAAACAAACAGAAAAGATAAACTAAAAACAAAAAACTTTTATCCTGGCTATGAACAACTGCTGATCATAGTTGTGAAAAGGTCAACTAACTTACTTGTAAATAAAATGCAAGAATACTAAGGCCTGTTTTATCAAGTGAAAATATTGCTCCATGGCTTTACTGAAGAAACTTACATTTAAAGCACTTTTCACTCATATTTTGAACACGTTAGTTAGGACAGAATGTTCTATAGACTTCAAAAGCAAGTGCTGTAAATAAAGGCCACCAAAAAACAAATGTGTTCCACAATCAGGATCAAAATAAATGGTATAATTTAATCTGTGACTATCAAATGAGACCAGTGCAAACATTGAGTTATACTGAGAGATCTACACAGTGTTAACATCCACAACCTAATGTAAATAGGGAGACTAGCTAATCTCAAAACCAGTAGACTTTTCCTTCAGTGTGATCATTAAGGAATCAGTCAGACACTGCAAGTAGTGTCCACTGACTAAACTTAAAGATAGAATTAAAGAACTCCATCTAGCCACTGAAAAGACTATTGCTCTGCCCTGTGACTATGCACATACTAAATAAGTAAACACTTGACTCCTTAACTACAATGTACTTTCAAAAGGTACAAACTTCCAAGCCAGGTATTGCTAGAATACGGAAAAACAAATCAAGTTTGACCACTTTATCTACGCTTTTCTACTCTAACCTCTACATACTTTTTAGGCTGGAATACAAGAATAACACCAGCAAAAACATTAATTATAAAATACAAGTCAATGACAGGCAGTGAAAACATACCTGCTCTGATCCACTTGTTTAGTGCAAACTGTAAGCCTATGCAGCAAGCCAGTATCTAATCAAAACCCAAGACCAATGTAAATTCATTGTTTTGCAAACACTGAAGTATATTAGTGTTGGATATTGCAAGAAGAAAGCAGAAAGACAATTTATATTCATCAAAACATTTGGAAGTTCATCACAATATTCTGTTGCATTCTATTCGGAAAATAATTAAAAATAGTAGAAGTGCTCAAAAACTAAATTCGATCAATATCAAAATTCACAAAAGGCTTCATGTTTTCTATTTAAAGCTTCATTTACAATATAGGTGTAGCACAGAGGCGAAGTAATTTCATGCTGTACCATTGCACAGCTGAATTTTACAGCTGAGAAGAAAATTTCATTCTCCAAGGAATTGCAAACTTCTTTCTACAGACACTTCAGTTGTGATTTATTTGTAGTGTCACAAAAGTCAAAAATGCTCATGTAAAGTTGCATTTATAAAGCACGCACAAAATACAATCACATTACTTATTCAACTTTTACAGTCGACATAACAGAACGACCTTTGCACAATCTCACCACAAAATATACTATAAATGATGAATTAATCAGACTCGGACCAACCAAACATGAAGTAATAATTAAATTAACTAAATAATCTGATTAAACTTTTCATTGTAGCTCCTACCACTAACCAGAAATGTGTCAGGGCCAGATGCATACCACAGCTGCCAACACATACGCACCTTTCCAGCTAGCAGCAGGAGTTCAAACCAGTGACAATTTTACTTGAGCACTGGAGTTCCCAAATCTTTCCAACTGGGATTGTGCCAAAGGGCTGTAAAGTTGTTAGGAACCCTCAGCAAGAACTGTAAGGAGCAGGTTCAGATCTATGAGAGTTGAGTGGTGAGGGCTATAAAAGAAGGGGCTGGCCATGAAATAACTTAGATTAGTAGGCGTTTTCACTGCTTTCTTAAAGTACAGGTTGGGTACCCTTTATCCAAAGCAAAAAAGACATATAATAAAGTTCTTTTGAAAGCAGGTCCAATGGACCAAAAAGTGAAGACTTTTATCAAGGGCCACTGTAATGCCCTGTAATGCAAACTGTATCCAAAAACTGAAAACATAATTTATCGGAAACCAGATGTTGGCGTTCCTGAGATTTTCAGATAAAGGATTCCTGACCCATATGTAAAGTCTACATTTCTCCTGCTAAAAGAGCCAAGCCTCAAGACTGATATGGATAGGTATATCATATCATAACCAGGTGTATATGTGATATAGGCCATACCTAGAGTTTCAAAATAAGACTAGAATTTAAAGCTATCTCACAGATGTCCATTTGAATGAAGCTCCGTGGCAACCTTTACGGCCTTGGATCTCCCAACCCTGTCACATTCCCCATTCTAGGAAGCCCTGCTCTAGCACTTGGAAAATATTGCTTGCAACAACAATTCATTGCAGTTCCCAATCTGTGACAGAATTTCAAAATTAGTGACATATTATGTGAGGGCTGCCTCTTTAAGTTAGATCTATCATGTGAAGGCTTTATGCAAGGAGGTTCTACACAGCCCAGATGGGTACGCTGGAAGATAAATGAACTCGTTATCCTCGGTTCATCAAATTGAAGCCCACATTAGGTAATGTGGGATTCATGTCTTTCATGGTAACCTTAGGCATTATAGAATTGAACCCACACTGTTGGTATCACTCTGCATCTCTAACTGACCCTCAATCAGATTGTCACTGAAAGAAAATTGTAATCTATCAAAGATATAAAACAATAATTATTGCTTGAAAAGCAGCTTCTTGGTATCAATTAAAATCTTGTAAATCATGCTGTATATCAAAATTCTATTCAAAATGCAATAAGGTGTGGATAACAGTTGAAATATAATGTGAATGATCAGTGCAATAACAGATCTAAAGCCCAACTGAGGGGATCAAACTGAATTTCAATTTTTTTTAGTTGAATGTATTGTGTTTCCCATTTATCAATGAATAATCTCTTGAATTATTTAACATATTGTTTTGTAAATTTTTGAGACTCGAAAATGATCCAGTAATGCAAGCACTTATATGAGCTAAAAATGGATTAATTGTGTGATATGTGAATTTGTTTTTAAGTTAAATATGGTAAATGGTATTTTCAGCAGTGATAAATTTTCACAGGATGATAACAGCAAGTGATATAATACAAGAATGCTATAGGGTGTATAACAACAGGACTTTACCTAATAAGGAATGCAAATTTAAAATTTATTACGCTCCAAATTTTTCAACAATAAGCTTTATAGCCAGTAGCATAAGTGATATTTTTCAGTCTTTTTACTCATATTTTAAAGTTCTTCACTAATATTGTTTTATTAACATGCAAAGTCTTTAATTCATGTCATAAAAGTCTTCAGAAAATTGTATCAAAGTACACCAGGCATATTTCTAAAATCCTAAAGAGACCAGAAAATGTCAAAATTAACTGAAAGCAAGTACTGTGGGACTGAAGACAAAAGCAGTTTTTAAGCAGAATCAATCAAGCGCTCTGACACAAAATTTCCCACTTGATGAACTGTCTAATACTCCAATTACTGTATTATTCAGTACCAATCAGTGTCAAATATGGCCATTAAGTCATGCACTCTACTTCTTCCAATTAATCACCGACAGCTGGACTACAGGGAATTGGGTATAATAAGAGCATTAACCACAAAGAATGGAAACATTGCCTTTGGAAGTTAGTAACAATCATTTGTATATTGAGACCAGTTTACTGAATTTAAGATAATCCCCCATAGATTATTGTATAATATATTCAAAACAAGAAAATATATTCTGTTTCAATTGAAATGTTTGAATGTATTTTGTTCACCATAAACATCCTTAGAACTTAAATGTTTAAAAGCAAGAATTATTTTAACTGTGCAGAAAAAGCTATATTGAAGCTACTGATTCTCATAATAAATTATGCATTTATGATAATGAAATTTGACACTTAACTTGAAGTGGCCTGTAAATGCAGTCTAGAAGATTCTACAATTTCCATTTTACGCAATATTGGGACTGATAAGTTATTAAAATAAGAGGTAAACTTTATAGTCAAAAGAAATTGCAAAACATTGTGAGAAATTATATTAATGTTTTGAAAAGTAAAAAGAAACTGTATTGTGCTAAGTGTTTTCGATATTAAGGTACAGCCCCCATTCCCTGCCAGTTTCAATTCTCTTCTAAGGGCAATGACTCAAGCTCTATGCCCCCAGCACCCTCTAGTTTTTGTTCCGAATAGTTATATATTTACATGAGCTCAGACAATGAATGGCAGCCCGTGACTTGGTCACAGAGCCATCCCAGTCCAACCTATTCTGTGTTTAAACTAATTTTGCAATAATTTATCATCCAACACCATAATTCATATCAAATGCCCAACATGCTAGTTCCCTTGTGTCTAATGTGCAAGTCAACCACTCTCTAATGTCTATTGTCCAAGTGATTTGCCCCAAAATTCTGATTTCCAACTTTTGGCTCCAGCGCCTGCTGCCCAATTCTCTCACCTCCCAATTTATTTAGTCTCCTGCTCTCTAACGTCTGATGCCCAACATACATTAATAATACTCAAAACAATGTGAGCTTTAATCACATGTAGCTTCCTTTGAATCAGGTGATGTCAACAACCTGGGTTGTCCGGGAGGCCAGGCTAGCACTAGTTCCAAGTATTTCCTTGCCTAATGCACATCCCATGTTTGGCAACATCAATCTGTCAGCGACATTAGGATCAGACATCCTAATCCCATACCTCCTCAGCAATGCCAATTCCCCTAACTTCATTCCCCAGCTGCCCACCTGCCCAACAGAAAGCAATCCACTCAAACTTATTTGCTGCTGTTGGGAACGGACCACAGAAAATTTAAATCAGACCTCCATTAAATTCTGCAGAACTTCCAGGAAACAATATGTCCCAGATACTAAATCTCATACATGTCTCACAATTATTATCAAGGCTATTGCCTATTCTGCATCTGCTAACAAGTCAATTGACACAAAAATTAAAGCAGGACATGCTTTAGCAAGGCAGTCAGACTGGTCTTGCCTTAGCTTTCTTGGATGAAGCAGAGATTATCTGGCCCTTTCTTTCCTCAAAGGCACAGCAGTTGAACCCAGGATTTATACCAAGTATCTCTGTTTAGAACTAAATGTCTGTGAACTGAAAAATGCAAGGGTTTGTTGCAACCATGAGTAACAACCCATAAGGCTTATATATCACTTCATGCCATATGTAACAAACATATAATGAAGACAAAGACCCAAAGTCTAATATGCAAATCAAATTAGTGTTGAAAATAGACTGCATCTTAAATTAATACACAAGTAATTAGCAAAGATATGCATGATTGAAGTGATCATCTTGAGATGAGTATTTTAAAATAAAAATGCTAACATTAGTGCTTGCATTATTTTTAAGAATTCAGACATTATAAGGAATTCAGTAATAAATTGCATACATAAATATAAAGATAGCAAAATATACACTAGCAGTTGCTTTTGTATTGTAGCCATTGGAAAATAGATCATGACAGGGATAAAAGCACAATTACGAGTCTTACAACACAGTTTGTATTAATTGATCTGGGAGTAGAAAACTTACATTTTATAAGGCTTTCCTGAGAATTAATTACAATTATATGGTAACAGTTCTTTATGTTGTGGCTTCTAGTTAAGAGCATTTGACCAATGCTCTTTGATCACAACATGTGCTTTTCAATTAGTCACATAATCACATAAACAATAAAGTTCTGAACCACTCTCAAAGATCTAGCTTTGCCACTAAAATTTACACCAATGAAGTCACCAATGTTTCAGCACCATCTTTATTACTCACTGTTGCATGCAAAATTAGAGTTCTTACCTGTTGACATAAAGAATGGAATGCGGAATTTCCCGCTCAGTACCCTGGCCCGCAGGTTCTGCAGTGTGCTGCCATCAAATGGTAATGCCCCACACACCAGCACATACAGGACCACCCCCAAACTCTACAAAGAACAATAAATGGTGTTAAAATAGATCATATTACCATGAATAACACTATATTTTAACCACGTAAACTGTTTTATACGGTCTCCCCTTCCTTATTGCTATACTCCAGTTCAGTAATGTCGAACGACTTGCTGAGTCCTAAGCAACTCTTTAATCTGCCTTTTGCTATCAACTCAATTCGCTGAATATTTTCATGCACACAAGGATGAAAACAGTTTCATTTCTCATATCTTTCATGGAAGTGTTAGAGAAAGGAAAGAGCTACAAGAGTATGAACATTTTCTGGTTTATGCAAAAAACTGATAGTTTGATATATATTTTGCTCATTAACCGCGCACTTTTGAGACACTGTAAAATTTTGTCTTATGTTCAAAATAGTATTATCTATTTTTGATAGTTTTACTTCCTCACATAAAGAGTATTTTTATTGTTTACTACATTCTAAATTTACAAAAATATAATGCATTGGGACAGAGCAGGAAAGGAGGTAGAGAGAAGATTTCTGAACTTGACATGTGAGACTCAGCATACATTTTTTTCAAGGTTAATATTATCAGTTCCACTTGTCAATACAAACAGAAAGCACTTCTATTTCTAGTTTGTTTTGTAAGACACAATTATCCTTCAACAGCAAGGCACTGAGAGGACCGATCAATATGTTGAAGGGAATACAACTATAATTCCAAGTCTTATGACATAACCTGTATTAATTGACCTGACTGTGACTGGAAAACTCAGATTTTATGAAGATTTCCTGAGAATTTATAATTTTATGGTAGCAGTTCTATATTTGACAGCATTTTCTGACACCAACACCTACGTTGTGTACCACTTGTGCATATTCCAGAGGATATGGGGTGCAGAAATAGAGATCAGGTGGGCCTGGGCATAGCAAAAGGGGAGAGAACCAGTGGGGATATAGCGAGAAATCTAGGACAGACGTGAAAGGGAGAAAGGGCCTTCCAGTTCTTGGGGTTTCCTTGTTGTTCCTGAGCCAATTTGTTTATGATGTCGTATGCAAAGTTTCTGCAATGATGTCAGTGTTTGGAACCATGTGATCCCAAAGAAGCAGGTATATGGAGTTGCCCACAGCTGTCGGTATCAGCAAACACTTTGTGGCTTCTACTTAAGAGTATTTGATCGATGCTCTTTTACTCACTAAATCTGTTTGTTGTCTAGCAATAACCATACACCACTTAGATAAATGAGTGTCAAAACTCAGTGATCTATGAAAAGAAAATGCTAGTTCAACCATACTGATACAGGCAAAACAGCTCCATGAAACAATAAACTAAAAGTTGCCAGAGACACTTGTGTAACAGAAATAAAAACAGCATTCATAACTCACCCAAATATCTACTTTGGGGCCATCATATTCTTTTCCTTCAAACAGCTCAGGAGCTGCATACGGTGGACTCCCACACCACGTTTTAAGTAATTGTCCTGGAGTAAAGATGTTACTGAATCCAAAGTCTAAAATACAATAGCCTCAATTTAGTATATTTAAGTAACATGCATCACAAATCAAAAAAAAAATTCAACGGGTCAGGTAACAATTTCACACTAAATATAAAGAAGCACGTATTTATCCTACTAAAACCTAGCATGTGCCAGTAATAATTTTGGGCTATTACAATCGTATTTAGAATAATTGTGATTGCTTGTAATAATTGGTCAGCAATCACGAAAAAGACAATGAAATATAAAACAGTAGTAGCAGTGACAGACAGGGAGTAGACAAAAAATAAACTTGAACTCCATATTTTAGTACAAAATCTGTCATTCTATGGATCAATGCTATACACACTTATATTCAACTTCATGTAAACTCTTCAGTCTTGTGCTGTTGCTTCTAAACTTGAATATTATTTTGAGAAAGGTGTTCTAACTAACTAACGTGCTGAACATTACACACCCAACACGTCTTTGGAACTGGTAACTATTTAACAGACCTGTGCATAGTTTTTAACTCACCCATCAACTCACATTGGTAGGTAGATTAGTCCTAAAAAGTAACCGCACGAGACAGGCAGGCGAGCATTAAATCAATGGCAAAAATTCACGTTCCTTGATTGTACTCAATTCACGACTACAGAATTATATTTCAACTTACTTGACCTACTCATATGCTTAAGGAAATTGAAACTGAAGAACCATTGCAGATTAATGCAATCAAAAGAGAGTAAGAACTAGGAGCAGGCAATTTAGCCTCTCGAACCTGCTCTGCCATTCAATACGATCCTGGCCAATCTCACCCTAGTCTCACCTTCACTTTCCTGCTACTCCCCATAAACCTTCGACCTGTTACTAATTAAAAACCTGTCTATCTTCTACTTAAAATTACTAAAATGTGCCAGAAACCCTGCATTCTGGAAAGTGAATTCCACAGATTCATGATCTTTTGGGAGAGATAATTTCTCCTCAGCTCTATTTTAAATCTGCCACAACTTCCACTAAAACTATGACTTCTCATTCACCACAGAAAACTCTCTACATCTACTTTGTCAATTCCCTTTAGCATCTTCTATACCTCAATTAGATCTTCTCTCATCCTTCTAAACTCCAAACAATATAGTCCTAAACTGTTCAATCTCTCTTCGTTAGACAAACCGCTCATCTCTGGAATCAATCTAGTGAATCTCCTCTGAACAATCTCCAATGCAACTACATCCTTCGTCAAGTAAGGGGAACAAAACTGTACACAATACCCCAGGTGTAGTCTCATTAATGCCTCACATAGTTGCAGCACTTTTATATTCTATTCCTTTAGCAATAAATGCTAAAATTCAATTTGCCTTCCTTTTTATCTGCTGTACCTGCAGACTAGTTTTATGTGATTAATGCATGAGGAAACCCAGATCCCTCTGCACTGAAGCACTCTGAATTTTCTCCCCATTTAGATAATAAGTTGCCAATCGATCTCTTATTGCAGTAATGAACACTCTAGATTAATAAAAGGTTGGTATACTATAAAAAAGTAAAAAGTCGAAACCATTGAGGAAGAATACTACTTAATTCCCCTAACAAAGTAATAAATCTCAATATACCCATCAATCACCGCAACTATGAATATTCTGGGGCACATAGGAATTTTAGCCAACTGTTATATTCTGTTATTACAATTTGCTTTTATTGATTGTACTGTTGAATTTTACCATCAATTCAAGCATGCTTTATAGCCTCTAATAACTTATTAAATTGAGCAAAGGTCATTCATCGGAACAGATTTTCTACAAGAACAGTAAACGACAAGTGTTTTGCTGTTACTAACAGAGACCCATTGTGTTGCAGGGCACAAAACCGTAATTCATTTCAAGGGGAAACAGTTAATAAAAGATGAAGACTTTGTGATGCACTGAAGTACCAGGAAGTTTTTAAATGAAAGGTTTATCAGAAATTTACACAGTTGCAAATTTTTTTTATTATTTTGCTTTTATGAATCGTTAATAAATTCTCATTTATGAAATAAAATGCTATAGATGCAACTGATTCACTACTCAAATACTTTAAATCTCTTCAAGCAACATCATAGTGCAGACATAATAATGTCAGAAGGCATGCAATTTAACTCTAAATTTTACATGGAGTTCGTTTAAAATGACACTCACCGACCTGATGAGAATGCCAAATTCAAAACCCTTCCCCGTTACAAAAAGCGTCTTCCCAAAGGAGTTCACTCAAAGTAGTCAGAAGGCTGTTGTGGAAACTGTCCATGGATGTTGTTAATGTCACTTAATTAACTTGCCAGAAAGGATGCTCAAGCATCGTATGAAAGAATCCCTTCCTTTACTTCATCCCAGCAGACTCCATGTACACATTAACATTCACTATAACTTGAAAACAACTCACTCTGTGAAGGTTTTGCAAATGAAGTCAGATAAATGAGTATTAAGTAAACGATCATCCACCATCACTATTTAACCTAAATTCAAAGGGCATGAAGCAGGGATTCATTCTTAAGATTTGTTGTGTTAGACTAGAACCTGAGATTCAATTTACTGTACTATTTTACTTCATAGACAAAACTCAGTTCAAACACATCTTCAGTTAATCTGAATTCTCTTCTGATGAAACTTGTTCACAAGGCAACTGGAAAAGATTTATTTGGCATATTAAGCCATAGAACTAAAGTAACTAAAGCAGTTAAAGAGTTACACTCTATGTCATACTGACATCCATTTTCTGGCAATAACAACCTTGAAATTATGAAAATATGCAAAGTTATCCTGTTAACATAGAAGGATTACATAGTCTTGTAACTACACTGCAAGAACAGTGGTTTCTCAAGTGCTTTTGATTCTATCAATTACAGTAATCCTAAGTAGAACTTCAAAGCTAGGAAAATACCACATATAATTTCTGTTAGATCACTCTCTTTTTTTCACTTTAGAGGGTGAAAAGTGCACTAATCAGTCCTATTTTATCTACTGTGAAGTTAACTACTAGAACCATTGTTATAATTAAACACATGCATTTTGGAATATTAAAGAATATCGACATGTTGTATTTAAATATTAACCTGACGCAATGCATCACAGAATCATATAGGCCCTTTAGCCTATCACGTCTGCCCTGACAAAACTACTCTGGATCTACACTAGTTCCATTTTCCAGCACTTGGTTCACAGCCTTGAATATTATGACATTTCAAAAAGCTAATTTTTAAAGTTTGTGAGGTTTCTCATCCCAACTATCCTAATTTCCCTTGAGAAAGGGTGGTGTGTTGCCTTTTTGAACCACTGCAATCCTGAGGTTGAATAGGCTGGGACTATTTTTCCTGGAGCATTGGAGGCTGAGGCTTATAATGATTTATAAAATCCAGAGAAGCATAGATGGAGTCAATACCCAAGGCTTTTGTCCTAGGGTAGGGGGAGTCAAAAACTGGAGGACATAGGTTTAAGGTGAGAGGCGAAAGATTTAAAAGGGCCTGAGGGATAACTTTTTCACGCAGCGGGTGGTACATGTATGGATTGAGGTGCAAGAGGAAGTAATGGAGGCAGATACAATTACAATATTGAAAGAGCATCTGGATGGGTATATAAATAGGAAGAATTAGAGGGATATGGGCCAAAAGCTGGAAAATGGGACTAGGTCAGATCAGGATATCTGGTCGGTACAGATAAGTTCAAAGGGTCTGTTTCTGTGCTGTATAACTCTATGACTCTATGAGGTGTAAGTACACCCACAGCACAATTAGGAAGAGGGTTCCAAGATTTTGAACCAGAAACACTGAATGACCACCAATGTTGTTCCAAGTCAAGACAGTATTTGGCTTGGAGGGGAACTTGTGGGGTTCCTACATATTTGCTGTGCATGTCCTTCTAGATGGTAAATGCCCCGAGTTTTTAAAGTGTTGTCAAAGGAGCCTTGGTGAATTGTTGTCTTACATCTTAATAACAGCATACACTTCTGTCACCGTGCGTTGTGGTGGAGGGAGTGAACTTTGGTAGTGTTGGTTCAGGTGCCAAACAGGTTGCTTTGTCCTAAACGGTATCAAGCTTCCTGAGTGTTGTTGGAGCTGCACTCATTCAGACAAGTGGACAGTACCCCATTGCACTCCTGAATTGTGCCCTGTAGATGGTTAACAGATTTGAGAAGTTGGGAAGTGAGTTAGTCAGAATTCCCAGCCTCTGACCTGCTCTTGTAACCATGGCTTTTATAGGACTGGTCCAATTCAGATTCCACTCATTGGTAACCCCAATATGTTGTAGTAGGGGATGCAGCAATGATAAGGCCCTTGAATGTCAAGGGAAGATGGCTCGGTTCTCTCTTGTTCAAGAGATTCATTGCCTAATGTTTGTACGGTGCAAATGTAATTTGCCACTTATCAGACCAAGACTGAATGTTGTCCAAGACTTTCTGCATTTGGACATGGATGTATAAATATCTGAGTTGCTGCAAATGCCACTGAACCATCCTGACTAGAATACCTTAGATACAGGAGCATAATTAGGCCATTCAGCCCATCAAATCTGCTCTGCCATTTGATCATGGCTGATATGTTTCTCAGCCCCATTCTCCTGCCTTCTCCCCATAAACCTTGATCCATTTACTCATCAAGAACCTCTGTAAATACACTCAGTGACTTGGTCTCCTCAGCCCTGTGCGGCAATGAGTTCCACAGTTTCAGCACCCTCTGGCTAAAGAAATTCCTCCTCATCTCAGTTGTAAAGGGTCATCCCTTCACTTTGAGGCTTTACCCTCAGGTATTAGTGTCTCCTAATAGTTTTTGGAGTGCAGCCCCTTCATGTGTGATTCCAAATAAACCTGCTGGACTATAACCTGGTGTCGTATGAGTTCTGACTTTGCCCACCCCAGTTCAACACTGGCACCTCCACATCTCCAACAAGTGGAAACATCTTCTCTACATCCACTTTTTCCAGGCCTCTCAGTATTCTGTAAGTTTCAAATCAGATTCCCCCTTAAGCCCTTCCTTTGCATAAAAAGATCCTCCTACCCCACCAAGCAAAAATTAAAAACCAAAAGAACTGCGGATGCTGTAAATCAGGAACAAAAACAAAGTTGCTGGAAAAGCTCAGCAGGTCTAGCAGCATCTGTGAAGGAAAAAACAGGGTTAACATTTCGGGTCCAGTGACCCTTCCTGAGAACAGCAAAAATTAAACCTCGTCAAGATCCTATCATCCTTTGCTCTCATTTTCCCCATCCATTCACTTTTCTACTTTGAAGCATAACTTTTTGTTTCCTATCTTCTTAAAACTATTTTATAGATGGTATGACACGAAAATCAGTCTTTGTACCTCTGTATTCACATCACAGTAAAATTAAAAACTTCATGATGCTCAAATTTGACCCCAATACTTCCAAACCAGACTTCCGAATAACTAATCCCACACTGTGCAAACAATCAATTCCAGAAACTGGTTTATATTTAAACAAAAGACTTAGCAATTTATTAACAATACGGTAACTTTAGCAGAGTAAAATTAAACAAAAAAGTAATCTAATTGGTTGAAACCAGTGACGTTTCTTCAGAACTATGGGTTCTAAAGTAGGGTCAGTGGACTCAAAACATCAACTCTGCTTTCTCTCCATAGATGATGCCACACTTTCTTAGTTTATCCAGGCATTTCTGATTTTGTTTCAGATTTCCAGCATCTGCGGTTCTTGGTTTAATTTTGTTATAATTGGTCTATGCTTTAAACCTAAAGTCCTTCGTTTACAGCTCCACCCAAACAAAATACAGATAGACAAACACAGTTAAGGGATAAATAAAAGAAAATAATGGAATTGACCAGATTACTTAAATAGTTTTCATGATGCATTGTTCCAGACACAGATGGCGGTTTCTTGGTTGATTTTCTGAGATGTCAATCAAGGTCACTTTTACAGCTCACTCAGATAAAGGAAGTAATACTTATAATTTAGCTTTTTATTCTATGAGCTCCTAAGAGCTGCTTGTGGGAGGTTAGGCAGAGAACTTTTAAATCGTCATGCTGTAATACCAATAGCCAGATTCCTTTTTCCCAGAAAACACAGTCCAAACTCTGGCCACTCCCTGACACACTAACCATGTCCTCCACCAGGTACCAGCTAAAAGTCAAATCTGCCACCTGCTTGAGTACGAGATGTTTTCCAGACTTACTGAAACCAATTCCCAGGTTCTGACCTCATTAATAGCCAACTTATGCTATTTGTTTAAACATAACGCCTTCCCCCGTGACAAGGTGTCTCCAGAATCCCTTGGCCAGGAGCCAGCCAACTTGTAATTAACTTACAGGCTTTGACTTCTGAATAAATAAAAACTTGCTTGGTCTGTTTTCCTTTTAACACAAACTGTTACCCACAGTCCAAAAGTAATTTTTAGCTTACAGTTCCCAGTTAACAGCTTCAAACCACAATGGATAATAGAGTAAAATAAAAATAATTTTAAAAAGCAAAGGCTCTAACAGAGACCATCCCATTTTTTCAATTGTCTCCCTCTTTCTTTCTCTTCTCTTATAAGTTCTGATGTCCACAATAATCAGTGAGCCTGCCTATATATCTTCAGTACAGCATTGATGCACTATTTAGTTCCAGAATTTGTTAAAAGCACTGTCCCTTTTTCTTTCTTTCATGTGTATCTTGCCCAAAGGTAGATCCTTCTCTCATTTGTCTACTGATATTTCATTCTTAGTGATTTTCCTCGGCAAATTTGGTCAGTGGTGGTTTGAATTGCCTCCCACTCTCAGGGGCAGGGGCAGGGGCAAAGAAGCAGGTCCCAAGTCTATCGCAGTCGAAAAGGGAATTTTGCCTGTGCTGTCAGCATTAATCTGAACCACATGCTAGCTAGCAAAAAACCTAACCATGACTCCTCCCTGAAAGTATTTACATCTCCATCTTAATTCTATCTGCAATTTCAGATAGGCTGTGATATTCCAAATTTTAGAATAAACTACGCAGGTCAGCAAAGAAAATGTTTTAGTGTAATCCTCCCAAAGCACTACAGATACCACAGTATCCACTATCAATTAACCTGCAGTCATTTCATTATTTTTTATTTTTAGCATTTACAATACTGGATTTTATATGTTCTAAAAGTTCCTGCAAAACTTTTAAATGAATGAGCTAAGAGATAAAATACCACAGTAATTGTTTTTAAGTGACAAAGGATACATTTTAGATTAATTATTTGTGACCAATTCAACAAGGTGCAAATTTAAACCACACAACAAATATCAACTGCCCTTAATATTTTGTCAATGGATTAGTAGATAACTTTTTTAAAAAATTAAACACTAATTCAGCTGCCGATCACCTCACATTGCAAGGTTACCTTGTACACTGGTGTCCTATAATGTGCACTATTGATAATCTATTAGCTGCATTAAAGGAGGACTGGATTCATATGAAGTACAGAATTTGGGAAGAGGGACTGAGAGATCCTTGAGCAGACTGACAAAGCGAGCAAAGACATATTGGAGGATTTTTAACAGGATGAAAGGAGGACAAGCCTCCAGGTCCAGATGAATTGTATACCAGGCTGCTATGGGAGACAAAGGAGGAAAATACAGGGGCTCCGGTTCAAATTTTTAATTCGTCTCTGGCTAATGGGGAGGTGCCGGGGACTGAAGGACGGCTTACGTCGTTCCACTTTTCAAGAAGGGTGGTAAAGATAAACTAGTGAAATGCACACCAGTGAGTCTTACAGCCATGGTAGGGAAACTACTGGAGAAAATTGTGAAGGAGAGAATTAATCTCCACTTGGACAGAGAAGGTTTGATCAGAGATAGTCAGCATGACTTTGTCAGAGTAAGGTCATTTATTGACTTTTTCAAAGAGATGACCAGCTGTGTAGGTGAGGATGTAGTGCAGTTGATGTAGTTTATTAAAAAACTCAGCAAAGCCTTTGACAAGTTTCTACATGCAAGACTGATAAAGAAGGTAAAAGCACATGTGATCCAGGATAACACAACAAATTGGATTCAAAACTGGCTATGTAGTAGCAGACAGAGAGTGGTAGTAGAAAGTTCTTTGCATGACTGGAGACTGGTGTCCAGTGGCAGACAATAGGGATCAGTGTTGGGTCCCTTAATGTTCAAGATATCTTTGACAATATAGTTCAGATGCCGTGGGGGAGAATGGTAAGTAGGTTTGAGCTATAGGGAGAGGCTGCATAGACTGAGCCTTTCTTCCCTGGAGCACAAGGGGCTGAGGGGTGACCTCATAAAGGTTTATAAAATCACAACAGGCATAGATAAAGTAAATAGCTGAGGTCTTTTTCCCAAGGTATTAGAGTCCAAAACTAAAGGGCAGAGGTTTAAGGTGAGGTGGGAAAGGTTTAGAAGGGAGCTGAGGAGCAACTTTTTCATGCAGAGGGTTGTGCGTATAAGGAACGAACTGCCAGAGCAAGTGATAAAGGTCATACAATTACAATATTAAAAAGACATATTGACAGATACTTGAATAGGAAAGGTTTAGGGGAATATGGACCAAACACAGGCAAATGGGGCTAGTTCGGTTTGGGAAACCTAGTCAGCATGGACAAGTTGGACTAAGTGGTCTGCTTCCATGTTGTATGACTCTATGACACAAACATCAGCTGGGTGGTTGAGAGTGAAGAAGAATTTCTTGGCTTACAGGCCAAGATAGATTGGTCAAATGGCCAGATCAGCAGCAGATGGAATTTAACACTGATTAGGTGAGATGTTGCACAATGAGGGACAGGACACTAGGAAGCTTAGAGGAACTGAGGGATTTTGGGTTTCTTGTCCACAAATCCCTAAAGGCAGCAGAGCAGGTTAATAGGGCAGATAAGAAGGCATACAGGACACTTGCCTTTATCAGTCACGGCTTAGATTATAACGGCAGGGAGGCTATATTGAAGCCATACAAAAACTTTGGTTAGGCCACAGCTGGAGTACTGAGTGCAATGACTGCACTGTAGGAAGGATATGATTCCACTGGAGGGGTTACAGAGGAGATTCACCAGGACATTGTCTGGGATGGAACACTGTAGCTATGAAGAAAAGCTGGATAAGCTTGGATTGTTTTCTTTAGAGCAGAGAGGCTGGTGGGGGCACCTGATGGACGTGTATAAGATTATGAGGGGCACGGTAGATAGAAAGCAGCTGCTCCATCAGTGGAAGAGTTAATAACAAGGAGCAGGTGAAAGGCAAGGGGTTTAGAGGGAATTTCAGGAGAAATCGTTTTCACACATAGGTTAGTGGGAATCTAGAATGCACAGCCTGGGAGGATAGCGGAGGTGGGAAACCTCACAAACTATAAAAAGTACATGGATGAGTATTTGAAAGATCATATCATTCAAGGCTATGGGCCAAGTGCTGAAAAGTGGGACCAGTGTAGATTTAGAGTAGTTTAATCAATGCAGACTCAATGGGCCAAAGGGCCTCTTCTGCACTGTACCATTCTATGACAACTTAATGTTCAAAATGATGAAAACATGTTCATGAATTGTCAAATCCCCATGATAGTGCATACCTATGCTGTATGTAATAGGTTTGGATAAAATGCAACTTTGGATGAAATGTTTTTCAATATACCATGCATAAGAACAGTTACTAGAGAAAACCTATATCAACAACCAGAGGGAAGATTCAGATGAACAGACATCCAAAAATATGAAAAGAAGCTTTCTAATCAACTTACTTTAACATAATAGTACATTTTCATTCACTAATAATGAAAAAAAAATTAATTTTCCATTGCACCTCCATTCGAGATACAAGAACATAAGGAACAGGAATGGAAGCAGACCAGACCAATGTCCCATCATTCAATAAGATCATGGCTGAACTTCTACACCAAGTCACTTTTGCTGCCCTATTCCATACCTCTGGTCTTTTTTTTAAACTTGGGGGAAGAAAAAGTCTGTTGACCTCAGTTTTGAACGTGTTTCTCAATGGAGCATCCAGCCCTCTAGGATAGAGAGTTCCAACGAATCTCAACCCTGATTGAAGGAATCTCTCTTCATCTGTCCAAACAGGCCAATCTCATAGCTGGATATTTTCACCTAATTATGGGATTCTCAGCCAGAGAAAGCAACACTCAGCACTTATCCAGTCAAGACTTCTAAGTTTCATTCATTTCAAAGACATCACTTCTCAATATTCTAAACTCCATTCTTTCTTGATTTCTCTTTATTGGACAGCATCTGCTGATTCTTTGTTGCACCCCACCTAAAGCTTCCTTCCTTTTTTAGGTAAGGTGGTCAAAGCCATACATAGTACTCAAAGCCATATATATTTATATCAAATCTTCCATACTCTTATCCTCTAACCCTCCTTACCATTTCCAATAAAAACAATTCTAAGCGTCCAAAGTCATTTATCAATGTTACTCTCAACTTGTTTTCTTGACACAACATTGAAAATGCCCGTTATTAAGTTGATATATCTAGAGATAGGCTCTTAACTCACATTTCTATAACTGAAATACTCATTTTTAAAGTTCCAGTTAAATAAATTTCACCATGTTGGTGATCTCTGCTACTAGTAGCTGGTGTGCCTCAAGTCATATTTTCACACCTGACTAATAATTAAACTGACACAGGCTGTTCTGCTTGCATTTAAACAGGCTGACAAATCTGCCTCATCTGTGATCACTTAGCAGAATTTTCCAAATGATTTTGCACTGTGCAACAAACAGAACTGTGATATGTGAGCTCTTTTACTGCTAACAGCATTGACGTTTCAAGCTAATTAACTGTACACCCCACTCAAATCCATCGAGGACTACAGAGCTCAGCCATATAAAAAGAAACCATAGTGGGATATATACAACCAGTGTGATCAAAACCAAGTCTGTGCTTATAATTCCCAATATAATCTGTTCCAAACAGATGGGGAGAAAAATTAAAACGAAACTTTTATTTTGGGACACCATTTAGTGACTTCATAGATACTGCACCTTGCAAATCGATCTCATTAACAGAGAAAAACACATTTGTTTTAGCCAGCAGGCAGAATGCTGGTGGAAATGGATTCTCTGCTTGATGAAATGGGATCTACAGATTTAAGAATCAAGGAGTTGCTGCTGGGAGTTAGTTTGAGAATACTCCAACTGCCACAGTTTTCAAAGGACACTGAAAGTCTCACCATGGTGTGACAAAGGAAGAAAATTTTTTGAAAAAACGCGAGGAGTGTGGTACTTAATCCGTAAACCTCTATAATCTGCTGAGAGTGTGGAACAATGCGTGAAGTATATTCAATTGAATTATTAGTTTTTAAAAAAGGTACACTTAAGTTCAAGTTGATGTTGATTTTAGTTTGTAATTATAGTAAAAGTCTTAAAATGTGAATGCTTGTCATGTGATCCTTTCTGTTGTTTACTGAGAAATTTATATCATTATTTTCAAAAATCAGCCTCATTGGGATTGTAGCAAATTACTTAGAGCTGTGACTGGTGACAAAATGAAGATGCTCACCATTAACCTTAAAGAAAGTTGTCGACAAAGATGCAGTGATTTCTATGGTAGGTATTTCAACTTTCTCAATGTTAATTTCATTTAAATGACAATCATAGGGTATCTTTGGTTTCCAGCAAGCTATGTAAACAAGCAGGCTTTGTAGCCAATCACACTTAAGAATTCTCAGACAACAAGTCTGAAAGTAACAATCACCAAATATCCTTCACTTTTTACAAAGTGGCAATGAGAATGGAGACTCACACAGGATTAAAATAAAAGATTAAATGTCATGAACAATTTTTTTAAAAAAAATTTATGTTGCAGTTATCTTATAGACAATGTATAATAATGAACAATTTGACATACCACAAAATTATAATTCGTTATTTTCTGGGCCAGAGAATTATATCATCAATAATGAGATTTAGTACACCATTTAAATCTAGTTACTCCCTATTCAGCAAGACATAACATTTTCAAAGTTTTTACAAGACGACAAAAAGCATAAATGCAGAGGTCAACATCAGATCAGTGATTTCTAATTGATCTCCATTGACAAAGACGTCAACAATGCACCTTGAGGACAAGCAGGGAATTACTAAAAGCAATTTCTTGATTTCTGTGTTTAACTATGCATATCTTCAAGTTAGAAGTCACTGTCAACTTTACAGGATAATTACAACACAAATTATGAGCTAGTGAAACTTATCAAAGCATTCACAACAGTTTACAAGGTATTGATAAAGACTCCTACAAGCAACATTTCAATTCATCTACTCTGTACTCAGGCGAATGCTTTGAAAAGATTTCCATGAAGAACACCTGTCTTCAAAATCCATCAATGTGCTAAACTGCAATCCTGAATTTGTCAAGGAACTATGCTTTGAGAGGGCAATATTTATTAAAATCTTTGTGTTTGCTTCAAATTTTAAATTGTTGACTTGTCTCTTTCACCCTTGTACCACACATCGTTCTCCTTGGAGTAAGGAACAAGATAACCTGCTCCTAAATGTTGTGTATCTGTTTTTGCTTTGACTGATGAAAAGAAGCAAATACAATGCGCAAACAAAAATTAGCATAAACATCCGTTCAGACATTGTGTTTGTCCTTTCTAAAACAGCATCACAGAAAGATTTCAAGGCAACCATTCAGGTTAATCACAAGCAAACTGTGATCTTGAATAGTTTACTATCCCATGGCACAAAATTTAGTACAATCATATTGCCTGTATCAGTACTTCACCCTGTAGAGCAATATACTAAATTAAAGTTCAACAGCACTGGTGTTACAAAGTCTATAGGGCTTTCACATGGCAACTCAACTCAACATCTATTTGCTGTGCAGGAGAAATATGCTGTCTATTCATCTTTAGCTTCCATGAATTTCCTCTGTTGCCTGTACAGTACTGTTTATTTATTTAAAACAATTCTCTTTGCTACAACTATCAACATTACCAAAAGGGTAAATTATGCTGGGTAAAACATGACTCGTCTGTCACTAAATCAAACCCTTCACACTGCAATATTTGTATGCTTTAACCCATTTAGCCTTTTGCAAAAACTCTAGTAGTAGAATTGTTTAATCTTTTAAACATGAATAGTGTGGACTAGCTGGGACAAAGGCCCTCTTTTGATACTGTAATATTCTGTGAGTTTATGTGATGGCATTATTGATAACTAAGTGTATGCAAACTAAATATTAAACTGAATTAATTAACTGACGGAACTGTGTTTAGATTTATGCAACTTCAAGATGTGAAATACTCAAAATATGAACTGCAAGGAATTTAGTTGTAATAACATTAAAATTTAAGCTGTGAAATTGAAAAAAAATGAACACAGTTTTAGATCTGACTTAATACTAAATGAGCAGCTTCATAAAATGGTTAGTGCTTCCTGTTCATAGCTGATGATAGCGTACAGGAGAACATAAAAACAAAGAACTTTGATTATTTTCCTACTTTACATTTAAATAGTTATGCAATAACAAAAAATGCAAACCAATGCTGACAATTAGTTTCATTCTGTACATTTTCTTCCTTTGTACAGTGGTGCAGAAATTCCTGGATTGCGGAACATGTTACATCTTCAACTCGTCTAACTTCAGGGAAATTTAGCAGTTATAGTTTCAGGTTAGAACATCACTGAGGCATCTCTATACCAGCCACATCAAGAAAACAAAGTGCTGAATGAGAGAGAGAGCGCGAGAGAGAGCGCGAGAGCGAGCGCGAGAGCGAGCGCGAGATCTCATTTCTGAAGTGGTTATTTTGCCACTTCACTTCAGAAACGATGAAACAGCCATAATTTACAAATAGCACAGCTATGCAGTCTTTCATTGAGATCTCGTGATTACTAGTGTCATATTGTGGAAATCAAATCTGCTTTGGACAAATAAGAAACAATCCAAGCTCAAAATGTATATTTGCAAGAACAGAACAACATTAAAATCAAATGTATGATGAACTGTAAATTATTGATCTAGTTTGCTGATTCAGTATGTTCGTAGTAATTATTTAGTTTACACAGATCCTACATCTTGGATAAAATGGCATGCATATATGATGTTGCTTCCTTCCAGACCATTTTCTAAAAGGAACCTAAAATCTGCAGACGTATCACTGAGGTACCACATTGCTTTCAAGTAAAATTTGTTGCCACGGATGTGGCCAAACATATTGACAGCTTGCAGCACAGACATATACTCAAAGAGTCCAGAAGGTGAAGAGAAAAAAAAATTGTTTTCTGGTGATCAGCTCAATATACACTTAGTAAAAATGTTAGATGTAGCAGCTTCATGTTTAATTGAGATTTGAATTAAGACTGGTTAGACTTAAGTAAGCCTTTTTTCAAGAGAAAAATACGTCTGAGGGAAATCTGACATCTTTGAAGCAAACTAAAACTAATTGAGCAAATTTGCATCATTGGCATAAACAAATTGTTATTCAGATATAACAAATTAGTGCTCATTGGTGAATGTGGCAAGGTGGAGCTGATAAAAAAAACACACTCACCTAGAGGGATTACAAATTTTAGACACAATTGAGAGGCTGTAATATTCACTTGATCCATAAGTATGCAATGAGTGAACACTTAGCCCAAATTACACAGCAATCCTTTCAAATCCTAATGAGGAACAGTCTTGTTTTGCATGATGTATAGCATCTGAAGTACATACTCCTTAATTGTATTCAGTCAAGCATAACATTTTGTGAACCCAATCAACAATTGTAAATTAACGCTACGTAAGCTATATATCCAAGTTCAATTCAAAACACATGCAAGAAAAAACAGAAATTGTAACCAATTTTAGTGGTCCTTAGATAGAAAATATCTCATCCTCAAGATATAACCACGTATCTTTGAAATGCTTGTATAAATATATTCTACTAGGTTAAATGCATGGTTTGAAATGATTTCAACATGCAATTTTTGCACTAAGGACATCTTCTATTCCCTCTCCCTTTGTACTTTGTATTCCTTTTCCTCCATTTAGCTTTGTTCTAAGTTTCCTAAGGTACTGCCTACTCATTGGTGAGCGCGATTCTTCTCTCGTAGAGGTAGATAAAATGTGACACATGCATGGTCTCTGTATTGTCTTGGACAAGTTTTGATCATTAATTAGTGGTAATTATGTCAGAAATGAATTTCCTAGATTATATCTTTCCTGATTTGTCTCAAGTTATTTTCCAATATTTTGCCACTCTGAGGAATTACACTACAAGTTGTGCAGAATTTGATATGAATGGATGTTTAATCATCAATAATTGTACAAAGCAAGTTTGGCTTCCCAGCTGTCCTTTTGCTGCCTGTATGTTTGTGCATGCTTTAAAGAGATCAGCTCTTAATCATCTCCTTTCAGGGTGATGTGTCAACATTTTTCTCCATCTTTCATCAAAACTAGAAATTGATTATTAAGGCTCTTCTCATTATCGCATTAAATGATGGAATGTTTTCCATTTTATAGTGGTGAACAAAACAGGAAAAAGTACTTATGGCAAGGTTTGAACATTCTGCTGTACAATTTGATTATAACTTTTGAATCACATTCTATGTCTTTCGTCCACAAGAGTTCAAAACCTTATTGATTTTAATTGTCACTCTTAGCTTCTGGTTAGACATTTTTTTATTCATTTGTGCAATGATGCATCATTGGCTGGCCAGCAATTATTGCCCTTCCCTAGATGCACTTGAGAACATGGTGGTGAGCTGACTTCTTGAACTGCTGCAGTGCACCTGAAATGGGTTGTTACGAAGGAGAGGTCAACCCCCCCTTAATATCGAAAACCGAAACACTCAGAAAAGTTCACCTCACCTCGTAACCTATTAAAGGAGTAGTTGAATGAATGAAATCCCTGATATGCACTTTATAAATCAATACGTAACAATTTATTTACCTAGCTCTAACAGTTAACAATGTAACAGAACTGCTAACAAATCAAACAATTCCCCCTTAGCTTACTAATATTCCTGAATAACGCACAATTCTAATCGTATGCTGTTCCAATAGGTGCAAGATCCACTTATATAAGCCAAACTAATGAAAAAAAAATTAAAGCTTAATATCTTGAAATTACAACCAGGATAAGTATTCCAGAATGTTCTTTGCCTTCTCTGCTATCCGCCAGTCAGGAAGGCTTCCTCTGTCAAATTCTTGTGTCGGGAATATTAGCTAAGAATATCGTAGAACCTTTATTTAGATAGTGCTTACTCTGAAATCTTAGAAATTTCTGTGAGAGCCAGTGATTTTCTCTTTCTTTAGAGCTGATAGCTGTTGAGAGCTGTTCTCTGAAAGATGTCAGTTTGCTGTCACATCAATTTTCAAATGCCCTCATCTCTTATACCCTTGATGACCTATTAATTTCCTAAAATAGGATTGGTCCAAAGTTGTCAAAAACATCAGATTTAAATTTAATTGAGTTTTGGTATCTAGGGCCTGGATTAAATTAATTGGCTAAATTCAAAAACCTGATGTCTTGGTAAAAATGCTGTTTTACTTGCTAATAGTATGGCCTTTTGATACCATGTTTCAATTTCAGGAATTCTCTGTGCATCTGCTGTTGCCTGCAGACATTTTTTTTAATCTTCAAGGCTAAAAAAAACACATCTTTTAAAAGGAATCATGCACTCTTCTCCCCTATCATGTTACAAACAAATTCTAACGTCCTGCCTTCCAATCCACAAGTACTATACCAACTTTGCAACATTTCCCTCCTTAAGAAAAAAATGAACCATCATTATGAAAAGATAACGTCATTCTTTTTTTCTCTAAATCATAATGCTGTTTTACTTGATGCACAGGTCATCAATCCAAAGTTACACGTTTCATACTAATTCTATACACATTTATGTAACATTGAACATTACCATTTCTATCTTATATACATATTTTTCTTTTAAACCCGTGGTAACGCATCCGTAATAACATTTTTACGATCTGCAACATATAGAATCTGAAAATTAAATGTTTGTAAGATAAGACTCCAAAGAATTATCAAAGAAATAGTCTGGTGTATTTATCTTTAAATCTTTCCAAAGATGTCAAAGTGTTGTGATCACTGTACACAACCATCTCTGATATATATTGTTACAACATAAACATTAAAATGTTGTAAGGTTTGTACCAAACTCAATAACTCCATTTCAACAGGTGAATATTTTCTCTGGTGGCTATTGAGTTTCTTCGAAAAATAACCGAATGGCCTTTCAACACCATGATCATCCTCCTGTAACAATACAGTTCCAACCCCTACACCTCTTGCGTCAATTGCAACTTTAAAGGGTTTCAAGAAATTTGGCGTGGCTAAAACTGGTGCAGTGGTTAACACTGCTTTTAAATTCTCAAATGCCTCCTGGCATTGTTCCGTCTACCAAAATTGTGTGTTTTTCTTCAACAAAGCCATCAGTGGTGCCACAACACTACTAAAGTTTGGTACAAACATCCAGTAGAGCCCTCTCAGTCCAAAAAATAGTAGCATTTCCTTCTTCAAGGATGGCCTTGGAAATTCCTCGATGGCCTTCATCTTCACATTCCTCGGTGTCATCCTTCCGTGTCCAATGTTGTGTCCTAAGAATGTCACTTACGACTTCGCGAATTGTCTTTGCTAAATTTATCACCAACTTTGCCTTGCGTAATCTTTCAAAAAGCTCTGCCAAATGCACCATGTGATCTGTCCACGAGCGGCTAAAGATCACTAAATCATCTATATAGGTGGTACTATTAGTCAATCCTGCCATAACTCTGTTCAAAAGTCTTGAAAAAGTGGCTGGTGCATTCTTCATTCCAAAGGGCATTACTTTAAATTGATACAGCTCATTAGGGGTTACAAATGCAGAAACCTCTTTCATTCTCTCTGACAAAGGTATTGCCAATAACCACGAACTAAGTCCAACATTTTCTACACAGTCCTCCAGCCTTGGAACGGAGTACGAGTCTGATTTAATCACTTGGTTGATCTTGTGATAATCTAAGCACAATCACCGACAGCCATCAGGTTTGGGAACCAACGCAATTGGCAAACTCCACTCACTTTGACTCGGTTCAATGTTGACTACTTGGAGCATCGCTACTGCTTCCTTCTGTACCCGTGCTGCTTTGAGAGAATTAAGCCTGTAGGGGTGTTGTTTCAACGAAACAGCATTCCTTATGTCAACCTCACGTACTATAGCATTTGTGTTCCCATTTTATTTCTACACGTCCTCACAGTGCTGCGACAAGCCTTTCCATTCAGTTCTCTATTCTTGAGACAGATAGCTTACTATCCTATCCCATTCTTTAGGACTTGCTCATTATTTAATTAATTCTGAGGCACATCCACATCATCTGGATTTGATTCCTCACTCTGAATAGCAGTAACTAATACCTGTTTCTCTGGTTCGCTTTCCTTGTCAAAGTAAGATTTCAACATGTTCACATGACATACACGATGAAGTATTTTCCTAGCTAGCATCTTTACCAGATAATTCACCTGACTTAACTTCTTCTCAATCTTATAAGGACCACTAAACCTTGCTTTGAAGGGATCTACCACCACTGGTAACAACACCAATATTTTACCCCATGGACAAATATACGAATTTTAGATTTCTTGTCAGTTTCTTGCTACATTAGATGCTGAGCCACCTTCAAATGTTGTCTAGCTGATTCACCTACTCTGTTTAATCTTTCTCTCATCTCAGATACATAATCCAACTGTGAGATCTCTGACTTTGGACCTATCAACTTTTCCTTAATTAATTTTAAAGCCCCTCTTACTGTGCGTTTGAATATCAATTGCCAACATGACCACGCACTCTTCCCTGCTATCACTTTACAAACAAATTCTAATGTCCTGCCTTCCAATCCACAAGTACTAAACCAATTTTGCAACAGGGTTGACTCACAATGCCATTAGGGAAGGATTTTAACCCAGCGACAGTGAAGAAACGGCAATATATTTCCAAGTTGGGATGGTGAGTGGCTTGGAGGAGAACTTGAAGGTGGTGGTGTTCTCATGTATCTGCTGCCCTTGCCGTTCTAGATGAAAGTGTTCGTGGGTTGGAAGGTGCTCTCTGACGATCTTTGGTGAATTTCTGCAGTGCATCTTGTAGACAGTACACATTGCTGCCACTGAGCATTGGTGGTGGCAGGAGTGCATGCTTGTGGATGTGAAGCCAATCAAGCAAGCTGTTTTGTCCTAGGTGGTGTCAAGCTCCTTAAATGTTGTTGGAGCTGCACCATTTCTGGCAAGGGGAATTCCATCACACTCCTGACTTGTGCCTTATAGATGATGGACAGGTTCTGGGGAGTCAGGAGGTGGGTTGCACGCCGCAGTATTCCTAGCCTCTAAATTGTTCTTGTCATCACTGTGTTTATGTGGGAAGTCCAGCTGATTTCCTGGTCAATGGTAACCCCCAAGATGTTGACAGTGGAGGATTCAGTGATGGTAACACCATTGAATGACAAGGAGCAGTAGTTAGATTGACTCTTAATGGTAATGATCATCGACTGGCATTTGTGTGGCACAAATGTTACTTGTCACTTGTCAGTCCAAGCCTGGCTATTGTCCAGGTCTTGCTGCATTTGAACATGGACTGCTTCAGTATCTGAGGAGGCACAAATGGTGCTGAACATTGTGCCATCATTGGCGAATATCCCTACTTCTGACCTTATGATGGAGGGAAAGTTATTGATGAAGCAGCTGAAGATGGGCGGGCCTCGGACACTAATGAGAGAAACTCCTGCACAGTTGTCCTGGAGCTGAGATGACTGACCTCTAACAACCACAGCCATCTTCCAATGTGACTGGTATAACTCCAACCATCGGAGAGTTTGCCTCCTGATATCCATTGATTCCAGTTTTGCTAGGTTTCAGTAATGTGACACTTGGTCAAATGCAGCCTTGATGCAACACTAGGTCGAATGCAGTCTTGATGTCAAGGGCTGTCACTCTCACCCCTGGTATTCAGTTCTTTTGTCCATGTTTGAACCAAGGCTGTAATGAGGTCAGGAGCTGAGTGGCCCTGGCAGAACTCAAACTAGGCTTAAATGAGCAGGTTATTGCTGAGCAGGTCCTGCTTGATAGCACTACCAATGACACCTTCTATCACTTTACTGATGATCGAGAGTAGACTGATGGGGCAGTAACTGGCTGGTTTGCATTTGTCTTGCTTTTTATGTACAGGACATGCTTGGACAATTTTCCATATCATCAGACAGATGCCAGTACTGTAACTGTACTGGAACAGCGTGGCTAGGGCAGCGACAAGTTCTGGAGCACAAATCTTCAGTACTATTACTGGATTGTTGTCAGGGCCCGTAGCCTTTGCAGTATCCAGTGTCTCCAAGCATTTCTTGATATCATGCGGCCTGAATCGAATTGGCTGAAGACTTGTATCTATAATGCTGGGGACCACTGGATGAGGCAGAGATGGATCATCTGATTGGCACTTCTGGCTGAAGACTGCTGTGAACGCTTCAGCCATATCTTTTGCGCTGATGTACTGGGCTCTTCCATCATTGAGGATGGTGATACTTGTGCAGGCTCCTCTTCCAGTAAGTTGTTTAATTGTCCACCACCTGGATGTGGCAGGACTGCAAAGCTTAGATCTGATCCACTGATTATGAGATTGCTTAGCTCTGTCTATCACTTGCTGTTTATGGTGTTTGGCGTGCAAGTAGTCATGTTTGGTAGCTTCACCAGGTTGAGACCTGATTTTCAGGTGTGCCTGGTATGCTCTCAGTAGTCTCTATTGAATCAAGGTTGATCCTCCAGCTTGATGGTAATGGTTGAGTATGAGATATGTCAAGCTATTACAGATTGTGCTGGAGTATGATTCTAAAGCTGTTGACGGCCCACAGTGCCTCATGGATGCCCGATCTTGAGTTTCTAGATCTGTTCAAAGTCTGTCCCATTTAGCACAGTGATAGCGCCACATAATACAATGGAGGTTATTCTCAATGTGAAGGCAGGCCTTCATCTCCACAAGGACTGTGTGGTGGTCACTTTTACCGATACTGTCACAGACAGATACAATGGAGCTGGCAGATTGGTAAGGATTAGGCTAAGTTCTTGTTGCATCCCTCACCACCTGCTGCAGACCCAGTTTAGCAGCTATGTCCTTTAGGATCTAACTAGCTCAATTGGTGTACTGCTGCCAAGCCACTCGTGGACATTGAAATCCCCCACCCAGAGTGCATTTTGTGCCCTTGCCATCCTCAGTGCACCCTCCAAGTGTTGTTCAACATGGAAGAGTGCCAATTCATCAAGGGAGGACATAAGTGGTATGTGATAATCAGCAGGAAGTTTCCTTGCCATGGGGTCGGAGTCAATGTCAAGGACTCCCAGGGCAACTCCTTCCCGACTGAATACCCACTGTACCACCACCTCTGCTGGGGCTGTCCTACCAATGGGACATCAGTTGACCAAGATGATTAGGTGTTTTACAAATTGCTTCTTAGCTATTTCAATATCAAACAGAGAAGGTATTACCCATTCTTCCTCATAAGACTTTGCTTTCCTGGGAGGCATCTAAATTAAGTCCAAAAACTTCCTTAATCAACTTCCACACATACAGGAGGTAATTCTGAATTTGTAGCATAGGAAAATGGATGATAGTAAATCACCAGTCCTTTCTACATCTCTCCTCATTTTCACTTTCATTGACTTCTGGACTTGGGTGACTACAGAATAACCAGCACCCATCAATTTATGGGAGGGCACTGACAGTGATTATTTTCTGAACACTTATTCTCAATTTTAGTAGCAATACTACGCTGTTTGTTAGACACATTTTACATTTGTCTATTTAGTACATCAGAAATATGAATGATATAAGATTTTCTTATCTAGCAGCATTGTTTTGTACGTTATATTTGTGGTTACAATCCCCCCGAGTGTGATCAGCCTGAATTTTAACATCATCATTTACTGACAAAGTAGAGGCAATCTCATGCCGGATGCACGGCTGCCAATGAAATTAAGTGAGGCTTCCCAAACCATTTAACATGCGATCACCAATTGCTTTTGAAATAAGCTTTAAAAATTGAGGCACGTACACCATTATAATACATTGCAAATCTTATCCCATTACAGTTTCCACTCAGTGCCATACAGACGCCAGCACTCTATTAGGAAAATGATACTGATTCATTGAGACACTTGATGAAAATCTGTAGCTACATTTAAAAAGAAAACATAGTTATAGGAGCACAGAATCAATTATTTCTTTACTTTTGTCCTAGAAAATTAGGAACCATCCAACAAAATCCAAAATGATTGAAATAATGGGCTGGATTTTCCAAGGAGTCGCAAGAAGCTTGTCATTCCACTTCTTGTCCATGTTAAGAGCTCCACATTTCCAACAAGAGACTCCAATCATTCAGAAGTGTGGAGCCATACCTTAAATTTGACTTATATTGCAGGATAGTCAGAAGAATGCAGACTATGTTCTCTTTTTCACAGCAGGCAGTTGTTTTATTCTGTGATTTAAAGCTCTAGCATCCCAGGTATCCACACTGATAGCTCCTGTTAAAGAGTAAGAACTTAAAGCGTGAAGTTAAGATGCCAGGAGGATGGGGTGCCAGGTTGGTAGAGTGCAGGGAGCCAGGTAGGTAGGGTTGCTAGGTGTTTACGGTGCCAGGGTGTGAAGTAGCAACAGGTCAGGTAACTGATGGACTATTTAGGGTAGGTTGGGCTGGACGAAAGGTTGTGGGTCCGATGGGGCACGGGGTGTTTGGTCCCTTTTCAGGGGATGGGGGAAACTGCTGGGTTCAGCCGCGGGAAGAGGGTATTGGGTACTGGGGTCAGAGAAGAGGACACTGTCAGCTCCTGGGAGTAGAAGGGGCTATGAAGTCCTGGGACAGAGAGGGTGTCAGGTCCGAGTATGGTGGATGTAAGGCATCTAGGGAAGGTATAATGGATGAAGTGTGTGGTAAATTAGGGATTCAAATTAACAGTTACTCAGAAGTTAGTCTAGGTGTGTAATAATCTTCTTCAGTTCTGAAGGAGGGTCTCTGGACCCAAAACATTAACTCTGCTTTCTCTGCACAGATGCTGCCAGACCTTCTGAGCTTTTTCAGCAATTTCTGATTTCCAGTTCTTTGGGTTTTTTTGTAGTAGTCTAATCCTTCTTGAGTAACAATTTATATAAAACTGCAAGCAAACCCTCCAAGTTCATTTTCTGATATAACTGGATACTGGAAATATAGAAATTGCAAAATGGAACTTTCTATTTTCTGGATATGTCTCTAAGAGTTTGCCACTCTCAGGGATTCTACAGGATTCCCACTCTCAATACCCTTCTATGCTGCAGAAATGAGAGGCCATTAGAAAATCCAGGCCATTACTTTGTTGCTGTGAGGCAAATTATATCATTGCACTGAGAACTGGTAGCTCCAAGAAAGAAACATCAGATGAGAACTGTAGCATTCAATGAAGTAAGTCAACCATACAGGTTTAACAAGCAAGCAGTGCAAATTATGGCCCAGTGACAGGATGAACACAATAAGATCACCCTTTCTAGTTAGAGTTCTCTGGTTTTGTAAATTATTAAGCATTCACTATTTAGAGACTGAATAAACTGACCTAACTAAAGACTGAAAAATTAATGAAGGGTTTAAAGTTCTTTTACCTGATTAGATTGCTTTGACTGGCATGCAAAATCCCTGCACCAAAGATGACAACATTCCTGAACCTACCCTCCATAGCTGTGACTCAGAGAACGGACTAGCAAAAAGCTAGTTATGAGGAATCTATTAACGGATGTAAACTGAGAAATTTGCTTCAAAGTAAAGATAAATGAGCAGGACCTGGGACACAATATTACAAAGAAAAGATATTTTGAAGTGGTGACTGTTTGGAATAACAGGTAATGGAGACCAAAATATTCGGCATTGTTTAAATTCAGCTGGATGCTGCATTGATAGGGTTAGGATATTAAAGTCTCAGCTCCATGGATGATTATATCTCACTTTTAATGTATTGAAACTTACATTTACTGATTTGACTTTAGGAAGGATATCTGTGGTAGAACATTGCAATCCTGCAACACAAACGTTTCTGCATACTGCTTTATCAAAAAACTGGTAACCTATTAAAATGGTTATTCAGACAAAATAACAGTTTTGCAACATCTCACCACTGCTCATCAGTGCAGAATTTGCAACTTCTGGGATTGCCTTATTTTTGGTAATCTGTAGCACATCACACTTGTGCCTGTTCTACTAGGAAGAGAGTTGTTGTTCATTGGTAATCGTAACAGGGGTGGTGAGAGAACTTCATTTCAGAAATGAGCAATTTATGAGCTACACGCTACCTATTTATGTTTTAACACAAATTTGGAAGATTTGTTCTGGCAATATATCTGACAATATATTCATTCGCATATTGCCTAGACATCATCTTTTCAGGTTTCCTTTCTATGGTTCCCTTTCAATTTGTTGTCTACAAATGCAGCACAAATTGTAAACATCTGTAACACTATTTTAAATTCAGTTGTATAGATTAAGAAGATATTTAAATGCTATCTGTGTACACATATAATAAATAAAGTACAGTTCAAGTAGGCTGCATATTACCATCTTCTCAATGGAAATTAGGGACAATAAATTTGAGCCTATATCCACATCTCATGAATGCATCTATGAAACTCTACAAGTGGTGATCAAATAGAATTTGAGACAATTTATGTTCTGTCCATTATTATAAATCTTCACAATGCTCGTCAAAGAACATGTGAAGTGGTGGAAGGATTCATGGGTTGCTGACAGTCACATAGGCTAAGATGTGAATTTTCCCCTCATAAATGTGGGCAAATTTATACCAGCGAATAGGAAAGAAGCATGCTATGAACTCCCACAATCTATACAATAGGGGTGAGAGCATAATGAATGGGTACTACACAACTGACACAACTATCCTACTGGATGCCAAACTAAAACTTCAAACTACAGGTCCAGTCCACACTCTTTGGGTCTATTTAGAGCAGGATGAAAAACAAAAATACCTAACTCAAAGATGGAACTGCTATCATAAACCAAGTATTCACTTCCAGAATTTATTGCTTACCCGGAAATATTGCCCTATTCTTCCCAGACTAAATATTTATGACAGTATACAAGAAGTGTTTAATTAAGTGGGACAGACATGATCAATGCTCCATTATTTGAAGTAGTTCTCTGATGCAGAAACGTAGCTAACTTTATGAACCAGTTTTTATCTCTAGACCAAATACCTGCATATACAACAAAGAAACAGGGGTTTTAGCCCAACAAATTCAGTCTAGATGCATCAAACCTAAGAACTTGCTTCTTTGCTTTATCTTCTTACCTTATCAATATCTGTTTGTAATATTATGTTTCCATCTACACAGTTTAGTGTTGCCTATCATTTGAAAAGCTGACGGCAACAATGAACCTACTAAAGATGGCAAGGTCCTTGTTCTTTTCCCATTTTTTGATGCTTTGACACTTTTCTTTGTAATTCGTTTAACTGGCATTCTTCTCTTTCCAGCTCACAGTCACATTTTGATGCCCTCTCCTCCCGTCCTTGGTTTGGCTCCCTGAAGTTTGTACCTCTGCGCTGCTGCCAATTCCAGATCTTTGTACTCCAAATGTTCTTTGAACAAGTGAGAAATACAATCACAATGCCTGATATCAAACCAATTCTATCCCAGAGGTTATCGCATATACTTATATATTTGTAAGAACCTTAAGACACAGGATTCTTTTGAGCCAACACTTTGGGATTTTGAATATTTCAGTTTTTTTTATTTTACATCAAAACACAAGGGAAAATTTGGGAAAAAATTTCAGTGTGAAAAGCGGGATATCAGCAAAATTCAGTTCTTATTTTCAATGTCATTAAACCTAAAATAAACCCTCAAGCATACTGTATGTAATTTCTCCACGTTATTAACAGTATTTGAAATAACTGCAGAGAGGCCGGTATCCCATCATCAAGTCACCCTTTATTTAAATGTGCACAGCATACTGGTTGTGGGCAGCCAGCTCGGAGTCAGTCCCCTGAACTGAGGAGATTTTAAATCCCATTTATATTGGTCAGCCAGGGCTTGCTGATCAGCCCAGGTTAACAACCCCTGTCATGGATCTCATAGTCAACAAGATCCACCTAGTTCCAATTACTGCTGTTGCCATCGGCTGAGCTGTTCAAGGTGCATGCTAGCATTACACATACAGAGTATAGGCATTTCTCAACCTGACTTTTGCAAAGAAGAAAATGGGAAACTGTGCAGTCTTTTCCTCACAAATTCAAAAGGAAATCTGTTTTTAACAGACTCAATGCACAAATAAAACCGAGCAATTTGCTGGTGCAAATTAATAACAATGGTTTTAAAAGTTCCCAAGGGATGTGAAATATTATAAATCAACAATGTGCTTCAGCAGACCTGGCAAGAACTACCACAATATGTCTGCAGATTTAGAATATTTGGCTACAAGTTAAGCCAAAACAGTCTGCAAGAGCAAAGGTCTGATTTACTGAACAGTAAATGCCAGGCGCTTCCTCCAGGCTTGCTAAGGAGAACAATGAAGAAAGTGAGAGGAGAACAGAAAGTACGAAAGACAAATTCAAGACAAATTCAAGAACATTAGCAGAGGCCTAGTACCTAGAAACTCTAAGTTTCCTCTCGCTTGAATAAGAAGGCCGCTATTTTCAGTCTGCCTAAAGGGGAATGTCAGTTTACCACTAAGGTATCCTCAAGGAACTTGCAGTCATAGTACCTGGTTTATTTCAAAAGGATATCGAAATTAAGAAAACTTCTCAAAAAATCTTGTGAATAAATTCAATTTGTTACTGTTTATGAAACTTGAGACCATGGGTGCAAAGCAAATGTTTATAACCACTGATTTGACAGCAAATGTACTTGTGTCTTTGGAAGTATGAACTCAACTCAGTTAGAACCATTGAATTACTACACAGTGGGAGCTGGCCATTTGGCCCATAGAGTCCACAATGACCTCCCCCAAACAGCATCACACCCAGAACCACTCCCCTATCCTATCCCTGTAACCTCGTATTTCCCATGGCTAGTCCACGTAGCCTGCACATCATTGTGACTGTGGGCGGAAACCGGAACACCCAGAGGATACCCACACAGACATAGGCAGAATGTGCAAACTCCACATTTTCACTCAAGGGTGGGAAGCAGCAGTGCTAACCACTGACCCACCATGCCACCCACAACTAGCTCCAGTTAGTACCAAAACAGATTTTGCACTCATCACATTTCTCATACAGTCAGCATAAATACAGATACAACTGTAAACCAAAAAATTCAGTCAAGGATTCAAAGGGGACTTCTGTACTAGTTCAGGAAAAAAAAAGAATGACACATATACTGCTGATGTTTCTTTAAATTTTCTACATAAAATGCTACCACTGATCATTTAATAACTTGAAAGTCAGAAAGCAAAACCATTAACATAGAAATTAAAAGCAATGCTGTGGTTCTGAAATATGAGCTTCAAAACCACAATGAAAGAAGAGGATTCACAGGCTTCTCATGAGCTTTCAGGGGAGCTGTGGCAAGGAACTTAATGTCAGTCAATTTTAACATAAAAATTGCTTGCTGCAATTCAAGACTGGACTGCTGTCGTCTGTTGACTAGAGAACTAATCCACAATGAATTTCAGAATGAATGTTATTCAACATCAAAAATGTCTCACCTTTTATAATGTAACAATAATGCATCACCACAACATCAGTAAAGCTACAGTAAATTAGAAAGATATTGCTTTCCATTTACTGACCTGTATTTGTAGCAATTTGTACTTGTGAACAGCAACAGACACCAAATCTGAAATATTACAGAAATGCACAACAAAATAATGACAATGCTCAAACATACATCTTCACTCATATCCTGTCTCCATACTGCACCTCTCTCACTGAAACTATGCCAAAACTAGTTCCACAGATGGTGAAATGATGCTCACACAGATCAGAATTGGAGGAAGTGAGAACACCTTCAAGGGATGATTGTCTCCCTTTATAACCATTGGTGTGAAGCTTATTTTTAAAAAAATAAAATTGGCAACTACTTGTTTTATCAGTGCTTCCCAACTGGAGAATAAAGATCTGAGCTAGAGACTGGAAATCCATGCTCCAAATAGGAAATGAATCCAACAGTATGCTTTTATCACCCACTTTGTGGTAGCATAAGTGGGCAGTTTAAGCACGGTTCCCAAATTGTACTGCCACTGACATAGTGCAGCAGTAAATGCATAACAAAGACAGCATTAGTCTCTGAATTAAATTTGTAAATAAAGATTTTTGATAAATTAAAAAATGAAATAGCAGGCAACCATCCTTCTCATACAACCCTCTGCTCCACTAAGCCTGTTCCACCATTCCATTAGGTAATAATTGATTTGGACCTCACTTTCTTTAGAGTAGAGGTGTTGTGTTCTACAATTTAATAGATATGTCTGCTTTAGGTAACTTGTTGTAATTCCATTTGTCACATTAAAATTATCCTATTTCTGAAAAAGTGTAGACAAATATGGAATGCATTGCAATATTTGTTTACAGGAGACCTATTTCACATTTAAACAACATAAAAACAGGAGGGAATTTCAAAGCTTTTTGACAAATCTTACTTCTGGCAAGATTTACTCAAAAGGAGACTAACAACAGGAGCCAATATTACTAAAGTTGGCAACATGAGATTTGGAGACAGCAAGCAGTCAGCACTGTTACACAGTAAACACACAATGATTTGACCCAGAAGTCCTGGAAACAAAGATTCAAAAATAAATACTAGGACAGTAAACTTATACCAAGTTTCGCCCTATAAGTAATGCTATTGAGTAGAAAAACTGAGAAATAAGTTACTTTCATTTACTCCTCTTTGAAAAAGAAAGTGCCCTTATTTTTCAGAATTATGGTCTATTTTACAGCCATTGTTATCAATTGATATAAATAATTTGGATATGGAAACCATTGTAACATTTTGAAATTTGCTGATGATGTTCCCAAACTAGGTGGGAAAGTAACTTATGAGGAGGATGGAAGGAGACATCAGGATGTCTTGGACAAGCTAAATGAATGGGACCAAACATGGCACATAGAATATATTGTAACTTGATGTGAAATTAATCATTTTGTAAGAAAAAAAATAGAAAGGCAGAATATTTCTTAAATGGTGAGAGGTTGGCAAGTGCCGATGTTCAAAGGGGCCTGAATGCCATTACTCTTGAATCACTACAAGTTAGCATGCAGATGCAGCAAGCAATCAGCAAAGAAAATGGTACGTTGCCTTCACTGCAGGAGGATTTGAGTACAGGTGTAAAGATATTTTGCTGCGGCTTATATGAAGTTTTGCAGAGGTCTCACTTGGAGTATTGGGTACAGTTTTGGTCTCCTGATCTAAGGAGGGATTTGCCATAGAGGGAATTCAACAAAGGTTCTCAGATTAATCCCTGGAAAGGTAAGATTGTGTTAGATCATAAGTCATAAAACCAGTAGACCATTCCGCCATCAAGACTGCTCCACCATTCAATGAAATCGTGGCTGACGCGATAATCATCAATTCCGCTTTCTTAGAACTAAACCAGAATCCTTCATCCCTTGTTGTTTTAAAATACGTCTAACCTGATCTTGAACGTGTTTAACAACCCAGCTTCTACAGACCTCTTGTAGTTTTTTTTTAAAAATCCACAGAGTCACCACTCTCTGAAAGAAGACATTTCTCCTCATCTGTCATTACTGCGTTAGATTATGCTCTCTGGTCCTGACTCTCTCACGTGGAAACAACCCCTCAGAGTCTTCCCTTTTTAGCCCCAAAAAGAATCTTACATGTTTCATTAAGGTTGCTTCTCATTCTTCAATATACATTCTACAATGAGTATAGGCTCAAAGTACTCAATCTCTCCCCATAAGAAAATCCCTCCATACTCAGGACGAACCAAGGGAACCTTTTCCTGACTGCTGCCAAAGCCGGTATATATTTCCTTAGATAGGGGGACCAAACTGTTCACAGTATTCCAGCTGGGGTCTGACTACTGTCTTGTAAAGTTTTAGCAAGACTTCCCTATTCTAATCCTCCATTCCCTTTGAAATAAAGGCCAACATTCCACTTGCTTTCCCAATTACCCACTGAACTTGCGTGCTGGAATCTTTTGATTAATGCAAAAGAAATCCCTGTGCTGCAGCTTTCTGCAGTCTCTCTCCTCTTTTCTTCCTGCCAAAGAGCATAACCTCTCATTTTCCACAATTACATTTCATTTGCTAAGTTTTTGCCTACTCACTTAACTTGTCTATATCCCTCTGCATACGCTTTTTATCACCCTCACCAACTGCCTTCCTACCAACTTATACATTCATTTTCTTTATGCAAGTCATTAGTATATATTGTAAATCAACACTGTAGCTGTAGCATTGAGCCCCTTAACACTCCGCTGAAAATATGCCCCTTACCCAACACTGCCGTCTTAGTTGGCCAATTGTCTATCCATGCTAATATATTACCCACAACAGCAAGGGCTCATATCAAATAGTCTTAAATGCGGTACCTTATCAATCATCTTTGGAAATCCAAATATATTATATCTACCAGTTCCCCTTATTTATCCTGCTTGTTACCATCTCAAAGAATTCTAATAAATTTATCAGTCCTGACTTCCCATTCACGAAGTCATGCTGACTCTGTTTAATTATGTTTTTCTAAATGGTCTGGTATTACATCCTTCATAATAAACTCTTAACAATTTCCCAAGTACAGTCATTGAGCTAATTGGCCAATTGATAGCTGTGTATTGTCTCCTTCCTTTTTGAATAAGGGTGTTACACTGGCAGTTCTTTAATCCTGTGGGACTTTTCCAAAATCTGAGGATTGTAGGAAGATGACGACCAGAGCATCCACTACCTCTGTAGCTACTTTCTTCTTCTGACATATCAGGCCCAAGGGACTTTAACCCCATTAGTTGCTCTAGTATGTTTTGTTTAAATCAAGTGATAGTTACTATACTTATTTCATCGCTCCCCTTTACCCATTTTTTTTTTGTAGTTTTTGGAATAATGAAGACAGCATGACAGGACCTGGTCTGTGTTCTCTACAATTTTGCAGAATGAGGGGTAACATCAGTAAAATTTACAGAAGTCTTAGGGATTATAATAAAGTATATGTTGATCAGATATTTTCCCTGGTAGATATGTCTAAAGCCAGGTGACCTAATCTCAGTATAAGTGGTAGGCCAAGTAAGACAGATATGACGAGAAATTTCTTCACTCGGAGGATGATGAATCTACAGAATTCTCTACCTTAGGGGTTGCTAAAGTTCATTCATTGAACATGTACAAGAATGACATTGATAAATTTCTGGAGATTAACGACATCAAGAGCTATAGGTATGGAGTGGAAAAGTGGCATTGAAGTAGACAATCAGCCATAATTTAACCAAATGGCAGAACAGCCTTGACAGGCTCAATGGCCTACTCCTGTTCCAATGCTCCTATAATGATAAGCAGAATATTTCTGACCTTGTAGTGAAAATACTTTTTGTTCAGACAGAATTCCTCACCTGCAAACCACTTAATTTAATCAATAACATGCGGCCTGAAAAGGTTCCATAGCAGAGTATAAAGGATGCGATTTATGGCTAGGAAGTCAAGCAATAACATAGGAAATTTGAGTTCCTAAAATGTTGCAGAATTTTCTGAGGTCAACTGACCAAATCTGTTTATTGCAACACGACATCAAATTTACTCTTAAAACGAAAAGGCAGACACTGATTAACATCTAAACTATAAACTGTAACTAGAACTATATCCCCTTAATTCCAAACGCATACGTAATCACACAACACAAACATCAACTGTCTCTGCTGAGAAGATACATAAAAAGATAGACAAAATAAAAAGCACTCCCTGTTGGCCAAGGATCTGTGAACAAAGGAGAGAATTTGATAACTCTTCACAATTCACCGGGTGTTTGTTAACAAAATCAAACTGCTGACAGCTGCTGATTGATGGAAGTTCAAATTGAAATAAAGCTGGATTTGAGTCTTTGGGAAGTGACCACACTTCAGTTTTACAGGGTTCAAAGGTATTCAGATATATATCAGGTTTCCAGAAACTACTGCTGAAAGAAAGAGAGAGACTTGCAGCTCCTGTGGTTTCCTTCATTATTGGCCACTTAGGTCTGTAAAATGGAAGCCAAATGCAGAAGGGTTGCTAGGTAATAATTTGCCCAAAGACTCACATAGTCTTTGGGCCATAAACCCCATCTCACATTTTTCCAAAAGATTGTTTTACTTTCTCACCTAAGTCTCTTGATTTTCTGTAAACAGAAAGTAAAGTATTGTACCCATTAAACTGTTGACTTTATTTCCAAGAAACCACATAGTAAAGACCCCTTTCAGTCCAGAAAGTATCCACATATTTCTATGTATTCTAGTTTTTCTCACAGCCCAAATAAAAACATGTATCCTCAACATTAAAACATCGCAAAATCAGTGACGTGAAGACAGATAAAACGATCCAAAGACTGAGCTAGAGTGTTCTCTCTAAGATGCTAAAGGATTTTCAGCTGCCAAAAAGATAGTAAGGAAACTCAAACTGTGGATGTGCAATATTGAGCACCAGAGTAGTGTGACCTGGATGTCTCATTATTGCCTGTTCTGACATTACACTGATGTTAGTCCCTCTTTTAAGATGATAGGTTCTACTTTCTGAAAGAAAAAGTACTTTGCTCATTATGACTACGTACCTCCAATTTTCCCTCTATGTGGCAACACCATGTAAAAGGCAGGCACTTAAAATCAGCGTCTCTTTGTTCTATCACATCAAACAGTAGTGCTGAAAAGCAATACTGATGTCCCAAATTAAAGAAAATCAGGTGATATAAACATTGGGCAATTTACCACCTGTACTCTAAGATGACCACAATTTATCCAATGCCATATTCCCTCCCATACATATGATTATCTCTCGAAGCCTACAACCCAGGCAAAGCAAAACCATGTGTTATGAAATGTAGTATTTTTAAAAACTGCAAAATTAATATCAACAAACCTGCTATCTTTATGTTAAGGTTAGCGTCTAGAAGCAAGTTTTCAGCTTTCAGGTCTCGATGTACAATGTTTCGACAGTGGCAAAAATGGACAGCTGCAACAATCTGCTTGAATTTCTTTCGGGCTTCTTTCTCCGCCATTCGTCCATGGGCGACGAGATGATCTATGGGTTTGAAAGGTTGGAGAAGAAAGAGGAGAACATGAGAAACATGAAATAAAAAGACCGAAGAGCTGAAATGTGACAATTTTTGACAAAACAGAACACATTTCCGTGATACTTTCAAAAAGTACTGACCTATTTATATAAGAGATTTATAAAACCATGAGGGGCTTAGATAAAGGTGAATGGCTATAAGGTCTTTTCCCCAGGGTAGGGGAGTCCTAGACAGCATAGGTTTAAGGTGAGAAGGGAACGATTTCAAAATGACCCGAGGGGTGATGTGTATATGGAATGACTGCCAGACGAAGTGGTGGAGACAGGTACATTTACAACATTTAAAAGACATTTGGAAGGTACATGGGTAGGAAAGGTTTAGAAGGATATGGGCCAAACGCAGGCACATGGGGCTAGTTCAGTTGAGGAAACCTGGTCGACATGGACAAGTTACGCCGAAGAGAAAACACTCCTTTACAAAATGAAAGACAACCAAAGTTTTTGTATTATTCCAAAACACTTCTCCTGGTACCTTTCTCAAAACTCACATAATGCTCGCACCAGAACTCCTGTACCTAACACTTCTGTAAGTTTAAGTGACTTGTAACTCGAACTTTTAGACTGAAACAGCGCTTTCTTTTACCTGGAGCTACCACATACTTGAGCTTCAATGTGCTCAGTAAAATATCCACTTCATGGCTTTTGTCCCCAGTACTCTGGTCTAGGAGAAACCTAACTTTTAACTCCAAGGTGATCTAATTGACTAAATCTATCATTCCCTTCTCGGGAGCACTGCTACATACAGCCATCCTGTTCCATGATCTTCCCATAACTAGTTCATTCAAAGTAATAAGTGAAAACTTAAAGGTGTCTCAATAGAAAAAAGATTCCATACACACTAACAAATCTCTGAGCTCCCCTGATTAATCATGCTGGGTCACAAACAATTCAAAATAAACAGAAGTCCATTAGTGCACAAAATCCATTCACTGTAGTATCAAGCTTAAAAAACTGTTTTCAAAAGAAATTGCTGTTGAGAAAGAAATGGAGGCTGGAGAACTCAGGGAAATAAATATTGATGTTTTGAAAACAGTTTACATTACACAAGCAGTAGTCCTGAAGGTTAGAGAAAACATAAAAGGTAGATAAATCTCCAGGACCTGATCAAGTGTATCCAGATGTTGTGGGAAGTTAGGGAGGAAATTGCAGGGCCCCTAGCAGAAATATTTCCATCATCTATAAACACAGGTGAAGTACCGAAGGGCTGGAGGGTAGCTAATGTTGCGCCATTGTTTAAGAAAGGCTGTAAGGAGAAGTCTGGTAACCACAGACCTGAGAGTTTGACATCAGTGGTAGTTAAGTTGTTGGAGGTGATTCTGAAAGATAAGATTTACATGCATTTAGCGGTGCAAGGCATGATTAGAGGTAGTCAGCATGAATTTGTGTGAGGAAAATAGTGACTGAAGTTTTTAATGAAGTAACCGAAAAGATTGATGAGGGCAGAGCAGCAGACAGTTACTTGAACTTTAGTAAAGCCTTTGACAAGGATTTGCATGGTAGACTAATTAGTAAAGTTAGATCACGTAAGATTCAAGATGAGCTTTCCAATTCAATACAAAATTGACTTCATGGTAGGTCGGTGAAGGTTGTTTTTTGGACTGGAGGCCTATGACCAGCAGGGGTCCACAAGCGTCAGTACTGGGTCCACTTTTGTTCGTTATTTATATAAGCGATTTGGATGAGAACATTAGAGGCACCAATAGTAAGTTTGAAGATGACACCAAAATTGGTGGTATAGTGGACAGTGAAGAAGGTTACCCAAGAATACAAAGACATCTTGATCAACTAGGTCAATGGGCAGATGGATGGCAGTTGGAGTTTAATTTGGATAAATGTGAGGTTTTGCATTTTGGTAATACAAACACGGACAGAACTTACAGAATTAATGGTAGGGCCCTGGGTAGTGTTGCAGAACAGAGAGACCTCGGGGATCAGGTACATAATTCTTTCAAATTTGCATCACAAGTTTAAAGGGTGGTTAGGAAGGCATTTAGCACGCTTGCCTTCATTGCTCAGATGTTTTGAGTACAGGAGTTGGGACATCATGTTTGGTTTGTAGAGGACATTGGTGAACACTTTATTGGAATACAGTGTCCAGTTCTGGTCACCCTATTGCAGGAAGGATATCATTAAACTGGACAGGGTGCAGAAAAGATTTACCAGGATGTTGCTGGGACTGGAGGGTTTGAGTTAGAAAAATAGACTGGAAAGGCTGGGACCTTTTTCACTAGAGCGTAGGAGGTTGAGGGTGACCTTATTGAGATTTATAAAATCATGAGGGCATAGATAAGGTGACTGACAAGTGCTTTTTCCCTGCAGTGGGGGAGCTGAAAACTAGGAATCATATTTTTAAGGCGAGAGGAGAAAGATTTAAAAAAGGACATGAGGGGCAACTCTTTTACGCAGACAGTCGTTCATGTGTGGAATGAACTGCCAGAGAAAATGGTGGATGCAGGAACAGTTACAAAGTTTAAAAGACATTTAGATAACTTCATGAATAGGAAAGGTTTGAAGCGATATGGGCCAAGAGCAGGTAAGTGGGACTAGTTTAATTTGCAAATATGGTTGGCGTTGACTGGTTGGACCCATGAGTCTGTTTTCATGCTGTATGACTCTACGGCCTATTTCCATGTTGCATCGCTGTGATTCTATGTATAAATTTCAGGTAATTGTTGGAAATTTATCAAGCCAAATGTTAATTTTAAAGCTATTTTTCTCTTAATTTTGGTCTCTCCAAACACCCTACCACCATTCTGTCATCTCCCTGAGCCAACACCACAGATGAACAGATTCATTTTGCAACTATTTTTGTTTCAACACAAAACAAAATTTAATGTCAGGGAGATGGAAAAAATCTGCCATGGTAAAGTTTTGTTGGGAAGCAAATCATTCACACTGGTAACATATTTCAGAAATGGCAACTATCACTAAAATTCAAGCTCAAGACTACAGCAACGTGTGTGCTATAATGAACAGTACGGAGCAAGAAACCGATGATATGTGTACAGATTCAATGTCCTACTCAGGTTGCAGCCATAACACAGTGAGACATCAGAGTTCAGACAGTTCTATTCAGCATACAAAGGGAAAACTGAATGGTTCTTTTGCCTAGCTGGGCTCTCATACCTCCTGGTCACTTTTCAAGAGCAATACTTGCAGCAAGAGGAATTGGCCACCTACCAAGAACAGTGTGCATTCTCAGAGAGTAGTATATACTTTCAACTCAAAAGAAGGCTACAGTGGTGCCAAATAGATAACTTAATGTTCTATTAGTCAGTTTTAAGTTGTATATCCACACCAATTCCATATGCAAAATAATAACTGAATGTTAGTGTTTCAGGTGTTGATGACCCAGGGTTCGTTGTATTAATTGCCAATTCATTGGTGTCTTGAGAAAGTGGTGGGCTTCACCCTTGAAACACTTGATGTGACGATGCTCCCACGATAATTCCAGGATAAAAATGCATAAGTGTTTAATGAGCAATTATGAAGAAACAGTAATATATTTCCCAAATCAGAAGGAAGTGCTACTTTGAGGTCTTGGAAATTGTAGTTTCTCAGTTGGAGGGTTATAGCAAACAAGCGTGTTGTTGAAGTAGCGTTTTTTAAGTGGCTGATCCATGCTCCACGTTACAACACACGTGGAGCAGGTGGGACTTGAACCTGGGCCACAAGAGCCCCTAGTGGCTGCGTTACATCCTGTGATTTGAACACAGTGTAGCCAAAATAAGCCAGATATTGAGTCCAGTGGCAAATGGACCAAACAAGTGAACTGCTCTGATCTGAAATGACATCAATTTTCTTGCAGCTGCACCCAACCAGACAAGGGTATTCCATCACATTCTTAATTTGAGCCTTTCACATGGCAGAGTGTCTTTGAGAGATTAATATATGAGACAGTGATCAGCCTCAACCCACTCTTGTAGCCATTACATGGATAAATCAACTCAACTTCAGTTTTTAATCAATATAAACAATAAGAACGTTGAGGAAGGGTGCCAGTGAACAGCAAGTGAATGTTGCTCAACTTTCTCTTATTCCAAATTGTATTTTGCGGCACTTAAAGAGATTTGCATGTTACCTGCCTTTTGTCAGCCCAAGCCTGGATTTTATCTAGTTTCTGTTGCAATCTGGCAAGGAACTTTTTTAAAATTATGGGAGTTGTCAACGAAGTTTAACACTATGGAACTTTTTACGAACAGCCTCACCTCTGACCTTATCATGGAGGGAAGGTTATTGACGAAGCAGTTGAAGATGGTTGAGCTAAGGTCACATCCCTAAAAAGCTCCTTTAACAATATCCTGGGGCTGTGATGACTGAGCTCTAACTTTCACACTATCTTCCTTTGCATTAAGCATGACTCAAAAAGCTGTTTCTCTTTGACCCCAAGTCACTTTAGTTTTGCTAGGGTTATCTGCAATCATAGCCGGTTGAACGCCGCATTGATAAAAAGGACAGATACTCTTATAGTCTCAGTGTCATAAACACAAACAGACCCTTCAGCCCAACTCGTCCATGCCAACCAAAATGAACTCCTCCCATTTATCTGCACTTAGACTATATCCCTCTAAACCTTTCCTATCGATGTACCTGGCTAAATGTTTCTCAAATCTCGTAATTGTACCTGCCTCTACCACTTGCTCTGGCAGCTTGTTCCATATATGCACCACCCTCTGCGCGAAAAAGTTGCCCCTCAGGTCCCTTAAATCTTTACCCTCTCACCTTAAAATTATGCCCTCTAGTTTTGGACTCCCCTACTCTGGGAAAAGACCTTAGTTATTCACCTTATCTATGCCTCTCCTGATTTTGTAAACCTCTAAAAGATCACTTCTCAGCCTCCTACACTCCAGGAAAAGAGTCCCAGCCTATCCATCCTCTCCTTTTAATTCAAATCTTCCAGTAACATCCTTGTAGATTTTTCTGCACACTTTCCAAATAATAGGGCAACCAGAATTGTACACAGTACTCTAAATGTGGCCTTACCAAAGTCTTGTACTGCCATAGCATGACATCCCAACTCCTGTACTCAATGTTCCGACCAACGAAGGCAAGCATGCCAAACACCACCTTCACCATCCCCGTTTACCGGTGATGCCACTTTCAAGGAACTATGTACCTGCACCCCTAGGACTCTCTGATCCTCAATACTCCCTGGGTCCCTACCATTAACTGTGTAAGTCCTGCCCTGGTTTGTCTTACCAAAATGCAAAACCTCATTTTTATCTGAATTAAACTCCATCTGCCATTCCTCAGCTCACTTGCCCAATTGATCAAGATCTTGTTGTACTCTTAGGTAACCTTCTTCACTGTCACCAATTCTGGTAAGATCCACAAAATTATTAACCATGCCTCCTATATTCTCATCAAAATTATTTATATAAATGACAAACAATAGACCCAGCACTGATCCTTGCGGCTCACCATTGGTCACAGACCTCCATTCTGAATGACAACCCTCTCCCACCAACCTGTCTCCTGCCATCAAGCCAATTTTATATCCAATTAGCTAGAATTCCCAGGATCCCATATGATCCGACCTTAGTAACCGGTCTACCATGCAGGACCCGGGTTCTGTTCCAGCCTCCGGCGAATGTCTGTGTGGAGTCTGCACATTCTCCCCATGTCTGAATGGGTTTCCTCCAGGTGCTCCAGTTTCTTCTCACAGTACAAAGGTGTGCAGGTTAGGTGGACTGGCTATACTAAATTTACCATAGTGTCCAGGGATGTACAGGCTAGGTGGATTAGCCATGGTAAATATAAGGTTACAGGGATTTTTTTTTTGGGGGGGGGGGGGGAGGGAAGAGGCATCTGGGTGGGATGCGCTTCAGTGAGTCAGTGTGGACTTGTTGGGCTGAATGGCCAGTTTCCACACTGTAGGGATTCTACACCAAAAAAAAAATTAGACCTTGTCGAAGGCCTTCCTAAAGTCCACATAGATAATGACTTGCCTCTCCTCTGGAAATCAGATCTTACGTATATGATGGATTCCTGTGTGATGAGGTCTGAAGTGGTCCCAGCGGAATGCAAACTCAGCCAGTTGTTAATAGTATGTTCTAATGACATCATTAACCTAAATGGCAGCTCCTTCTCTACATAGATGCTGCCTGACTTGTTGAATGGTACCAGCATTTTCTACTTTTATCTCAGACTTCCAATACTTACAGTCTTTTGCTTTTGCATTGTTAACACTGAAGATGACTTCTTGTATCATTTTATCGATGACTGAAAGATTACTGATCAGGTTAGGATTGTCTGTATTTAATTAGATGGGACATTCTTGAGCAATCTTCCACTTATGATAAATGACAATAGCATATAATTGTACTGTAACTGTATGGTTGGAGTAGCAACTAGACCTCTTGTATAATATGCTGCTAGATCAGAGGTATTCAACACTACAGCCAATGAATTCTCAGGCCTCAACACCTTTGCTGTATCCAATGCACTTTGTCACTTAATGTGAACTGAGCTTGTTGCATATTAGTACCTCTAACGACAGGGACTTTGGAGAAGACAGAATAGGACCACTTACTTGGCACTTTTGATTGATTACGCTTCTGTGACTGTCTTATTTTAGAAGAATATAATTATAAAGGATGGACTATCAAACAAAAATCTTGAGTTTTTCCCTTAGCTAAAATCTGCAGGATCTCTCGACATACAGAATATTCCTACTTGCACTCAGTTTGACATCCCAATTATTGTTCTTTGATGTTGCAAATTTTCAGCAGGTGGCATGTTGAAATTTAATGTATATGGCTCAGGGAAAGAACTTGCACATCGAACCTTTTCACCTCCATATTCCAAAGCAGCTTGAACGCTTATATATAAATATAGTGTATGCCATAAACAGTTTTTACAATATATTTTCTATTAAATTTGCTCTCTTACTAAATTTGGAGCTAATGGGGAAATTATAACCCTTTGAGAGTGTTTCTAATTGGTATTGGTATCAAGGGATTTGCAGAAAAGTAGGAAATGGCACTGAGGTGCAAATGAACTTTGATCAAAATGAATGGCAAAGCAGGTCCAGGGCTGGTTTCATGGTCTACTCCTGTTTCTAATGTTCCAATATTTATTCGAACTGAATTCAAAGCATTCCAAGCGTAATGAAAAAGGATCTCGTGACATTCGTCTGGTCAACAAAATGAAATATTTCACTTCAATGTGAAATGTTAAACCTGTAAAACAAATCCAGAAAGGACAGCATGTGTCAATAGACTACTGCTCTGCTAAAGAGAATGACCTGGTTAAATGTTATTACAGTTTATTTTGTTTAAATTAACAAATGAATCAGAACTGATATAAATTAAGTAAAAGCCAAAGTAAAAGTAAAGTCTCAGAGGGTGGTTATCTCATAGAGAAAGAACTGGTAGTGAGTTTAACCTGCGGATCACCGTACCTCAGGCAAGGTGTGTAACCTCAGCCGGTGTGGGAATCGAACCCGCACTGTTGGCATCTCCCAGCATCACAAATCTAATCAACTGCGCTAACTGACCTCTAGTAGCTATGTAACCACTGAAAAAGTTAAACTGCATAGTGGTTCTGTCAGCAATGACAGCTGTGACTAACAGCATTAATTTTTAATTATTCTATGTATATATAGTCTAAAAAGAGCTTTTTTATTCCCACTACGGGTTTTTCGCCCAATATATTCTTCCTCCCTTCCTCAACATATGAGCCGATTCTTCATTTCAATGATACAAGCAACTTTTTCAAAACGCCTCCAATTTCATTACCCTCCTGTCATGCTTAACCTCTTCCCTGTATAAATTCTCCCACAAATTTTTCATCATCCGCTTAATCACACCAAGATATGTCCTCCCCTAATCTCATTAGCTCAAATCACAAAATTGCGATCTCTTGTCACTTCTTTGTTTACCATCCAACTGAAGTGCTTCCACCCACTTCTGCTCTATCCCTCCTGGAAAAAAAAACTTCCCCAGTTACAATGATATTTTGGTGACTCCAAATTATCTAGGCTTTAGTCCTTCATCCATCTGGGCACTTCTGCATCAGTCAATTTTCTTCATCACTCCCTAACCAATCGTTGAGACCACTGTCCTTAATAAAACTCCAATTCTCTTCAACATTATCATTTATTCTGGTGAGGTCCTATCTTCATTTCCTCAATTCCAAGGACTGCTAAATTGTAAATATCTGCCACACAAATGATTTATCTATCCATTATCAGATCTGTGAGAACCGTACCAAGCATGATCAGATCCTGCTCTCTTGTGCCAAAACCAGTTGCTTCTGCAGAATTATTCATAAATGAAGCACCTGTTCACTTTCCTCCCTACTTTTTACATACCCCACATGACAAGTTTCAATAAGAGGATCTTCACAGAAGCCTT
>JAHRHZ010000041.1:9650668-9712530 GCA_024137785.1 Ginglymostoma cirratum
AGCTCAGCAGGTCTGGCAGCATCTGTGAAGGAGAAAACAGAGTTAACATTTCAAGTCCGGTGACCCTTCCTCAGAACTGGACCCGAAACGGTAACTCTGTTTTCTCCTTCACAGATGCTGCCAGACCTGCTGAGCTTTTTCAGCAACCTTGTTTTTGTTCCCGATTTACAGCATCCGCAGTTCTTTTGGGTTTTTTTTAGTTAGACCAAAGGGTCCAATTCCATACTGTATGACTCTATGACTATGCTGCTCTATATCCTTGACTCCAACAAATGTGAGCTCAAGGACTTCTCTTGTCACTAAAATTACTATTATCTGTTTAATTGCCTTTGCTGTATTCCTCTTTCCAGGGGGGCAAGCACATCAAGATTCCCTGTTCGCCATACCTGAAATAATACCTTTCTCTAGTATCCATCATATCCTAGCCTCTCATAAACTCATTGCATTCATGAGCCCCACAGCCTGCTGCCTCAATCTCCTCCTTAATCGTGGCAAACCGGTTGCCACTTTGCTTCCTGTTCACCACGCTAGATCACAATAAAATGGTTCTCTCTCCACAGGTGCAGTTCTTTTTCAAATCCGTCACTATCACCACATACATTAAATTAGCCCACATGACCCATCTTTACTTGCCAGCTACAACCCACCTTGAATTCTTTTTCAAACTGCTTAAACTTGTCACCACAAAATCTGTACACATCCTTCCTGCCAGGGTTTCTTTTGTTTTCAAGGAGGCTCTTCCTGAGATCTTCATAAGAACTATTTTTTGTTTTATTTTTGGGTGCTACATTTTGATTTTCAGGTGCTCCCTTTTCATTCTCACTAATTTATTTATTAGGTGATACAGGCACACAGTAACAATAGTTTTTGTATTTACATATGACATAAGAGGTATTTAGATTCATACAGATGTAGAATTAGAAGAATTTATCAATATCCTCAATAGCTATTAACTCTACATTAAACTTAAAGGCACAACATAAAGAACACATTAATTTCTTAGACAGCATAATCATTAAATTGGTATACTTTAAAAACACCAGGCTTAAAATTTTTTATTTTAAAATAACTGGCATTCACTTTGACAAACAAATGAGGTCACAGCTAATGCATATCCATCACACTTGCACAAAGCTGGAACGTTTTAACTAAATGGTTGAAAATACAGTTTCTGCTGGCTAGGCCAGTATTTTATTGTCCATTCTAACTGTCAAGAGCAAACACATTTCTGTGGCCTGGTGATATATGTAGGCCAGATCAGGTAAGGATTGGAGATTTTGTATCCAAAAGGTCATTAATAAACAAGCGCCAGGTTTTTAATGACAATCAACAGTGGTTACATGGCAATCTTTAGATAGCTTTTTATTGGATTCATCATCTTCCACCATTTTCATCATTTTCCATGGTGGGATTTGAAGCCACGTGAACCTGGGGTACAAGATTACTCGTCCAAAGACACTGCCACTATGCCACTGCCTCCCTCAATACTAGCCACAGAACTAAGGCAGTGTTAGGTTTCCACATTCATTTACAAGAATTCAAGATTTCCTGGCTCCCACTTAGCTGAATATTCCTTTGTTGACAATTTTGAAATTATTCGCTTTCATTTGCAATCTTCCTCCTAAAGCAATCCATTGTCCCAAAACTTTCTCTCTCCTCCCTTTGAAGCTTCCTTCACAACCTCCTCCTTACCCTCTCACCCGTCGTGCAGTCTTTCTCTCCTCAGTCCCTCCTATATCCTTTCTTCTCTCACACCTCTTGAAGGGTCCTTCTTCCCCACCAACTCCTCTTTCAACCTGTTCCTTTTCCATCCCAGCAAATGCCCCCACCAGTGAGCTTATCAGCAAAGGGGAAGAGCAGCTTGCTATCAAATCTGCCATTCTACTTACAAGTGGATTTTGTTTATCGATTGACCCCGTCATTAAAATTTCTGAGGTGTTTTGGACACTCAAGGGTGAATTTGCAGCCTTTCCTGTATTTTGAGCACAGTTTCCTGCACTTCCTTGAGACAAACTTTCTAATCAAAAAATACCATAACCAAAGCTACATACAACATCTTTTGAAAAAAACCCAAAGAACTGCGGATGCTGTAAATCAGGAACAAAAATAGAAGTTGCTGAAAAGCTCAGCAGGTCTGGCAGCATCTGTGAAGGAAAAAAATCAGAGTGAGGAAGGGTCACCAGACCTGAAACATTAACGCTGATTTTTTTCTTCACAGATGCTACCAGACCTGTTGAGCCTTTCATCAACTTCTGTTTTTGTAACGTCTTTTGTAACAATGACTATGGAAAATTATATTTCCTTCTATGTTGCTTGTAACACCGTCAATGACTTTATTCTCTTCAAATTACTGTCGTTCTCTCTGACTCATTGGAGCTGCCTTCAACACATTCTGTTCCTGTGAACATATGAAATAGGACCAGAGGTAGACTACAGGTAGTCCTGCTATAACACGATAGTTGCATTCTTGCATGACCTTGCGCTGTACAAAACTTTGCTAATAGAAAATCACCATATAAAATCGCATTATAGAGGAATAGCTACATAAAATCGCTATATCTGTACAGCGGAAAGTTTGCATTATCCAAACAGCGTCCACTATTCAATCACATTATAGTCAATTCACATTAACAAAACACACATTATAGCAGAACTAACTTTTCCTCAGTCCTTCAATCTTGCTTTGCCATTCAATAAAGCGTTGATCAGTCTGTGTTTTCAAATTCCACCTCCTATCTACCCCAATAACCCTCAACTTCCCTGGCTAACAAGAACCCACCCACTTGTAAACATTCAATGACGCACCTTCACTGCAGAGATTGCACAACCAGAGGGGGAAAAAAATCTCATCTCTATTCTGAAAGAGCAATCTCTAATTATAAACAGTAACCTCAAGTTTTGAACTACAGCTTGGCTTATTGCACAAGCATAGTCAAGTATCTCCAGCAAGAGCTTCTCTCCCCACCCTCACATGGTTACCTGAACAATCCCCTAAGGATCTCTCCTCAAACACATTCTGTTCCTCTATGCATTATTCTTCCACAATCTCATTTGAAGTCATGAGATCAACTTCCATGTTCACCACAATACCACTCTACGACTTATTGACAGGCTTATTTTTAGGCAAAATGAATTTTTCAGTTCTTAATTTGAAATATGAACTGGATACATCTTCGTTAAGCAAAGGTATTTAGGGATATGGGCCAAAGGCATGTATATGGAGTTATCCATAGATCAGCCGTGATATCAATGAATGATGGAACCAGCTCAAGGGGCTGAAAGGCCTACTCTTGATCCTATGTTCATACATGCTGCAAGCTAAACTATGGGACAGGTGACATCATCTTCAGCCCCAACACAAAATGCTGTATCCCAGCCATCAATTCTGTAATGGCTGCCAGGCCATTATCCTGGGCTGCAACACACCGTTCAGTGTTCCCTCCTGAGCTAACTATTACCCCTTATTCTCTCCATAATAAAGATTCATCACTATATCATTGCCAGACTCTGTCCTGCTTCAGCACATCAGCTGAAATTTTCACCTATGACTTTGTTACCTCCATACCCAACTATTTCAATGTTCTCCTGGCTGACCTCTCTGCCTCCACTTGTTGAGAACACCAACTCATCCAGAAATGTGCTGCTTGAATTCTACCTCACACATAATTGAATTTATCAATCACTCCTATCCTCACTGGGGTACAGTGGTTCCCACTTCTCTACTGCCTCAGGTTTGAAATTCTCTTTAAGACCACAAATAGCATAAAACTTTATTTAGCTGTCTGGATCCTGCATTCTTCCTTTAGACACACCTTAAAAATCCCCTCGAACATTGATTTTGACCATCTCACCGTAAATAGAATGTTTCTTTCTCCCTTATGTCTCTGCAAAGCACTTTGGGGCTATTTTTCTACATCACAGTCATTACATAAATGCAAGTTCTTGTTCTGAAATAAAGAATTAATATTGCATAACTGATATTCCATTTCCCTGCAAAATGATAAACTCTACCAATTTGCATGGCAGTGAAGAAACTTTATCTTATGTAAAGTGTACAATCCTTATAATGCATTTTTGTTCTGGAAACTTGATAGGGCATATCATACAAAATATACATATTCCCTTACTTCACACTGTGGGCCAAATGGAATGGTAATCATGAAATACCAATCAGATCTTCAGCCTCAATGTTACTTTAACTTTCAACTCCACTCACGCTATACTTGTAGTGTTTGGTGTCTTCATTCAAAGCAGGAGAAAACAAAAATTTAATTCTAATCTAACAGCTAAAGATATAAATTATGTAACACTAAATGCAGTTATTTTACCAATAAGTGATAACTGTTGACAAAAGCAATGTTTGGCTTACTTTTCAGGAGAAGTATATCAGTGCAATTCTGTTACCGAGATTTCTCAAATAAGTTTCGCAATTTTGTCCTTGAGTTGAAAAAATTGCCAGCAGCAAATGAAAGCAGGTTGTAATTCTATTACAGACAACAGTGTGTAGCTGGAGGAACACAGCAGGTCAGGCAGCATCAGAGGAGTAGGAAAGTCGACGTTTCAGGTCAGGACCCTTCTTCAGAACTTTATTTTCAGAATTCTATTATTTTGGTGATGTTCCTGGCTCATTCGAGCTTCCTTCTCATAGTTTGGGATGGCTGCAGAACGTTCAACTCAATGGCTTGTAACGTTCAGCTAGCCATCTATTATCATTCATGTAAAAGGTATAAAAGACACTCAATTCATAAGGTCTTATAGCTTCATCCTCACCTATTTCCATCCCCGTCTGTAATATGGAAAACTTTATATCTAGTGTTTATAGTTGCATTTTCTCCATAAATTAATTTTTGGCTGAATTTTTTTCCTTTTCTTTTCCTAAGTTTAACCATGCCACTGTCATTGTACAGCTTCTGTCAATATCATTCTTTAACAATCTAAGATACTCAACTCATTCAACTTCACAGTCAAGTTGGTTAAGAATTGCTTTGCAAAAAGAAAGATCCTCAGAAATTTACTCAATTACTCAATTTTAAAAGAAGAAAATAGCATTCCCTTTTAAGACAAGCTGATAGATTAGTGGGTAATTATTTAGGCCAATGCAATACATAGGTAGATATCGTATGTATACACAAGCCAAATTCAACATCTAAACCAGGTTATCAGGATGGAAAAAGGATATTGCCAAGATCAGACACGTCCCAAGAGCAAGGAAAAACATGTAACTTAATCCAAGGTGCCTCTAAGTGCCTGGTAGATCGTTACAGAAGCAGAGGCACGAAACCTAGTCAACTTATCAGATCTGGGAGCTATACCATGGGAGCTGGCAAGGGGAAGTTTTGTTATTTGATATTTTAACAATGCCAGATTAAAAAGGTCCTAAAATTGAAAATCTCCCTAGGAAAAAAACAGTAATTTTACACATCGATCTCAAAGATCTTAAGAATATAATACTAGTTAGCTACAGTTAAGATTTTTTTTCAAAAATAATAAGAGTAAGCATTCTAACGAACTGTTTTCTTTAAACTGAGTCAGACAGAAACAGACACTTCGGTCCAACTAGTCCATGCCAACCATGTTCCCAAACTAAACTAGTCCCACTTGCCTTGGCCTTCTAATATTTTCTATGAAGATCCTGGTATTGAAACCTGTCAAATTGCTTAGTCACCAGCAATGATTTACTACAGTGCCTCAGAAGGTTGGCAAAGTAATTTCACCACAGAGTAATAATGCACACTTCCACTGAGGAACTTGAAAATAAACTGCATTCCTGTACTGAAATAATACTGAGACTGCATCACAGTAGAGAGGAAGAAGACTGGAAAAAAATATATAAATCTAGCTAAAGCAACTCAAATAGGGATAATAACCTGATAATTAGGGAAATGAATCGTCAGAGAATTAACTGTTGCTCAAAAAACAATTGTTGTTCTTGGCATAGAGCAGCAGAACAGCTACAAACAACAGGAAAAACTCAGAGAAAGATAACAAATGTTGAATAAGAAACGATATACTGGGAGAGATAACACAACTTATATAACTAGTGCAAGGAAAGTCTTAAGGGATAGTATTCTGTAATTATCCCTCTTCCCTCTCATTTGGATGATAATCTATTCATTTGAACAGAGAAACATAATTGAACAGGAAACGATTAGATTTACAACATCAGCCATCTACTGCCAGACTGGCATTGCCAAACAGGATGCCAGCAAATTACTTATCTGTTGCTTCTGAAAAAAACAAGTTAGAGAGTCAAACTGCATAGTATACTGGTAACCACCAGTAGGTAGGGCTGATAAAAAAGTTTTTAAAAATGAGGTGGTTCAAAATATATGAACTTTCATCATTTATAGTTATTAAGTGGCTCATTCACTCCAAGAAAAACTAAAAAAACACATATTCTTATTTATTATGGTACAATCGCCACGAAGACCAAAACATTTTAAAATAATCCCCACAAATACAACTGGAAGAAAGCCAACAGACAAGACTTCAGTTTTTTAAAACTTTTACTTTATCAACTATAATCAACATAATTCAACTGTTAACCCACAGGTGAAGGATATTTCAAGTGAAAAGGAAAATTTCACTTTAAGAAGTCAGTAACAACAAAGATACATATTAGGAGACAGCAAGAACTGTGGATACTGGAGTCAGAGTCAATACAGTGTGGAGCTGGAGGAACACAGCAAGTCAGGCAGCATCAGAGGAGTAGGAGAGTCGACGTTTTGGGCCTAGTCCTGATGAAGGGTCTAGGCCTGAAACGTCGACTCTCCTACTCCTCTGATGCTGCCAAGATACATATTCTATCTGGCACAAATATGGGACCACATCTCATACAACCTTGTAGTTTTTCCACCTCAACCTCTGCTATATGGAATTGTTTTTATTCCCCATTCCTGAGTCACAGTCACCAGCATTTATATTCTATTTGACATCCTTGGACATAGTCAACACCAACAATGTGCACGTCTATAAGTCCCATCTTTCACTTGGGTCATGACATCCTGATGGGACAGAATTCCCAGAGACTCCCTTCTGACTTCTAAATGTTCTGGTGAGCTCTTGCAACACCGAAATACCAGCAAAACACCTTGTCCAATCCAGAACTGCTTCTCCTTTCTGTCCTTAGCTCTCCGATCTTTCCAACTGATAACCCACAGTGCCACACAGGATCTGGTTCTGAGATCTGCTTCAACACCAGGATCTCTTCAATGAGGGCTAATTGAAAACTGCTGCATTCAGCAAAACTTGCTAATTTAAAAATCAAAAGAATTGTGGATGTTGTAAATCAGAAACAAAACTAGAGATTGCTGGAAAAGCTCAACAGGTCTGGCAGCATCTGTGGAGAGAAGTCAGCGTCACCGTTTTGGGTCAACTGACTCTTCTTCAGACCCTTCTGAGGAAGAGTCATTCAACCTGAATTTTAACTCTGATTTCTCTCCACAGATGCTGCCAGGCCTGCTGAGCATTTCCAGCAATCTCTAAACTTGCTTATTTCAGCTTTTACACAAATACTCAGTGTGTTAATACATGCTGAACAGAAAAGGTGATCTGACCTAACTCCACTACAATTACTTTTCCATTTACCCATTGTTTCTCAGCTGATCACCCCATTGACAGCTTCCAGTTATATGAATATTTCTTGGAACCTAAAATATCATAACCAGGAAACTAATGAACCATCTTTCATACATTTCTCATCAACTTTAGTCAGAAAGGGACATTACAAAAGAAATTCCAGCCTTTTTGCAACATATGTGTATTAACTTTAGGCAGAATATATCTGTGTTAACTTTGCCAGCATCCCACTTATACCAACATTCTTCACCCTCTAACTAGTTTTTTTTCCATTGAGTTAGCTATGTTTCACAGCCAAAAGAGCCTATTATCATGAGGCATGATTTTGGAAATCCAGATAAATATGGATTACGCAACTTATTCAAACATTACAATAATGAAGGAGGAAATGGAAACTTGGATCCCATCTTAAGTCTCCAAATAGAATTATATTTCTAAATTAATACGAAACAATGAGAACTCTTAGCTTCAGCAGTAACACGGGTTATCTGAAAACAGTAAACCCAGTGCAATCTCCTTCATGTGACTGCGGAATTTGCTCAGTACATGTCAAATTCCTGTTTGTGTGCAGTCATAGTTGGTCCTTTGTGCAGTGTTTAATTAAGCAGAACCAGGGGAATCTGACACATGCAGTTCTGCAAACATGGCTGTGGTAGTTTCTACCTTTTTATTACTTTACAACAAAACTTGAAACAAAGAGCTATTCAATATAGATTTAAGTTCTACCATAAATGTAAATAAAAACACTGCCTTGCTGTCAAAAAGGCTGACACAATTAGGTTTAGGAAGTATTTCCATATGTAAGAAAGTGACATCTTGATTTGATTTTTTAAAATTTTCTTTATAATTAACTAACCACTAATGAAAAATGCAGAAACTTCAGAACTTGTTCCAGAATCATTTGACCTATTGGAATGCCTGATCACCTTTTGGGACAGCACTTACAGTTAAATCAATTATTACAACATAAAAGCTTTCGTAACATCAAACATATTAATCTGCATTTAAAAATATCTGGTCTTCTTAAGCAAAGAACCATTAGTGAAAAGGTCTGACAGGAACTATGCTTGGTTCAACCACAAAACTAAGACAGTATGAAGGAGATTTGTGTTCATAGAAGAGGTCAAAAAAATTGAATCCTTATAAGTGGAGTCAAGATTGCTCCTCTTATGAGAAGATACTATCTTTAAACAGAGTCCAAGTCCACATTTTTTTAATGAGAGCTCTACTTCAGTTAACCACACTCCTCAGATTACTAGCTTCCCATATTTATCCAACTAATTCGTAACTAGTTAATTCTTAATTAATATTCTTCACTTATGCCCTCATTCCATCAGGTCTCAGGTATTCCTTCAGACCATATTAGATGATAACAAATTCTCCTTTATCTTTATATTCTATGTATAATAAAAACACAAACAAAACATACAAAATGACAACATATTATACTTCCATTTCACTTCCTTTTTCATTGAAGTTCCAAGCATTCTTTTTCCAGTATGTCTGGCAGTTTCTTAGAACTTGCTCATTTTGGTGTAAAACAATTAGATAGCTTTACTACTATCCTCTCATTTCAACTGGCAACTTCTCCAACCTCCAGCATCTGTTTCAAAACTGTAATATTGATCCTCAGTTCTTTTTCATTCACACATTTACTGAGTGTACATTATCCCATAATGACTTATTCTCAATGTAGCACTCAATGGGTATTGCTGCAGAATCCTTTCCTAGAATTTCTTCCAGCATTATCATTAAGCAAAATGCGAATACCATCTTACCAAGAGTGAAAGCTTCTGCCGCAAGGTACTTTATACTACTCTTCTGATCTTTTTAGCTTCCCAAGCCAAAGGGCATTATTTATCTCCCTTTCCAACAAGAAAAATTAGAAACTCTCCTGTACTCAAGAACCTACCACAGAGATTTGCTTAAGCAGCAATGCTGAAACGAAGCTTCGTGTTCTTGGCTTCACCCAATGATGGAAATTTTAGAACTCAATGCTCCACTTTTATTTTTTTCCAAAGTTTTGCTTGCCAGTATTAACATTTTCCACTTTGAGGATTTTTCAATTGAGTTGTACTCAATTCTATTACTTCCAAACGGTCATCTGGACTTATCAAAATGCCCAACTAATTTTGCTGTCCAATAAAACTTTGCTATTCTTCTTCAAGGTATTAACAGGAAAAGACAAAGTAGATGAACTATTTCCTCTGGTTGGAGATTCTAGAACTAGGGACATAGTCTGAGAATTAGGGCCAGACAATTCAGGACAGTTGTTAGGAAGCACTTTCACACACAAAGGATGGTAGAGGTTTGGAACACTCTTTCACAGATGGTAGTTGGTGCTAGATCAGTTGTTAGTTTCAAATCTGAGACAGATCCATTTTTGTTAAGCAAAGGTATTAAGAGATATGGGCCAAAGGCACAGATGAGTTATGATCTTTTAAAATGGTGGAAAAGACTTGAGGAGCTGAATGACCTACGCCTGTTGCTATGTTTCTAATTCCTCCATTTCAATTTCTGACGCCGCTGCATCTTTGTGAGGCGACTTGTGAGACTAATAGCAATGGCGCTAACATTTTCCAAATAAGACTGTTGCTTCAAAGTGCCACTGGTTCCATTCTGCCTGATTTACAATCCAATGTATTTAAAAGCCCACAAGCCTAACTTCCAAATTTAAGTTTTGCTTCAAGCCCATTTATAACAATATTTCCAAATTCATTGTTCCCACCCCTCAAAATAATCATATACATGCATATAATGATGCCGCTCATTATGCCAGTGAGCTTAACAAGGACTGCCATTAAGTGAAAATAACCCAATCTTTACAAAGCAAATCTTACTAAGAAGTAAAAAAACTCCAGAGGCATCATTTAGGCCATATAAACATACAACTTCCAAGCTGTCTGCATTCAGTGTCTCCTTTGGAGGACAAAGAAACAATTCCCTCTTGAGCTGATCTCCCTGTAGTAAAGTAGCTTTAATATCAATTGATCTACACTCCCAAACATTTGTTGCTAACAAAGCCAGGAAATTTTTAAGAAGTGTTTTTCCTGCTTTTGGTAAATCTAATCTTGTCACATATTGTAACTTAATTCTTACACTGGTCAAAAGGCTCACTTGCAGAAAACAGGGGTGGATAATCATACTAGGAAACTTTACATATTCATTCAAGTATACTCTGTTCGCAATGTTGCACACGAGAAGAAAATTGTATTTAAGCAGAATCCAAGTCCACAACTTTAGTGATTGCTTTCTTTCAATTATTGCTTTATTCCATTAAACTCTCACCCAACCAATTACATCTTATACATTTTCTTTACCCACTACAGGCCGAACTACTTTTAGTTTTAATTATTCCTTCCCAGGATGTGGGCACCAGTGGCAAAACCATCATTTATTGCCCATTCCCACTTGCCCAAAGGGCAGTTAAGACTCACCACTTTACTGTGGAGTCCCCACCGATTACTTGCTCCCGATATTAATATAACCAATTTACAACCAACTAACTCTTAATTAATGTATCCATCATCTATTCCCTCAACATAATAAAAAAACAGTTTATACCCAAGAACAGCTCCACTTCATAGGAAAAGCAGCCATGAGCAATTAAAGAGATAAGGGACAACATAAAAGTAAAAGGTGGTACCGTGGAAACATCACTAGGCTAGTAATCCAGTAAGCATAAGGTAATGCTCTAGGGACATGGATTCAAATCCCACCAAAGCAGCTGCTGGAATTCAAATTCAACTAATAAATATGGAGTTACTTTTAGCATAGGTAGTTATCGTTACAGCCCTTGTGGCATAGTGGTGGGTCTCCCTACCTCTGGGTCGTGGAGGCCTACGTTCAAGTCCCACCTGTTACAGTGATGTGCAATCACACCTCTGAACAGGCTGATATAAAATAATAAAAGAAAGTTTACAAGAATGCAAAAATAAAAAGCACAGATTCTGTTGAAAAGGAAAAGCAACAAGGATAGCAAATTACCATAAGAGCTACTGAGAGGTCTTTACGAAAGGAAACTTGCTGGGCAGAGCAATATCAACAAGCATAAATTTTATAGTTACATAAAGGGAAAGCAGGTGGCCAAGAGCAATGTTGACCTACTAAAGACTGAATGTGGGGATATTGTCAATGACCACGAGGAAATGGCAGATATGTTGAATAATTACTTTGCCTCAGTATTTAAAGAAGAAAAAGAGGATAGCTTGCCGGAAATCCTGAAGAAATCAACAGTGGATCAGAAACAGAGAATGACTAAAATTAACATAAGTAAAATATTGGTAGTGATGAAATTAATGGAATTAATAATTAAGAATGACAATTCCTCAGGACCTGACAGTTTCTATCAAAGGTATTAAAGGAAGTGGGGAAGCGCATTGTAAATGCCCTAACTGTAATCTTTCAAAGTTCCCTAGATACAGGAGTCATCCCTCTGGATTGGAAAATTGCACGTCACTCTGCTTTTTAAAAAGGGTGAAATCGGAAACCAGGAAATTACACACCAGTTAGCCTAACATCTGTGGTGGGGCGATTGTTGGAATCTACAATCAAGGATGGGATAACTGAACACCTTGAATATTTTCAGTTAATCAGTGAGACCCAGCATGGGTTTATGACAGGTAGGTCATGCCTTACAAACCTCATTGAACTTTTTGAAGAGGTGACCATTTTGGTGGACAGAGGAATGTCTATGGATGCTGTTTATGTGGACTTCCAGAATGCACTTGATAAAGTCCAACATAAGAGGTTGTTAACTAAGCTATTGCCCACGGAACTGAGGACAAATTATTAACATGGTTGGGAAACTGGTTGAGTGACAGGCAACAGAAAGAAGGGATAATGGGTAAGGACTCAAACTGGCGGATGTAATTGGTGGTGTCCCACAAGGATTAGTTAGGTCGTCAATTATTCACATTATTTATTCACAACTTGGATAATGGCATAGAAAGTCATGTATAAAAATTTGCTCGTGACACAACATTAGATGGCATCGTAGACAGTGTAGAGGATAACATAAAATTACAAAGGCATATTGACAGACTAAGTGAACAGGCAAAACTGTGGCAGTTGAAGTTCAATGAAAATGTGAAACTATCCACTTTGGACCGAAACAGGACAGACTAAGGTACTTTCCAGATGGTATGAAGTTAAATAGAGTGGATGTCCAAAGAGACCTTGGACTGCAGGTATATAGATCTTTAAAAAGAAAAACCACAAACAGGTGCAAAAAATAATCAAGGCGGCTCATGGAATGCTAGCCTTTATATTTAGAGCAGTGGAATACAAGGATGCAGAAGTTATGTTGTAGTTATATAAATCCCCATTAGACCCCACTTGGAGTACTACGAGCAAATCTAGGCACCAAACCTAAGCAAGCATTCATTGCCCTTGGACGGAGTACAATATAAGTTTACAAGGATGATTGCTGGACTTCAGGAGTTAAGTTATGAGGAGCAATTATACAAACTAGGCATGTTTTTTCTGGAATTTAGAAGGTTAAGGGGTGATCTGATTGAAGTCTTCAAAATATTAACAGGAAAAGACTGGCCAACTAAACTATTTTCACTGGTTGGAGGTTCTAGAACTAGGGTGCATAGACTGAGAATTAGGATCAGACCGTTCAGGCAAAATGTTAGGAAGCAATTCTACATACAAAAGGTGGTAGATGTTTGGAACTCACTTCCACAAAAGGCAGTGGATACTGGAACAGTTGTTCATTTTAAATCTGAGATAACTTTTATGGAAACAAACATATTAAGTGATGTGGGTAACAAGCAGGTATATGGAGTTAGGCCACAGATCAGCCACAATCTTACTAAATTGTAGAACAGAGTCAAGGGGCTGAATAGCCTACTCCCGTTCCAGTGTTTCTATGTTTCCCTAATTTCAGTAGGTCTCGGGCAATCCTTCAAACCACATTAAATGATAATATCCCATACTGTGGGCACTTACGTATGGAATTTTAATTTCTGCAATTGGACCTGTGGAACTGTCATCCTCCAGTACGATACAAGCAAATATATTGTGCTGTCAAATATGTCATACTGTCAAATATGCACAATGCCAGAATTCTCTACTACATTTCCATAGCTCCTGGTGGAAATCATCACCACCTTCAACTCCCAATGTTCACTTGCAGCATTGTCACTACCAGTCTGACAGCTTCTGATACACAGCATTTCAATATGTTTTAAACTGCTAAATTATCCATTATCAAACATTTTAAGCCCAAGAATTTGAGCTTCGAGAGCCTAACAAATTTTCTGAAACAGTATCAGTTCAATGTTGGAAAAAAAATAAGAAAACTAAAGAAAAAATTAATTATAGTATGCAACGTAAGATGCACTTGAAGGACCAAAGAAATCTAACCTGTTAAGTAAAGCTATGACATAGATTGTTAGAAAAGTAAATCAGTCACAGTTACAGTATATAATTCGCAAACAGTGCTTTCATAATAAAGGGGTAGTTTTGTACTGTTCTTTGAAAAGATGGGTTTTTTTAATGCATCACTAAGATTAAATGTAATAAACTGTTTAATTCAATACATCTGATTTTGTAAAAACCAAAGGTAACATAGCAACCATAAAAGGCGTATTTAAGCACTGGACAGCTAACATGCAACACAAATCAAAGATGTTACTCACCAAATATCTCCCCGCCACTTGCATACTCCGTCACCAAATAAATCATTCTTTCTGTCTCCATAACCTGTAGCACAAGGACACAGTAGGTGCAGGTAAGAAAAAAATTCTCATGTACCAAAGTTAATGCTAAGTTTTGAAAATACTGTGTAGTTTAGCACATTATATTTAAAAGCAAATTGGAGAAGTGCTTGAAAGAAAAATACATTGTAAGAATGTGTTGAAAGAGTTACGGGCTGCTCTTAGAAAGGGCCAGCACAGGTATGATAGGTTCAATAGCCTCCTTCTACGTTGTACTATTCTGTTGTTATATGATCAAAAGAAAGGAAACAACACAAAGAAAGAGTCAGCAGAATAAAGATTTGCACTATCACAGCATCTTTCATAACCAAAGGATGTGTCAAAGTACCCTTCTGTCAATGAAATACTTTTAAATGTAGCCACTGTTGTAACAAAAGGAAGCATGGCAGCCAATTTACACATAGCAGTCTTCCATAAATCAGTAACATGACACTGACCAGATAATTCAGTTTAGTAATATTGATTGAGAGACGTAGATGGACAAAGATACACACAATAACTTCCTTGCTCTGCTTTGAAATAGTGTCATATTCTTTATGTCCACTGAAGCAACTAATGTGGCCTGGGTTTAACATTTCTTCCAAAAGACAGCACCTCCAGCAATGTAGCATTCCCTCAATGTTGCACTGAAAGGTCAGTCTTTTTTTGTTAATCTTAACTTTCTGATTAACAGGCAATAGCACTAACCAACTGAAACTTGCAAATATAGTAAAAAGGATTCTCCTTGTTTTATATCCATATACGCAACAAACTGATTGAAGGTTGGAAACAAAAACAAAACAAAACTGTATTTCCCTGCATTTCTCACCTTATCTACTGCTGGGAAAACAACTAGATGGAACAAGACAGACCTTCAACATCCAAATATACACACAGGGGAAGTCAATTTTGAATTGAGAAAAGAATTAAAACTAAATGAATTGCAAACTTAGCTCATGGCAATGCTTAGAGGGAAAATTCAGATCAAAGAGACTGAGTAGCCTGGCATCTCAAGTTTTGTAGCCTTATTGGAGAAGGAAGAGAAAATTTCAGAAGGGTCAAACAAAAAGTTTGAGTGAGTGGAAGTCTTGTTCTAGGGCCGAGGTGAACAGTAGGAAAGATTCAGGTATGCCAAATCAGAGAAGTTGAATCATTCAAGAATGAGATAAAATGTTCCACTGTAAAAGAGAAGTTTTTTTCTGTCACAACGAAGTAGGCGACAAATACCAGAAAGTTTAATAGTTCAATTTTATCTTATTCACTCATGGGATTTGGGCATTGCTGACAAGGCCAGCATTTATTGTCTGTCCCTAATAGCCTGGTGAGATGATGAGCTGTCTTCTTAAACTGTTGTGCTTCTTACGCTCCTAGTACATAAACAGCTGTCAGTGGCAGAATACATTTTAATAAGGATGTATGCAGAATGGTGCAACTTAACTTTAAGTCACTAACACAGCCAGCAGCATTCGACATTTGTTGCACAGACCACTGTCTGTGGTTTGGAATTTCAGTAGATAGGAGCCCTCGTTCTACAATCCACAGCAACCAATTTGCATGCCACAGTAAAAACCATTTCCTCACAAGTGACATGTCTTCAAATTATTCCTCGTAACATTTTAGTCCAAGGGCAGAATAAATAAATCTTCACCAGTGGCACAATATTTACAATATTTCTTGCAAAAGATAGATCCATAACTTGGGAATACTGCAGGCACCAAACAATAATGAACTTTGACCCACAACTGAAAGAATAGTAAGAATCCTCCATTACACAGTAAAATATTTGAGTGGAAAACATTAATCAACAGTGAAGATCTGAAAGTGTTCCAAAAAGCTTTCCATGACAGCTGTGAAAACAACATCCAACTTCCAAGCCATTTTCTGGGGCTCCTTTTACCATTTTCACCAACTCATTCATTAGGCACATAATAACAATACATTATGTATTTGGGTCAACATGTGATTTGGATTTACACAGGAGCAGATTTAGAATTATTCAATTTCGTCAATAATTATTAAGTCTCCATTCAACTTAAAAGCCAAATACACAAGCAAAGCATTAATTTCTTGGATAACTCAATGTTTAAATTGACATTACACATCAGTGTAACTGAACAAGAAAACCCTTTCTCAAAATAACTTACACATTTCAACACTCAAAAAGCCACGAACCTAAACACACCTTCTGCACAGGCTGATGAGGTCACAACTAATGTTATTTCCATCACAACTGCACAGAACTGGAAAAACTGAACCAGGCAGTTACTACCTTTTCTACAGCAGCACAGATCTCAATCCCAGATTTAAACTTAACAACTCACAAAATGTAGCATCCACTATATTTTTCCCCTGTATAAAGCTGCTGAATTTATGTAGCCTTAAGTTAAAGACTGCACGTTCATTTGCAAGACATTCATTAGTCAAGTATTTCATGATCACATGCCTGCCAGTTATTTGCATGTTCCTGTATTGTTTCCTTGTTTTTGGTGCCACTTTTTCCTCCTTTCAGCTTTCCCAATTTCCTTCTATTCCACATTCTCCTTGGATTCTTCTACCCTAGCCTATCCAGCATTAACCTTCTCTCCTTGCCATTCCACAGAGCCAACTTCTCCCCCTTTTCTGCTTGCAACCACTTTCTTTCCCTGCCCCACCTCATACCACATTATAACCTCCATCCCACTTTGGGCTTCCTTCCTTCCCTCACCCCTTTTGGAGTAATTATGTCTTCCAACTTGGGCAAACAGATTGTCGTGTCGTGTCGCACCGCACCCCACCAACACCACCACCCCACCACCAAAAGCCCCCAAAAAAGCTGTCCTGGCAACTCCCTCACTATCAGAGGATTTCCAGTCCTTTTTTCCTGGTTAATTCTCCAATCACAGCCTAATTCCTCTCTGCAGTTTCTCCTGATAGCAACCAGAACAAAAAACATCCTGTAGATAGAGGTGCAGATCTTCATCCATTACAGGGACGACTTTCTTCTATTGGTTGTTCTCATAATTGAATTTCCCCAGGCATTTTGGGGCTTTCAAAGGCAAATTTGCCTGCCTCTCCCATGTATTTTATCTACTTTACCTTGATGCAAATGACAACCCATTATTCTGCATAACAAGGCGTGGGGCTGGATGAACACAGCAGGCCAAGCAGCATCATAGGAGCAGGAAAGCTTGACGTTTCGGGCCTAGACCCTTCATCAGGTACTCTTTGTTATAGTTAGTAGTCATTTTAAGTTATTGGTAATAATGTTATTAGGTAGGGGTTTGAAGGAAATTAGTCTATTTTTCTTCATCTGACTGTGGTGAAATGTCCTGTTTGAACATAGTTAAACATTTTACAGCAGCCTCTTCCAGTAGGATGGCAGTGGAGTAGGGCTTCTGAGCCTGGACCTCGTCCACTCCATCTGCTTTTCTTTTTGTTGCTTTTTCCTTTCCCTTTGTTTTATTTTCTTTTTATTTCTTTTATTTTACTTACTTCTTGTTGAAGAGCTCAGCCATTGCAATGACATCAGCAGCGAGTGGGCCCAGCATAGAACTGTGGCAGCTTCAGAAAGAATTTGCATTCCCAGTGGCTTCTGCATCAATGAAGCAGTCCCAGCACCAACTCATTAGTGCTGCAGCAGAGGTAAGTTGTTGTTTGCAAAGGTTTCTGCAGTCACAAGGCAGTCCTAGTGTCAACTCATGTCTGCTGTAGCAAAGACAAGTTTACATTCTCAATGGTGCCTGCATCCAGCTCAGATTTACGCAGGGGGCGATGGAGAGTTTGAGCCCAGTCTGAGGCCCTGCAGCATTGGAAGCGGCTGGCAAGGTGGGCCCGAAGCGGATTCATGGTGGCGGTGGAGTCAAGTTTGGGCCAGTGCAGTACCTGGGGGCATCGGCAAGGTCTGGAGGTGAGATGGTGCCAAAGAGTGGCAACTTTTGTTCCAGCAGTGCAGCATGGCTAATAAGACTCATGCCTGGCCACCAGGTCCACGGCCCATGGTGGAGCACTTAAAAAGATGGACTATAAAGTTTAACACTTTTTATTCCTTTATTCTTCTGCCTTCATATTCTATGTTTCGGTTGATTTTCTGTGTTTTAAGACGACGCCGGAAACTGGCAACACTATACAACATTTTTCACAGTATTTTGTAACAAAATACTCATGACAATAAATAAATCAAATCAAATCAAACATTTTACTAAAATCAGAGTTTTTTCAACCAAAGTTATAACCCATAAGCTGTTTATGAGAAACACAAAATGGAAGACTTTTAAGGAAACTGCATATACAGTAATTTTTTTTTCAAATGAAAATAGTAAAGTGATATTAAAATAAACAGAAAATGCTAGAAATACTCAGTGCATCAGGAAGCATCTATGGCTAGTAAAAGAGAGATAACATTTCAAATCAGTGATCTTCCACATCTGCAGTATTAGCCACGATGATAATGTTAATTTTATTAATTTCCTTTGTAAGTAAGAATAGTTCCATAAAATCAGAAATGTGTCAAGCCTGATATTTCTGTCCTTTCAATTCATGACAAACGATAAAGATCAATCCTTACTGAAACAAAAAAGTGTCCCTCACCTGGTACAACCTAATAATATGGGGGTGCCGGAGCATTTTCATGATTTGAACTTCTCTGAAGATCTTTTTCAGGTTTTCCTCCTCTAGTTGTGTTTTGTCTACTATCTTTATTGCAACCTGGAAGTAATAAAAATCCAAAAATTAGAAAGCTCAAAACATTATATGCTATTTTTACAGAGAATCCAACAGCACATTTAATTCTTACAAAGACTGCAGCTGGTTATAACATTATGGTTTATTATAGCCAAATCTCCAATAATTCTCTCCATTCTCCTCAGCCAACACACACATCTGACTAATATTTCCACTGGCCACAAGTCTGGTTAAGTTACAGATACTTTTGCAATTTTATGGGTGAAGTATTTTAAATCCAGTACTAACAGATATGTCATTTTCATCGTCATGAGAACACAACAGAAAATAGATTACAAAAGGGTTAGGACAAACTGACATAGTAGGATAAAAACAGAAAACATATAAATACTAGCAAGTTAGGTAGTATCTGTGGCAAGAAAAACAAAGGTATGTTTCAAGTTAATAATCTTTCCATTAAAAAAAAAACTTACAGCTGTGAGAAGTTTAAAGCAAATTAAAATACAGGGGAAAGGAGGATGGAAAAGACAGAGAAAAAGGGGCAATTTAATGAAATGAAATGTAGGTTCAGATGAGGTTAAATGACAATAACAGAATCATTCTGAAGACTGGGAGCACTGGTTATGATTTAAAATTGTTAAATTATTCGCTGTATCCAGAAGGCTTTGGAGTGCCAGAGAACAGATATCTATTATTTGGATTAATCACCTGTGCCTAAGGGAAGAAATTACTTGATTAACAGCTCATTCTCTTAAAAGTCTACAGTCAGTTCTGCTATAATGCATGTTCCTGCAACACGAATTGGCTACATACGCAACTGACAAATAGGGGAATGCTATTTCTAAAACATGAACTTGGGTTGACTATAACGCGATACCATCGGTGCACGCTTCGAAGAGTACGCTTCAAAATCACATGATCATTTCACCAGCTTTGTCCTGAGCATGCACAATGTTAGTGCTAAAACAGTCTCCGCGCTGGCATCACATGATCACTTTGCAGACTTTGTCATAAAGCGCTTTCTGTGAGAGGGACAATACTTTGTGATTTTTGGGTGTTTTGGCAAATTCGGTATTATCCACAAAATGCGAGGACAAAGTGACAAGAATATTGGCAAGAAGTCTCCTGGTGATAAACTTGTAGGTTGTGAATGTAAAAGAAAGGCTATAACATTGGAAAAGACGCTAGGTGTTATAAAGCGTTTTGAGCATAATGACAGAATATGTGATATAGTTCATGTAACAGGAATAAAGGAGTCTACTTTTACACACTACTAGAAATAATGCAGAATAGATTAAAGCAAGCTGTATTGCAGGAACAAGTCTTGAATGCCAACAAATCTGAGGGGTCACGGACAAAGGAACTTCAGGAGATGGAGCGGCTTCTAAGTATGTGGATAGAAGATCAAACGAAAAAGCAATCGGGAACCACCTTTCTCACCATAAAAGAGAAAGATCTTCGTAAATTGATAATGCAAACAAAAAAAGCTGAAAATCCTGCAGATGTGCCTGCTTTTAGTGCTAGCAGTGGCTGGTTTTTGTTGGTTTTAAAAACTATGTTTTTCATAACGTAAAGTTATGTGGCTAAGCTGTCAGTGCAGATGTGCAACATGTGATGGCATTTCCGCCCATAGTAAAAAAATTAATTAACGAAGAAGGCTACAACTTAGATCAAATTTTCAATTTGGATGAGATAGGTTTATAGCAGAAGCGAATGCCATCAGGAACCTACATTTTTATGAATGAAACACACTCTCCAAGCTTTAAGGTGGCAAAGGATCGTATGACTGGGCTGCTGGATGCCGATGCCAGTGGAGAGTTAAAGCTCAAACCTGTTGTGGTGTACCACTCTGCCAACCTGCCAGACTTGAAAGGTTACCTTAAGTTTACTCTAGGCATCTACTTTAGGTCAAGCAAAAGATGTTGGATGACAGGGCAATATTTTTCTGATGTTATTGTTGTTTTGAAAGATGTTTTTAGAAGGTATTGTATGAAAAACATTTGGATTTCAAGATTCTCCTCATCCTGGATAATGCACCAAGCCATCCTCCCACCATTGGTGAGCTTCTCCCAGAAATTTTTGGAGGTTTTAAAGGCTATGATCCAGCAGCGGAGCCCCAAGAATCAAAGAACATTGTGTTGATCTTACAAAGGAAGTTGGATTTGAAGAAGTGGAGAGTGAGGATGTTGAAGAGCTGCTTGAATCCCACTGTGAAGACCTCTCTACAGCTGATCTACAACAACTTGTCACTGAGGGGGTAGTGGAAGCTGGAGATGAAGTAGTAGTAGTCCAGGATGCAACATCACGAGAACTGTCCACTTCTGTTTTGTCTTCTACCCGGAGGGAAATTGAGAAGCAGTCACAGCTCTTAGAGGACAACGATTACAATGCAGAAAGCAACAGGGTAGCAGTTCGTGGAATAAGATCTTATTTGGCACCCTATGAGCAGCTTCTTCATGAAAGAAGAAAAAGGTCAAGGCAACAAAACCGGGATGTCTTTTTTAAGCCAACCCCCAAGAAACAGTCAGAAGACAATGAACCACAGCCGTCTACAACCTCAACCAGATGGGCATTTCTAACAATTGGCAATGGATTCATGGTCATCATTAGACTCTTAATTCCAGATTTTTATTGCAGCAAGATTCAAACCTGTGTCCCCAGAAGATTAGCTGGGTTTCTGGATTAACAATCCAGTGATCATACCACTAGGCCATCGCCTCCCCGTTTCTATGCATGCCATTGTTACTATTAGGCTCATTTGTTCTGTACTGAATGTATACTGGGTGAATAAGCATGGCAGCCTTTTAAATTGCCGTGGAGGGCATAAGTGGTCTTTTGGGTGAATGGAGGAAAAAGGTTGGAATAGGTTGCATTCTGTGGGAGGGTCAGAATAGATTGAGGGGTAGACTGCCCAATAATAACTTACACAACTGGGACAAAGTTCAAACAGCACTGAGGCATTCGGGAGCACTCGTGGCTGCCTCTGAATTCCTCATTGCGGTAGTGAGCCTATCCCTATTTAGCCACCCAGACCCTGATTGAAAATCCAACCTTTGGGAGCACTTTCTCCTGGCGCGAGTGCAACAAATAAGATAAATTTCCTGACCACCCAACTGCCTCTAAGATGAAAACCCAAACCTAAATATACCAATTCTAATACATTACAACATTACAAGTATGGTTTTAAATATATAAACAAAATATTCAGCTCACTGTTGTCAGTAACATAGCTCCACAGAAAAACACTCAAACGAAATAACGTTCATCATTTTGTTCTGCTTCAAATCTATACTTGGTAAAACCAAAGAGCACAAGTACACTGAATTTCCTTTATTGTCAGACAGACAGACACGGCAAAGTTCTCAAAATATACTAGAGATCAACTGGCACTTATTATTTTACTTAAAACGTCCAAAACATGGATACATGTACACCAGCGTTCAAGAAATTCATAACACCAGAAGTTTTTTTTTATTTTAACAAGCCAGCAGCTTTTTACTTTTAGTAGTAGTTATTTGTCTGCTCCATATAAGACAACCATATAAAGTGACAAAGAATACAGAATGCACCTGATCTATTATACACATACTAATTCTTATAATTATATGAATGCTTTGTGACAAAATCAAACATGCTACAATCATACTTCATGTTAAACCATTTAAATTGCAATGACAAATTCACACTGAACATGTTCAGACTTCTCCATATTGCCACAGGGAAAATGCAAACAAGAGCAAATATATTCACCTGAATATTAATCAGTTAGAATGTTCAACCTAGCTGGTCCCATAAAATAACTGCAGAGTTTGTAATCAAAACAACAGTTTTTTTTTTCCTGACAACACGCACATTAAGTATTTTCACTTGGTATTTTCAAAATAAATTTAAAATTGCTTTTGAAGACTTGTGGGAAATGAAGCATACTCTGGGATATTTCATTTTTAAATATCATCCTACCATAAAAATACAATTTTCAAAACAGAATTACAAGATTTATATGTAGAAAATCTAGCCTTATTGTCAACAACAATCTGATGAAATCAGCGCCAAAACCTAAATTGGTTTCCTGCATGTTAAAAACATTTATTTATTTGGTAAAATATAGTCATTATGTTCAGTTCAAAACAATCATTTCTCATAATTATCATTTCTCATAACTGGGTGAAATCTTCATTGTTGTAACTATCTTATAATGTTAGACACCCACAATCCCTGGCTCTTTGAGATGGTGAGGCCAAAGCATCTAGTGTGCCTTGGATAGACCAGCTTCCTCCAATCTATATTGATATTTGTCAAAGTCAGGGCTGCCCAAAGTCGGGACCCGCAGTCTGGGTCGTAAGCTGAAATTTTAAGGTCGCCAGCTTTGAGGCAGCAATGGTGGGCTAGTCAAGTTAAACTGGGAATACTCCCATTTTATCAGGCCCCTGTTCTCTCAGGCCTCTCTCCCTGATCTCTCAGATCTCACTGAGGGTGGCAGTTTTCAAGTTTCAAAATTAGATCATAGTCGAATAATGTCTGGAAGCACTGGTTTAAGTTACTGATATCAAGTGGGGAAGGATGGCTACACAAAATCTTCAGCAGACGCGAGGCTCAATCTTGACAATGAGAATAGATTTATTCCATAGCACTTATCCTGTTACATCACAGCTAAGATACATGACCCTCATGAGTCAACAGGCTTAAGGTAAGTTAAGCACACATTACTGTTACTGAAAAATTGCCAGCATACAATTTAGAGACTCCTGAACAACAACTCCAGTTAGCTTCTTCCAGGAAGAGTCCTTTATATCATGTTGGTTAGAACTTAGGTGTTAACTGTCTAGTACAATTGCCATTCAAACTATGCGTGCAATCCCTTTTTAAGGGTTCTTGTGACATAGTGGTAGGGTCCCTACATTCCAACATTCTGAAGTCCCATTCACAGTTCTGAGAGAATACCAAGTGCTAAATAAAGATGTCTGCCTGCCACCTGACTGCACCTTAAATCATGAGACACAACTGGAATAGAAATAAATTCAGAATTGCTACAGTGATATCATGTGGAAACAATGAACTAGTACAGGCAGGTTCAAATAAAACACATCTTTAGAAAAATAAACTAATTTTCAATGACAAGGATAACAAGTCAATTCTTGTGAGAACCCATGTCCTTCAAACTCTACAGTGGAAACATATTTTTTAAATATATACATAGCAAAAAGGATAAGAAACCTTGATCCACTTCTTATAGCTACAGGCCAGGTTGAAAGTTCTTAAATGAAGGTCAACATATGGTCCAATGGTTAAAAAAATTCATAACCTGGTATAATTTTATACACTTGTATAAAAGGTCAATGACCAGTGATTTAGGAAAAATAAATCAGGTGGCAAGATACTTATTTCGCCATCTTGAATACTTGTACAACATCAGCTATTTTAAAATTATAAATTGTTTCCCATTTTTGACAGTTTCACAGAGGCATTCCAACTTGATTTACACACAACTCCCCATTCAAACATGCCTCTTGCTTCAACTTGAATTGGGAGAAGATTAGCAGCAAATCCTAGCTTCTATAATTAACATGCTTTCACTCCTGCTCAATCAAGCCAGTAACAGGTATTGTTAAAACTGACTAATAACTTACTGCGGTAACTATATGTTTTCAAGTACTTATTCCAATTAAAAATATAAGCAATCGATATTAATATCCTTACTATTTTTATGTTTTTGCTGAGGAATCTCAGAAATATATGAACTTTCCTTCACAGTTAATAACTATCACACTGCTGTATTTGAGAGGCTATTTTAATACAAAGGCTACTGGCTAGGCTCTAAATTTTAATGAAGTTTCAACTAGAACTTAAAGAACAGATGACAATGAGCCATTGGAAAGGATTCATATTCCACAGGAGAGGTGGCCTGTTAACTTGTGATTCTGGCTTGAGGTGAAAAATTGAATATATTATTTTATCCCATTCACACCATGTATTCTGGTTACACTAAATGATGTAAAATAAAATTATAGCTTTAATAAATTGGTAATTGTAAATAACCGTTACATTTGCTTTGTAAAGCTGTTCAGACCATTGTGATTCAGAGCGATTCTCAAAGTACCATTCACAAGATCATGCTAGGGGCATTGAGTATGAATATTGTAGTGAGATGATACTATTACTTGATTTAGCATAATTCATTATAGACATAATCAGAGTCATAGAGTCATACGTATCGTCATTAATATGGTTGACTGTAATTTATGGCTACAATTTCCTTTTTTTTTTACAGACAATGAAATCTCATTATAATACACTAACAATAAGGCAATCAAATACAACTTTATGAAGTCTACAAAAGAATCAAATCCTACTTGGAAGAACTTTTCAGCACTACACTAGAATTCTTTTTGGAAGAACTGTGAGACTAGACCATACAGACTTTAAACTCACCTAAAATTCTTGAGATAGTCTTTGCGGTATGTTATGCCATGTTCAATTTAAATATGTTGCAATCTAGACTCTGAGGAGTGTAACATGTTACACTGAGTTCATGTTTAGCATATAGCATTGTGGGGAGGAGAGGGTAGAATAAATAAGGCATCAGAAATTAAACGATTTTGCAGGTCTCACAGGCAAGATAAATGAGATTTCACAACCTCTTTTTTAGCATGGCCAACACTGCCACAGCAAATTTCACAACTTCTTTCCATTGATAATGCCATCTATATTATATTAAATATTTAAATTTGATCTCCTTATTTGAGGAAGGATGCTTCGACTGTGGAGGGAGTGCAACAAAGATTTACTGGCTTGATTCCTGGAATGACAGGACCGACAGAACTGACATGAGGAGAGACTGAATTGGTTAGGACTTATGTTCACAGGAGTTTAGAAGAATGAGGAGAATGTCAAAAACCTACAGCATTCTCACAAGACTAGACAAGGTAATACAGGAAGTATATTCCCGATGACCAGAGAATGCACAGTTTAAACTTAAGTTAGTGTAGTGATTGGAACCAGGTGGATCTTGTTGAATACGAGATCCTTGACTGGGGTTGTTAACCTGGACCAATCAGGAATCCTTGGCTGACCAATATAAACAAGGGATTTAGAATCTCCTCAGTTCAGGGGACTGACTCCATGCTGGCTGGCCACAGCCCGTGTGCTGTGCACAAGTAAATAACAGTAACTTGATGATGGGATACCAGCCGCTGTACAGTTATTTCAGGTAGAAACTTAGAAACACAGGAGCAGGTATAGCCCATTGAGCCCCTCAAGCCTGTTCCTCCATTCAATGACAGTATGGTTGATCTGTGGCTTAACTCCACAGATCTGGTTTTGGCCCTTTTCCCTTAATACCTTTACTTTATAAAAATGTATGCCTCTCAGATTTAAAATCAACACTGAAGAAGCCAGAGGCTGTTTAGGACGGAGGTGAGCAGAAATCCCTTCAAGAGAGTGGTGATCCTGTGGAATTCTCTGCCACAGAAAGTGGTTAAGACCAAAACACTGAATGATTTCATAAGGAGTTAGATATAGTTCTCAGGGCTAAAGTGATTAAAGGGTATGGGACAAAATGGGAACTGGGCACTGAGTTGGATGATCAGCTGTGACCATGAGAACATAGCGCAAGAACACGAGAACTAGAACAATGAACAGTATAGCACAGAAACAGGCCCTTCAGCCCACCAAGACTGTGCTGACACATGATGCCTTTCTGAACTAAAAACCTTTTATGTCTATGCGGTTTATACCCCTGTATCCCTGCCTATTCGTATATCTGTCAAGATGTCTCTCAAATATTGTTATAGTATGCACCTCCACCACCTCCGCTGGCAGCACATTCCAGGCACTTACCACCCTCTGTGTAAAAACATTTGCCTCTCGCATTCCCTTTAAACTATATTCCTTTTTAGTTTAAACCTGTGTTGTTTAGTAATTGGCATTTCTGCCCTGGGAGAAAGACTCCAACCATCCAGTCTATCCATGCCTCTCAATTTTGTAAACTTCTATCAGGTCGCTCTCATCCTTCGACATTGAGGTGAAAACAAACTGAGTTTATCCAATCTTTCCTCATAGCTAACACACTCCAAACCAAGCAACATCCTGGTAAACCATTTCTTAACCCTCTCCAAAGCCTCTACATCTTTCTGGTAGTGTGGCAAGCAGAACTGTGACCCAAATAAAGTTCTATACAGCTGCAACATGACTTGCTAATTTTTATATTCTATATCCCAACCGATGAAGGCAAGCATGTCATATGCATTCTTGATCAACTTATCTACTTGCGTTGCCACTTTCAGGGAACTTCAGATCTGTACACTCCGATCTCTCTGTATGTTGAAGCTTCTAAGGGTTCCGCAGTTTACTGTATACCTCCCTCCTGTATTAAATCTTCCAAAATGCATCACCCCACTTTTGCCCAGACTCAATTCCCTCTGCTATTTCTCCACCCAAGTCTCCAGCCTATCTATATCCTGATGTATTCCCTGGCAATCCTCCTCATTATCCACATTTCCCCCAGTCTTTGCGCCATCTGTAAACTTACTAATCAGGCCATCTACATTCTCCTCAAAATCATTTATGCATAAAGAAACAACAGGGTCCCAACACGGATCCCTGTAGAACACCACTGGTCAGAGATCTCCAGTTAGTAAAAAAACCTTCCAACATTGCTCTCTGTTTTCTATGACTAAGGCAGTTCTGCTTCCATGTTACCAACTCACCTTTTGTATCAGCGTGCCTTGAGGAACCTTGTCAAAGGCTTTATTAAACATTTCATATAGAAAACATCTACTGCCCTGCCGTCATCTATCATCTTTGTCACTTCCTCAAAAACTCAATTAAGTTTGAGAGACAAAATCTTCCCCACACAAAGCCACGCTATCACTACTGAGTCATATTTTCCAAATGTAAGTAAATCCTAACCCTGAGAATCTTCTCCAATAATTTCCCTACTGCTCACATAAGGCTTATAATTTCCCAAATTGTCCATGTTGCCCTTCTGAAACAAAAGGAGCAATGGCTGTTCTCAACCCCTCTGGGATTATTCTAAATAGGAGCAGGAGTAGGCAATTCAGCCCTACAAACCTGCTCTGCTATTTTGATACAATCATGACTGATCTCATCTCTGCCCCAACTACCGTTTTCTGCCAGCCATCCCTAAGTCTTCAACCTATTTTTAATTAAAAATCTGTCTGTCTTCTCCTTAAATTTACTCAATGTTCCAGCATCCAATGCACTACGAGATAATAAATCCCAGATTCAAAACCCTTTGACAGAAGTAATTTCTTCTCACTTTTGTTTTAAATCTGCCACCTGTTATCCTAAAACTATGACCTCTCATTCTAGACTGCCCCACATGAGAAAACATCCTCTCTACATCTACTTTGTCAATCTCCTTTAGCTTCTTATATACCTTAATTAGATCTCCTCTCATTCTTCTAAACTCCAGACAGTATAATCCTAATCTGTTCAATCTCTCTTCATAAAACAAACTCACATCTCTGGAGTCAATCTACTGAACCTCCTCTGAACTGCCTCCATTGCCACTACATACCACCTCAACTAAGTGGACCAAAACTGTACATGATGCTCCAGGTGCAGTCACACTAATGCCTTGTACAGTTGCAGCAACAATTCCCTACTCTATTCCTTCAGCAATAAATGTCAAAATTCCATTTGCCTTTGTCACTATCTGTTATGCTGCATTCTAATTTTCTGCGGTTCATTGCACAAGTACACCCAGATCCCTCTGCACCGAATGGCAGAACAGGCTTGAACGACCAAATGATCTATTCCTGCTCTTATATTCTACTTAACTATATTGATACAACACTAATAACTATGATACTCAAATATGCTGTCAATATTCAGCAAGATAAATTTTATTTTTTTTTAATAGTAAGCTGTAAAAGGTTAACATGATCAGAAGGACGGAACGATCTCAAACCTGCAATACTACAACATCGGTTACTAATTTATTTAAAGAAAAAAGCAACACTACTGATTCATAAAGAATATATGTGAACATATGCTGAGTCAAGAGGGATTCAGATTGCAAATAACTTCCAAAAATAGTGAAATCAGTTCATAGACACTCTCATTGCTCCGATGAATGAGCACTCAACAAGCAAGATTAAAAATTAAAAACAGTTTATAGCTGAAGTTGATGTCACCTTGCATGAGGTTTGGCTAGATTTCAATTTGCAGATTTGCAAATTATGTATATAGAGTCAGTATTGGAAGTATAGATGTTGGAGGCACTGGCTTTGTGCCACACTTTCTTGTTCTGAAGACCCTTCATTCTGTTCTCCTCAAATGTCAAAGACAGAGGTAGTGTTTCAAGTCCAGTGACCCTATTTCAGAACTCAAGAAGAAGGGTCCTGAAGCATTCTGAAGAAAGGTCACTGGACTAGAAACATTAACTCAGTTTTTCTCTCTCCACAGATGCTGACAGACCTACTGAATTTCTCCGGCATTTTCTGTTTTTGTCTATTTGTTTCAGATCCACAGTTCTTTGCCCTGAAATTGGTTTCCAAACTATTTTTAAGTTTAAATGTCCCGTGCTGTATGCTCCAATACTCAACTGGCTGTACAGTAGTGCCTGTTTAATGTAGGAATGCTCTTAGCAAACCACATGACTGCCCAAACAAAGCTGAGCTTTGATTAGCATGCTCTCGATGCCAGGTATGCAGCACCTTGCAGGGGCCTCAGTGTTGCTCTGCTACCTGATGTTGTAAATAGATATCAGACAACAAAGCTGGAATGTTTTTAGTTTATGTGATACCAATAGGTTGTCCAAGTCTCGGACTAAGAAAGAAGTTATGTGATTGAGCCTGCCAAACGCTGAGCTTGCGTTTGCAAGGTAATGGCTGATTTCATCAACCAGCAAATGTTGCTTAATTGAAATCAGTTACCATAACACGATAGATATAGAATATGACCATTTTTACAGCTATAAATTACACTTGTGCCAGCCATTTGCTGCCTGGATTAAGGGATAGGATGCAGGATGTTTGCTATCTCTAAACGAGTATTATTTAAATAACATTTTTCGTTTCGCTAGAAAAGATAGTTCACCTGAAAAGCATCTTCCACTTAGGAACTGAAACGTAGTTAGCACCATGTAGTAGCTTCATTAACAATACAGAAGAATCTGAATTGGTGGACAGTACCTAGTTGCACAGATGATCAATCTAAGCATGACTAAGATAGTGGGGTAGTGTGAGGTTTGTTTCAGTTAATTCTCATTGACCTGTTTCTCACAAATTCATTTAACTTCAGGACATGTCAGATCTAATCGGGCCACTAAGTTCCATTTAAATATATTATAATAAGCAAGAGATGAAGAGGGACCCCGGATGTCTCAGTGAACTGTCCTGCAAACAAGAGATATACTGAAATAAAACTGTGGTCTAATCCAAACTCCTGAAAACTAAATCCATAAATAGATATCCCCATCTAAAAATGATAAAGGCCTTTTCAATACTACAAGGGCCTCTGTTTTGGCATTAGTTGGCATTTTTCTTGGTCCTTTACTCCTGTGCAGCTTCAATATGACATGTCAAAGTAGCACCAGCCTTGATGAATGCTTTTCTACCATCTCGTGTTACACACTCCTCCCAGGAAACCAACCTGATTGCTTGAACAGTCTTCAATTAAATATTCTACTCTCTTTCAATTAAAAGTAGAAGACAACCTTACACAGCCAGTCATTAGATATCCTCAAGAAATGACAAGTTATTTCAGCTTACCAGTGATCAGCCTCAATCTGTGCCAAGCTAACACGAGCCAACATTCATAGATTGAGATCTTGCCAGCTGATGTTCACAAATGTTCAGAAGGTGGAGTTTTCATGTCTTTCAAAAATAACTAATTGGGTCCACAAAGCCTCGTATTTGTGTGGTAATAATTTTGATCGACATTTTGCAGACTACATTCACTATGTAAGCTAGTCTACAGTTCTGTAAAAAAAGGTTTTTTTTTGTTAGTACAACAGCAAAAACAGACACCAAATTCACTGAGCTTGGCTTCATGATAATTTAAAAACACAACAAAAGTTAGTACAGAAGTAGCCGTACAGATCAGAACAATTCTAATTTCTGTATAAAAGTTGAAAGAAATCACTTCTCCAAACGATCAAATGCCTCTTCCTCCACTGGTGTAATTATTAAAAAGCAATCTGCTTTACTGTCATCATATCATTCTTGTGGCCTCTAAATGGATCAAAAGATTCTACAGCCTGATTTTCTCTTGCAACATGAAATGCCACACATTCAATATTTTTAAAAGCTAAACTGCATCTTTACAGCATATAACAACGCGTCTGGATCTGCTAAGAAATGTACGAATGACAGTGTATCCAACTTTCACAGAAACCAAATCAGTAATACAAGCTGGGAAAATGTTCGCGCTGCTTGGGGCTCAATGCTCCTGTAAATATTCTCTAACCTGTTTTACCTTAGAGCCACTTATATTCATAGAAATTACAAAAGTCCAGAATGAAATGAACATCTGTACATTTCACTTGTTCTCAGAAGCTTGTCATTGATGTTAAAACGGCTATTCAAGCACAACACAGAGTTATAGTCATAGAGCTGTACAGCACAGAAACAGACCCTTCGGTTCGACTCGTCCATGCCAACCAGGTATCCTAAATTAATCTAGTCCTATTTGCCAGCTTTTGGTCCATATCCCTCTAAACCCTTCCTATTCATATGCCCATCGAGGTGCCTTTTAAATGTTGTAATTGTACAGTATCAGCCTCCACCACTTCCTCTGCCAGCTCATTCCATATATGCACCACACTCTGCGTGACAACATTGCTCCTTAGGTCCCTTTTAAATCTTTCCCCTCTCAACTTAAACTGATGCCCTCTAGTTTTGGACTTCCCCCAACCCGGGGAAAAGACCTTGTCTATTTACCCTATCCGTGCCCCTCATGATTTCATAAACCTCTATAAAGATCACCCCATTGCCTTCGAAACTCCAGGGAAAACAGCCCCAGCCGATTCAGCCTCTCCCTATAGCTAAAACCTTCCAACCACGGCAACATCCTTGTAAAACTTTTCTGAACCCTTTCAAGTTTCACAACATCCTTCCTACAGCTGGGAGACCAGAACTGCACACAGTATTACAAAAGTGGCCTAACTAATGTCCTATACAACTGCAACATGTCCTCCCAACTCCTATACTCAATGCACTTATCAATAAAGGTAAGCGTACCAAACACCTCCTTCACTATCCTATCTACCTGCAACTGCACTTTCAAGGAACTATGAACCTGCACTCCAAGATCTCTTTGTTCAGCACCAGTCCTCAGGACCTTAAGCTGCTTTACGGTCATCATAACATTCCTGTGGTCTCCAAGTGGATCAAAAAATTTAGAACAGTGTCTTCAGAATTTGAACAAGAAAATTATATTCTAAGTTATTACATCTCCAGCTCCACTCAGATGGGAATTTCATATCACTGAGAGTGGTGCTAGCCCCAAGAGAAGAAAATTAACGTCTCATCCTTTCACTTACTCTCCTCTTTTCCCAGACAATGGAGCCACTCACAATAGAAAGCAGCAATTAAAGCACTAGGGGGTGACCTTCAATTCTTAGAATACCAAGAGTATCAAAAAAGGTTCTCAAAACCTACCAACAATGAAACCATTGAATTTTTCAGTCCTTTCAATAAGGATTTCAGGTCCACTAGAATACTTATTGGTATAACTTTCCAAACAGGATATATCAACTATGCCAGAGTCACAGGGTCACTCCCAACCAAACGAAGCTTCTTGCTCAGCTAACAAAAAGAGTAAAACTAAAATCATAATGATACTCCAATTTTTTCCTATGAGCTCATGTTCTGATCTCCTAAAAGCAATTTACCTTTAAAAAGGATAAATTCAAGCTATCAACGATCAGCTGGAAGTATGATATGGTAAGTGTCAGATTATAAGACTTTAATCTGGCTGACTAAAAGCAATGATGAAACACTTTTATTATAGGCAACTTTTACCTTAATTTAGAGAACTTTCCCCTTTTACTTTTCCCAAGTCAAAGAATCATGTTGTAGCTATATATCACACTGTCCCTTAATTCTAGAGGATTTCTTTTCATTCTTTTCCTTTCCCCAGACTGGGAACCTTTAACTACAGAATGATCTTTATCCTGGAATTCTCCCTCTACTGCAAGGTAGGCAAATCTTCAGTCTCCTCGCCGTGAAAGCCAGAGTACTCCCCATGGTCCTGTTTGAGAAAAATGCATCATGGATCTTTTAAATCAACCAATGGGTGCTTTGTTTTATTTATTCATGGGCCATGGACACCACTGGCTAGGCCACCATTTATTGCCCATCCCTAATTGCCCTGGAGAAGCTGATGGTGAGCTGTCTTGAACCATTGCAGCCTTGACGTATAGGAATATCCACAATGTTAGGAAGTGAGTTACAGGATTTTGATCCAGTGTCAGCGGGGGAACAGTGATATAGTTCCAACAGGCTACTGTGAGACTTGGAGAGGAATTTGCTGATGGCGGTATTCCTATGTATCAGCTTCCCTTGTCCTTCTAGGTGGCTGAGGTCAGGGGTTTGGAAGATATTGTCAAAGGAACCTTGGTGAGTTACTGCAGTGCATCTTGTCAAAGGTACACACTGCTGCCATTGTTGGCTGAGGTTTAACAGCATGAAACACAGAATGAAGCAAGGGAGAGGGTCTGAAATGAAGAAGATGGTCAGCCTCAAATGTAGGTAGGTTGCTAGAGACTGAATTGTAGCAGAATATAATTTAAGGTAGTACAACACTGATGTTGAGCAAAGCAACTTCAGTTTTATACCAACACTAAAGTCATAGAGCAGAACTATCCTAAATATATTCAGCTCACTCAGCAGCTGTAGGACAGATATTCAACCTACTGCTCCAAAATGCTCAATACCATTAACATCTTGAAACCAAAAAAATTGCATTAAAACATTCTTTAAAATGAACAAAAAGAGGTATATACTGCATCAGCAAGCTTCCTTTATGGTATTTAAATTGATTGAATGTTGACCACTTTAACAACTATTATTAGTTCTACAATCTTATTTCAAGATTTTGCAGCCAAGGAATGTTCAGTGATTCACTCAGCAATCTACAAATGTTGTCAGAAAACTGCCAGAATACGCCAGTGAGCATTTCTTTTAATTAAATATCATTTTTTTCCCAAAATGCTAGGCTTTTGTTTCAGAGTAAGGAGGAAAGAATGATTATATTGGTGGATGAGTGATGATGATTCAAAGTAGCATCACAGCAACTCATACACATGAGTAAGAGATGACACCTTCTCTCGCCGCCTACATCTGTGCCTCTAAACAACAGAACTATGAAGTTCAAAGCTATTAAAAGCCATGGTTTATCAACGTTGCTCTGTTACTGATGAAAACTGGGTAATACAGCCCTAATGAATTATTTTTGAATTCATTAATTTGCCTCCTTAAAATTTTTAAATGATGACATAATTTTCTACATTTGTTTTATCTCACTATCTTTTGACAGGTCATATAATTTAGTTTCTCATTTTGGCACTGGAACTGTATAATAATCCAGGCAGCCTACTCTAATGCAATTATAAGAACTCAGAGGAAAATTATTCACTATCCTTGGAAGACAGTGACACTGTCACAAGTACAGTAGCTCATTTATCACTGTTTAATTACATGAAGTGCCAATAAAGATTACTGCTACTAAGGCTGACAAAAACTTAATGTTATTTATTTTGACAACGAGATCATAAACTTTCACCTATTTTACAGCAAAATCATGTTCCATTTTTCTTACTTACTCCATTACTTTAGCTAAATGATACAAATTTCAAGACAAATATTCCAGTTCTGGAATTCAGTGCTAATGGCTCAGAGAATACAAGCTGAGAAAGAAAAGGTAAAGCAAAACTGCAGACTCTTAATGTAAATTAATGTGAGGTAGCCTGACAGTTGATAGCACTTTCATCACTGATCAGGAAGTTGTGGGATCCTGCTCCACTCCATAATTGCAAAGGTTGATCAAGATGTATTTCACTGGAAATTCAACACAGATGCTCAATTGTTGGAGATGCCTACCTGTGGATTCGGAATTTAAACCAGGGCTCTTCCTGCTCACTCAGTTTAAAATAAAAGATTTATGCACTAATCGCAATGTCCTAACTAACACTGTTGCCTCAAAAATAACAACAGCTAAACACCACTCAAGCCACCGTTTCTGTGTATGGGCAATAAAACAATGTGTGGTGCTTAAAAGCACTTCATTATTGCAAATACCTTGGAACATCCCGTGGTTACAAAAGGTGTTGTATGAATGCAAACCTTTTGTGTTTTTTCTTTCACTATTCTGATCTATAATCCTTTCTGAAACACTATCACCAAAACGAGATTACGAAGTAATTCACATCAAGTATTTTAAAATTAGATGTTGAAAATGTTTATACTGGAGTGTGAACTTTAACTTATTCATGGATTGTGAGCATCAATGGCGAGGCATGCATTTTTTGGCCATCTCTAATTGCCCTTCAGAAAGTGGCACCTTTCTGAACCATGTAATTGTGTGGTGCAAATACATTAGCAATACTCTTAGGGAGGATGGTCTAGAGTTTTGACAAAATAATTCCAAATCTACATGCTGTCCATCTTTGAGTGGGGGGGGGGGGGGTCTTTCAAATAGAAGTTTTCCCATGCATTTGCTGCCCTTGTTCTTCTAGGTGGTAGAGGCTGAAGGTTTATAATGCAATCAAAGGAAGCTTGGCAAACTGCAATCCACATTGAACATACTGCAGCCACTATGAGTCAACAGCTGAGGAAATAAATGTTTAAGGTGACAAATAGAATGCTGATCAAGCATACTGCTCTTTTCTGGATGTTGCTGAGCTTCTTAATGGAGCTACACTCATCCATGCAAGGGAGTGTTCCAACACAACCCTGATTTGTGCCTATGGGCAGGCTTTGGGGAATCAGGAAATAGTTCTGACCTCAGAATTCACAGTTTCTGACTCGGTCCAATATCTACAGAATTTTTATGCTGTGTTCGGTTAAGTTTGTGATAAGTGGTGGTCCCAGGTTGCTAATGGGTCGTAATCAGCTAGTGAAGAAGTTTAAATCATCCATGGTTCTCCGCAACAGTCTCTCCTCTTTGGAGAATATAAAGTAGACTCAAAAGCTGTCTGCAACAGGCATTTACCTGTATTATATAGTAGACTGGAGAGGCTGAAGGCAATTGGGCTGTTCAACAGAGGTCTAAGGATATTATGTAAGGAATCACACTCCCCCAACCTTGACCATAATTCAGTTCTGGACTGCAAAACCTGCAATCAACCCTTCCGTTCTGTCACCATCCAAGGCTGTTATGTGGCCCATTAATGACCACGTCAATCATCTTGCCACCCTGGTACTAATTTAACTGCAGGCGGGCCTGCATATTGCAAGCACAACAGGCAAAGCTGTGCAGACAACTTGTTACCTCCAGGGAATTGGAGTATCCCTGGATCAAAGGCATCCAAAGCATGATTGGAGACTGAATGATGACAGGAAGGGAAGGAGTGGGGGAAAAGGGTGTTTTCTTTGCTGTGCAGACATCCTGCAACCCTTTCTCAATGACTCCCACAAATATCACCTGCCCATGGCCTGGGTCACTCTCCAATCATGGGAATCCACAGCATGTTCTTCCAACTGCAACCTTCCCAGTGGCGCTGCTGAACACATGAAACACTGGTGTCTGTTTGGCTGGCAGTCGTCGTCAGTAAGCAAGACCTCTGCAGCAGTGTCTTTATTCAAAAGGCAAGTCAGTGGTGCTGCTACTGCCCGTTGGTTTGTGCCGCAGTGGGCCTCCTGAAGACAAGGCAGTGTGGGTCTCTTCACTAGCTGTCCAGCCAGCAGGCAAGACCCCCAATGCCTCAACAAAATTCCACACACGACTGCAGTAGGAATAAAAATGCAATTGTGCTAATAACAGCAAACTTTAAGGAATACTTTAAACTATAAACCAAGGAGCAACAAAGCTGATTCTTAAGGTGGGGGTAAACGAAGTAAAAATACCAATTAAGTACATGAAAATATAAGAAAAAAGGGTTGAGTTTGCATTAATGGAAGAAATCTGACTAATAAAAAAATGACATAGAGGAGACAACTGATCCAATATTATCATCACAGAGACGTGGGGGAATAATTCCAATCAATGGAAAATCACGTGGAAGAAATAATTTTTTTAACAATAACTCTCCTCAGTAGAAATGGAGGTAGTGTGACAGGTTATATCAATTTCTGACTGAGGCACAAATATGAGATGATTTAACAAACAAGAGAAAGACACTTAAGCACTCTGCATAAAATTGAAAGATGATAATGCAGATACACAATTCTGAATATATGCTTCAGATCCCATATCAAAATGAAAACCTCAATCCAGAATTATGTAATGAGATCAAAGTGGTGACTAGGAAAAGACCCAGTACAGTACTCAATGATTTCAACATATAGAAAAAGATAGGTTAACAGGTGATTCTTAGAGTTAATAGAAGTTCAACTTGTTACCGAAAACAACAAATCCTGGAGATCACATCGGGTCAGACAGCATCTACAGAGAGAGACAGCAAGCTAACATTTCGAGTCTAGATGGCTCTTCATCAGACTCGAAACATTAGCTTGCTCTCTCTCCATGGATGCTGTCTAACCCACTGTGAGGCTCCGGCATTTGTTGTTTTCAGTACAAATTCCAGCATCTGCAGAAATTTGCTCCTTTATTTTGTGACTATGTGTAAAACAGCCTATACATTATTGAACTTTGATTATGAACAAAAGGCCAATGAAATCTATGACATAAAGATGGATAAGGTTTAAGTAATACTGATCAGAATGTAAATCATATTTGCCACTACAAGGATTTCTGACATTTTAAAAACCTTAAATTTAACAAATTTGTTTAGGAGATGATTCTAAATGCAACATAGTATTGTGGCTATGAAGATCAAAGACACCAAGCCAAGACAATCATGCTTGGCTAAATAGGTCTACTAAACAACTCAAAGAAGAGAAAGAAAATCTATCTAACACTATAAAGTAAAATAGCACAGAATTAAGATTGATCCAATACTAAATGACATGCCAGAATTGTAAAAATAAGGCATTAAGAATGACGAGAATAAAATGTAAACAGAAGCGGACAAGAAAAGTGAAGTATAACAGTACAATTTATAAGTTGCAGTCAAAGAAACAAACAAATTGGGACAACCACTGCAAGGTGGAGTAAGTGGGTACATGGCAAATGATGCTGCGAACATACTATATAAAAAAGTGAAGGGCAAGAAAAGACTAACTGGTTCATTAAGCTTACCCACCTTCTGATGACCTGGGAATTGTGACTAATCACTTCCTCTCACCTCCAACCTCATGCTAAGAACTGGGGATAGAATATTTAATGTTACATAGCACATGACTAATTAAAGCATGTTAAAATGGTTCTTTGCCTCAGTTTTATCAAGGCAACAAGTGAGAAGCTTGGCTTGGAAAAGACCTCAAGTGTTTTGTGATACTATCCATGTTATTACCAACGTAGTTCACAAATAGCTGTGTAACCTTAAAATCAAACCTCAGAAGACAGATAAATTGCACCTAAGGATTCTTAAAGAATTGAGGAAAGAAACAGTAGGAGTGCTTGACATGAACGTTCCAGAAATAACTAAATACCGGGCAGATGACTGGAGACAGGAAAAAGGCTGAAGTTGCCTTCATTAAATTAAAGATTAGCCAAATTGGGCGCAGTAAACTACAGATCAGTAAAATCTGTCGTCCATCATCAGCAAAATTACAAAGACTCTCAAAGACAGGATCCTGAAGCATCTACACAGAAAGAAAATCATGAAGGATAACCAAGATACTCATGAAGAGGAAGTATTTTCAATGAAACCTTCTGGTTTTTGTTAAGGGTGTGGCAAAATAAGTTTATAAGGAGTAGCCAGTGCATATTGTACATTTGGATTCCAAAAAATATTTGATTCACTTCATCTGGAAAGGTTAACAACAAAAATAAACAAAATTTGACACCATGCTGCATAAGGAGATATTCCAGCATTTGGAGTGGGGCTTCCGAAAGTGGCAGACGGAACCTTAAGTGAGAAAATGAGCTGGAATACTAGGGTTGCAAGTTCCGAGACCACTGTGGAGTTCTGACTGAGGTACTACAGCAGCAATTTTCAGAACTCAAAATGGGACTGGTGAAAAAGTTTGGGAAGCACTCTCCTAGGGCTATAGCAGCTCAAAGCATGGCTGCCAGTGGTGGAGCAATTATGTTCAGGATATTCAAGATGCCTAAATTGGTGTAGCACAGATATCCAAGACAGGATGGCTGAAGGAGATTCCATTGATAGGAAAGTGAGAGTCCTCTAAGGATGTGAAAACACGGATAACAATTTATAAATCGATGCATTATTCAATTAGGAACCAACGTAGATTAGCAAGCACGGGTAAACGGGACACAGTGCAAATCTGGATGAGGTTGGGAGTTTGAATAACCTCAAGTTTATAAAAGATAAGAGCAAAGAAAGCAGAAAACAACAAAAACATCTCATAATGAATACATAATTGGTTGATCAATAGAACTCACAGGAAGATATAGAATTGCATAGATATATGGTCCCAAAACTGATGATTCAAACCAACCAGTCCAAGATGGTGTTTATGATCCACCCATTTTCCTTCCATTTTTATTCATCCATCAACATAACCTTCATACCATTTGTCTAACTTGCCTTAATTGGATCAATAACATTTGCTGCACCCAGACTCGAAAGGTAAAAACATTTCTTCACAATTCCCTACTCAATTACTTGGTAACTATTTTACCTTGGTAGCCATTAATTATAGTCTTCCCCACAAGAGGAAACATTTGTTCTGATATTCTCAAATTGCCCATGTTAATTTCTTGATTCTCTACCTTTAACAGTGATATACTTTTATACACTTGTGAAAGTTCTTACAATCTGTTCCTTTATTTCTGGCCAGATAACACTCATTTTCGTTTTTACCAACTTTTTCACTACCTTTTGTTGATTTCTAAAACTCACCAGTCCTCAGATTTACCACTTCTCATCAGAAGTTACAGCTTTTTCTTTCAATCTAATACTACCTTTAACTTCTCAAGTAAGATGGATATTTCTCACTGAACTTTTAATAGAATATATTCTGTTTAGCATTTTGATAGTGTTCTTTCGATACTTCCATTACAGAGACCTGAAGTCCATTTTAGAGACCCCAGCCAATGTCAAGCAGTGACTGGAAGAACAGAGAGGAGGAACATGATGATGAGAGAAATACGAACACTACTGCAATAAAATCTTGCATTATATTTGGTGTTTCAAGATGGCACCAGAGCATGGCATCACTTCGCGTTTAACATGGAAAAAAACAGTTTTCACTGTATTGTAAATATACATGCGACATGCAATGAATCTAAATCTAAAATCTAAATTGAAATCTCCCAGTGTTTATTTACATCCATACCATGTTGTCTATTCACCTAAACAACCTAACAAGTTCCTCACTCAAACAAAGCCAATTACACAGGTGTAAGTTGAAGATTGTAGTTTTGAACTTCAGTATGTCACCCTCAAACTTAATAGGAAAATCAGTTGTATTATTAGAATAAATATTAAGGACAATGTTCTTCAATAATAAGTCAGATTATGCATAAACGGACAGGCCGTGAAGGTTTTCTAATCAATCATATTTAGTGGAGTAATGGAGTAGCAAATAGTGAAGGGGACTGCCGGAGAATGCAGCAGAATATAGATAGATTGGAAAGTTGGGCAGAGAAATGGCAGATGGAGTTCGATCCAGGCAAATGCGAGGTGATGCATTTTGGTAGATCCAATTCAAGAGTGAACTATACAGTAAATGGAAAAGCCCTAGGCAAAATTGATGCACAGAGAGATCCGGGTGTTCAGGTCCATTGCACCCTGAAGATGGCAATGCAGGTCGATACAGTGGTCAAGAAGGCATATGGCATGCTTTCATTCATCGGACGGGGTATTGAGTACAAGAGTTGGCAGGTCATGTTACAGTTGTACAGAACTTTGGTTCGACCACATTTGGAATACTCCATACAGTTCTGGTTGCCACATTACCAAAAGGATGTGGATGCTTTGGAGAGGGTGCAGAGGAGGTTCACCAGGATGTCACCTGGTATGGAGGGCACTAGCTATGAAGAGAGGTTGAGTAGATTAGGATTATTTACATTAGAAAGACAGAGGTTGAGGGGGAACCTGATTAAGGTCTACAAAATCATGAGAGGTGTAGACAGGGTGGATAGCAAGAAGCTTTTTCCCCCAGAGTGGGGGACTCAATTACTAGGGGTCATGATTTCAAGGTGAGAGGGGAAAAGTTTAAGGGAGATATGCATGGAAAGTTCTTTACGCAGAGGGTGGTGGGTGCCTGGAATGCATTGCCAGCGGAGGTGGTAGAGGCAGGCATGATAGCGTCATTTAGGACGGGTCTAGACAGATACATGAATGGGCAGGGAGCAGCAGGATACAGATCCCTGGAAAATAGGCGACAGTTTAGATAGAGGATCTGGATCGGCGCAGGCTTGGAGGGCCGAAGGGCCTGTTCCTGTGCCAAAACTTTCTTTGTTCTTTGTTCTAGTTAATAGTCTAGTGACAAGTAAATATTTGCCTCATAGCAACAATAATATATGAAAATTCAAGCCAATGTTGGAAGGGAAGAAATTTGAAATGACTACTAGGATTCTAGACTTAAGTAAGGCTGACTTCAAAAGGATGCCTACATTAAACTGGACAAATCAGTTATTGGGTAAAATGGCAAAAGATTAGTGGAAGCTAGCCAAAAAAAATCAATTTGATAGAGAATCAATTTGTAACAATAAAAAGCAACAGACCTAATTGCCAAAATGAAACACCATGGAAAACAAAGTGGTAAGAGACAAAATAAAATGATAAAATGCTTATAAAGATGCAAAAACAGAACAAATACTGACAAGTTCCAAAAGCTACAAACAGCAGCAAATGGTATTTATGAAAAGTAGCTTGCAAGAGAAATCAAAAGCAACACAAAATTAACTTTTACAATTACATTGAAGAGGAGGACGATCAGAAGCATTATGAGAACGTCATCACTCTGCAAGAATGTTAACAATAAGGTTTTTAGTATCTCGTTTATTTAACATCTTCATGCATGATCTGGAGTCATGCATGAACTTATGTAGTAGGCAAATCAACTGTAAGTGGGAGCAGGATATGCTGATTTATTTCGATAAAATTATTTCAATACCTTGCAAAAAGTATTATTTTGTGATTCAGTACATGGAAAATCAGTGACATGAATAAGCTAAACATTGCATGTTTCAGAGAAATGGAGGATTTTGGACCTGTAGTTGTCAGAGCCTTCCATGTCTGAATTCTTTCCTCACTCCCAAGTCTGAGGGTGTTATACTATAATTCATAGTGAATTATTACCGTAATTAGTTTCCAACTTTATTAATGTATCATGTAGGTGCCAAACGGTGGCAAAAAGCAAGTCAAAAGCCCTTGGCCCTTTTTGTTTGCCAGTTAAAGAGTTTTTCTTTAAAAACAGCAGACAAGATGTTTCTTTGCAGCAAAAAACATGTTCTTGCTTCATCAATATGTAAAATTTTAGGTAGTTGCAGCAGTATGGACCAAAGAAGAAAGAAACTGCAATAGAAGGTGCAAAAGACTAAGTTCCATATGATCAACAAGCTTTCTCAGAATCACCAGGCTATTTCAGCAACACAGCATTTTCCATTGATGCAGCAATGATCTGTATCACAGGAACCTAAGGTTAGGCATGACCAAACAACCACTCCCATGTTAATTGTTATTAAAAAAAATTACCAGGGGATAGTAAGTATCTGACTAAATAGTCTTCTTGAAATATTTGGCTGAGCTCACGGAAAGTAGTGGATGAAAAGTTCAGCTGCTACACTGTTAGACACTGTTTCCAAATAGTATTTTTTCTGTTGAGGCCAAATGAAGGGGAAGATACAAAAAACTGTTGAAAAGTACATAAACATGCAAGAAAAGCGGCATGAAAGAGCAGCAAGAGTTCTACTGGATCAATCATCTCTAAATTATCATTTGTAATTCACTAAATTCTAGTCAACTCAGGAGTGAACAAAGATAAGCAATGACATCTGCTCTGATGACGAACAAAATTTCTCAGTCACAAAAACAAGTCCAAGTTTCACTCTCCTGACTTTGATGAATGACTAACCTTAGATAACAACAGACATGCTACAGTTAATTGATATCTTTAGATTAAGAAAGGAAATAAAGTAGCGTGAATACTTTATCCATACATCAAGATCCCCTATTAGAAATGTGCATGTGCACTTCAAGTGAAAGCAGGATGTGATGACTTCCCTTGCTAGCAAAGTTCACAACTGGATAATGGTCAAACTCTGAAGGAAAACTACTATCATATGGAATCAACGGACAGCGAGAACTAATGCCTTTAGGCGAGGACAGGGCTAGGAAGGGAGAATTTTAAAGTAAGTCACCATATTCACAGAGTATCACTGGGCAGCTCTCTCATTAGCGAGACAACTAGTGGTGAGTTTAAGCTGAGGGTCACCATGCCTCAAGCGAGGGACAAGATTGAGAAGGCAGAACCTTCATGGTGAAGGTACAGGAAATTAAACCCACATTGTTGGTGTCTCTCTGTATCCCGCCAACTGAGCTAAAGGACCAGTAAAGCAGGGAGAAAGCATCTTCTGAATCTACAAGAGATTCACTTAGAACAACAAATATTTAAGCTATAATCAATTTGTCAAATAATTTACATCAACAAAAACTCACATCTACATACAGGTTTACTGTTGCTGTTCATTTCATGGATCGTAATTGTATGCTATGCATTGTGTTATATCTGTTTGAAACCCAACGGATATCCCATGGCAATGCTCCTTGTAAATTGGAATGAATGTTGTTTATTTCTGAGCATTGTCTAATATAACACAAACGTATTATTCTTCTGCTAAGTCAATATTTGCTTTAACAGGCCTGTCCTTTTAAGGCCATGAAATATTTTGGTCATAAACATCCTGAGATCAATTACAGATTAATTGCTGTTGCTGGGGGAAGTTTGGAGATTGGCGGATGTTTGTAAATTTCTGGCTCTAGATCAGAAGAAACTATGATGCCTGAATCTGATGTGCATCTGAAAATATACACACATTCCCATATCATTAAAACCTCTGTTGTATTGCCCACAGCTAGTAAAAAGCCTAAAATTAATTTTATGATATCAACTGTGCTTCGGCCGTTGGTTGCAAGAGGGAGCTGACTCATTGATATCACAGGGAAATTCAGTAATATAAATTACAACTGAGGCAGGATTTTAAAAATGATATATATATCAAGTAATATTGAAACATCGAGGTTCATAAAGGAGAGATGGTAGCGTAGAGGTAATGTTACTGGACTAGCCAGAGACCTTTGGTGTTCTGAAGACATTGATTCAAATTCTACCACCGTAGCTGGTATTGGAAAGCAATTGAAAACTAGCTTCAGGAATGGTGACCATAAAACTATCATCGATCATTATAAAAGCCTATCTGGTTTACCAATGTCCATGATATATACCACCCTTGACTGGTCTGCCCTACATGTGACTCCAGGCCTATGGGCAATGTGGTTGACTCTTAATTGCCCTATGAAATGGCCTAGCACTCAATTCAAGGGTGATTAGTGAAGGGCAGCAAATGTTAGCACCTTATTTGCACTGCACACATCCTGTGAAAGATTTTTTTATTTAAAAAAAAGCAACAAAGCCTAGTTTACAAAATTTGCAAACACTGCTTGGCTATCCTCTCCAAACCTTCAGGGCAAGTTATGCATGAGCGGCACAGTGGCTCAGTGGTTAGCACTGCTGCCTCACAGCACCAGGGACCCAGGTTTGATTCCAGCCTTGGACAACTGTCTGTGTGGAGTTTGCACATTCTCCCTGTGTCTGCGTGGGGTTTCCTCCTGGTGCTCCGGTTTCCTCCCACAGTCCAAAGATGTGCAGGGTTAGGTGAACTGGCCATGCTAAATTGCCTATAGGGATGTGTAGATTAAGCAGGTTATAGGGGGATGAGTCTGGGTGGGATGCTCTGAGGTTCAGTGTGGACATGTTGGGCTGAAGGGCCTGTTTCCACACTGTAGGGATTCTCTGATTCTATGATTTCTGTTTTACTTCTGGAGATGAATCTACAACGTTATTATTCCATTTACGTATTCTTACACACATCTGGAGATGGCAGAAGGGGTACTGATTACCAACACATCAAGAACAGCTTTACAAGGGAGAAACATACTTGTCCATATTCTCACCAAGCTGCCAGTCACAGATACATCTGTTCATGACAAAATTACAGGAGTGACCATCCCACAATCCTGCCTTCAAATTGACAACACTGTCCATCGTATTGTGTGGCACTACAAGTGCACTAAATGGGGTTGATTTTGAAACGATCTCCCAACTCAAAACTAGACATCCTAAAGGGCTCCTGTGGTGCAATGTATGATCCTGTCTCTGAGCCATAGGTTTGGGTTCTATCTGCCACAGTAATATGTCAAATCTGTCTGAATAGAGTGTGACAATGCTGTGGCTTTAAGAGATAATTTTGTCCTGACTTTTTTAAAGAGAGATTTTAAGACAGAGGTGCCGACCTGTAGAGTTATAAAGCCAGGAAAGCAAAAAACTTGTGAGACCTTGGGTCTTTTTTTTGAAGTTGGAACGTTAGAAGCACCTTGGATGGGTGTGGCCAGCTCTCACAGACCAGAGTTCCTAGTGCTGTTTAGTTTTTAGGTTCAGCACAAGCTGCCAAAGTTTTGAAGCAGTAGAAGCTATTTTTCCCCTCTTTCGGTTACAGCAGAAGCTGGAGTTTCTCTTCCTATTACAGGTGTTGCATGTGAGAAAATCTGACATCTGAATTTGACTTTTTGTCCAAGGGGTATGTTAATGGGATGTTACCACATTGGAACAGTTAATTAGTAATAGTTGCTGTATCTATTATCCTATTAATTTTTCCAATACTGTTAAGCATTCTAAGTTCTTTCTTTTGTTGTTTTTAACTATAGTATTGAATAAATGTATTTTGCTTAACGTTGAGTAGTTAAACCAGTCAAACTGCATCAGCAAACTTGTGTTCAACCATAATCTGCAGCCAACTGACCTGGAATATCTTACATACTGCCATTACCATTAAGCCAAGGGATAAACTTTGGTTCAATGAAGAGTGCAGGAGGAACACCAGGCAGCAGCAGCGCTAGGCACTCCTAAAATGTGTCAATCTGGTGAGCTGCAACATTGGACTACTTCATGCCAAGTGACAGAAATTGCATGCAACAGACACAGCAAAGCACTCTCAGAACCGACGGATGAAATCAAAACTCTGGAGCCCTTATATATCCAGCAGACAATAAAGGTGGATAAGTAACCAAAATAACTAGAGGGTAAGGCTTCTCAAATATCCACTTCCTCAAAGATAGGGGTACCAGTGCACCAATGTAAAAGGCAAGGCTGAAGCACTTGCAACCATCTTCAGCCAGAACTATCAAGTGGCCTCCTCCTGAGCAGCTTAGCATCACAGGTGCTGGTCTTCAGCCAATACATTTGGTATTAAGAAATACCTGAAGGTACTGGACACTGCAAAGGTTATGGGTCCTGATAATATTCCACCAACAGTACCAAGGGTTTGTGCTCCAGAATTAGTTGCATCCCCAGCCAAGCCAGTCCAATGCAGCTACAAAACTGGCATCTCCTGGCAACATATCAAACCAGCCATTTACCGATCCATCAGTCTGTTCTTGTTCATCACCAAAGTGATGGAAGGGTTGCTGCCAGTATTTTTCAAGTAGCACTTGCTCAGCAATTACCTACACAGTGGTGCTCAATTTGGGTTCTGCCAAGGACACACAGCTCCTGACCTCATTACAACCTTAGGCCAAACCAGTTCAAAACAGATGATCTCCAGGAGGTGAGATGAGGGCTACTACAACTGACATCAAGACAACATATGACCGAGTAGAGCCCTACGAAAACTGGAGTCAATGGAAGACACTTTGCTGGCTGGAGTCATACACAGCATAAAGAAATATGGCTGTAATCACTGAAGGTCAATCATTTCAGTCCCAGGACATAGAATCACTGAAGCACAGAATTTTTACAGTGCAGAAGGAAGCCGTTGTACCCCTCATAGCTGCGCCGGCTCTCCAAATGTGCAACCCATCAAGTATCATTCTCTTGCCTCCCTCCATCTCTCCATCCCTGTAATGCTGCAATTGTTCTTTTTCAAATAACCATCTAATTCCCTTTATTAATGCCTCGAGTGAACCTGCCTCCATTAACCTGTCAGGTAGTGTAGTCCAGGCATTACTGAGGGGAGGTGATTGCTTGATGGAATGATCATTAGAATATTAATCCAGAGACCTAGGTAATGTTCTGTGGGACATGGGTTCAAATACTGCCACGGCAGATGATAGAATTTGAATTCAATAAAAATTTGGAAACAAGAATCTCACAATGCCCATGTTGAGTATTGAAAAAATGCATCTGGTTCAGTAATGGTATCTGCTGTCTGTACTTACTCTGGCCTACGTGTGACTCCAAATCCACAGCAATGAGTCTTAACTCAATTAGTGACGGCAACAAGTGTTGGCCTAGGCAGTGACATCCACAACCCATGAATGGATGTCCGAGGCCCAAACACCTTCAACTGTTTTATCAATGATCCTCCCTCCAGCATAAGGGCTGAGGAAGCGGAGATTCTCGTTAACGATTGGTCAAGAGATCTTCAAATACTGAAGCAGTCCACATCCATTTGCAGCAAGACCTGAGCAGGTCTTTGTTCCAAGAAAATTCCAGGCTTGTGCTCACACATGGCCAATATTATTTGCACTACCAGATTTAAAGCAAAAAGCACTTTATTCACCCACTATAGTTAAAATACAACAAAAGAAATAAATTAGAACAACACCACAACTGGAAAATTTAACATAATAATAAATACAGTAATTGTTACTAATTAACTGTTTCATTGTAGTGACATTCCATAAACACACCCTTGGCAAAAGGCAAATTCAAAACACAGATTGTCTCACATGCAACTCCAGTAGCCCATAAGGAAAAACATCAAGAGATCTCCGAGACAGTGTAGCAAGCGGGAGAGATTTACTGCAACCCTGCTGAGACCCCAGCAGTAACTTCTGAAAGCTAAACCTCAAATCCCTGGCTTTGTGGGAGTTCGACCACATCTATTCAGGCTGCTTCATTTGTTCCAACATTTTAAAAAACCCCTAGGCCTCACAAGTTGTTTACTTTCTTAGGCACATCTCATTCAATCTCTCTTTTAATAAAAGAGGATAAAATAACCTCTTAAAGCAATAGTATTGTCACACTTTAGCTAATAAACTGTTCTCAGGCCCAAAACATTACCTTTCCTGTTCCTCTGATGCTGCCTGGCCTGCTGTGTTCATCCAGCTCCACACCTTGTTATCGTAGACACCAGCATCGGCAGTTCCTACAATCTCTGAAAATGGGTGCATGTTGGATTTGCAGGGTGGAAGTAGCAGCAAACTCTAGCAATTTATGCTGCACAAATTCAACATGGTTTTTGCATTCTATATTGTACTTACAGGTTACAAAACAAAAGATTCTGTTGTATTTTTAAATGATCTCAGTTTCTTGTTTTCTGGTAGGCTTTTGCATTCTGTGGATGTGAGAAAACAGTGCTTTATCCAACATGCAGCCTTCCAGTCAATAACAACTCTTTCTCCATCACAGTCTTTCTTGTCCTTTTAGTTCTTCAGAAGTACTTTTTTTGCTGAACTAATTCCTTCTGATTGCTAAATAAACAATTTTAGATACTAATCTTCCAGCCTACAATTTTCCTAGAAATCAGGATTCATCAGTTCCCATTGTGACTGCAATCCTGTGGAGCTTAACTCCTTCTGCCTTCACGTCCACCTATACAATAACTCTCAAGCTTTTAAAATTCACATGATAAAATGTAATGACGACACCTTTACCTATTTTTGTTTTCTAAATCATTCCTACCTTGGTCAAACAGTATGGTATGCATCTTGACCTTTCACCTAGTTTTCACAGATTATAAAACACATTACAGTTTAATTACTTACTTTACAGTAACATTTACCTTGCCTTGAACAAGTACAGATTCAGCAGTATCACTGAAATATTCAGACAATAAGACCACGGCTATTGGTAAGATACCTGTAGATGTTGCTTTGCAATACACTTTGCACTAACTTGAAACAGGAACATGGGTAAACATTATTTAAAAAATGCTCAGTATGCTGTATTCTTTTGGAAACCAGCATTCTCAAACTATTCAGTTGGATCGAAGCATTTGTGAATATTTGCTAAGTACATTTAAGCTATTTCTAATGAAGTCAACAAATAAAACTGAAAGAAAATGCTGTTCCGAGGAAGGGTCACTGGACCTGAAACATTAACTCTGATTTTTTCTTCACAGATGCTGCCAGGCCTGCTGAGCTTTTCCAACAACTTCTGTTTTGAATGAATAAAACTGGCAGCTCAACAACAGGGTTGCAAACAGTGATTAAAATGTTTACTTAATTTAGGAAAGTTGCACAAGCTTCAAAATATTCAGCAGCATTTATATATGATTATACTAGTCTAATGACCTCATCCCGGATACAGAGCAGGAGAAACTAAATACTAATTCATGCAATTTTCATACTCGCAGAAAAAAAAAGTTGGAACTGACTTCAACAAAGTTGCATTTTAAATCACCAACAGTGGAAACGCACACAATAGCTGCAGAGGAGCACTGAAAATATTTTTCACTTGGGTGAAAGGACAAACTATTCAATCATTAATCCAAGTGTTTCCACAGAGTGGTTCACAGAAAGTAGTGAAAGTATAAAATAGACCAAAGGAAAACACTGAGGGTAACTGCAGATCTGCCATAGTAAAAGGCCATTAAAAATGCGTAGGTGACCAGCTATAGCTGGCAATTCAATATTTTTCTTAAGTCAGTAAAAATACATTTTAATCTGACTCCTACATAATGTCTCCATTGTTGAACGTAAAACATAAATTCTGTTTTGATGAACAGTAGCTGGCAATATGCAGTAGTACATCCTGTTGATCGGCTTTCAACATGCTGTGATTCTTTTGAATGATCTATAGATCTACAAGTTGTGAAAAATGCGCAACGGCGCATTGGGCCAACAACAATTATTTTTAAAAGGTGGCGAAACTGCTTCTGAAAACATTCAGTGAAGCTGGTTCAAAACAGTAGCTAATATCATTAGATCACTTAGAGCCCAAATCATGTTCAAGCAAGGCCAAGTATGATCCAACTTTAGGAAACCCATCACAGATCTACAGAGGCTTAATCTTGATTTAAAATACCTGTTCAAAGCAGATACACATTGATTCCTTTTTCCACAGTGATGCTGTTTCCCAGATTACACAGGGATCTCGCATAGGATAACTGTTCCAAATATAGCAATTAGGTATTCACATAGATAATGCCAAATGCACTTTAATACCTTGGATTTCTACTACTGTGTTAAAAAGTATTGTTAAAATAGGAGTACTGCACATTATTAGTGGGGAAAAAATACGTGCACAATATTGTAATATTAGGGAAAATAATATCATTTTAAGTTTAAAATAAAAAGACTATTCTTCTTTCCAAAATATTCTAGTTTCTGCCCATTAAAAACAGAAAATCTGAACGTTCTCAGCAGGTTTGGCAGCATTAACATTTCAGGTTGCCAACCTTTCATCAGAACTCAAGATAAAGTTTTAAAATGATCAGGCCAGAAAATTATGTATCAAATAAGCACCATCAGGCAGAAAAGAGAGGTAGTAGAAACTGCACATAATAAAAAGGTAACATTCCATTGCAGAAATCTGCCAACCTACGAACGTACTCTTTTGACAAAGCACATACCGCAGGCGATGCATATGTGGGCTGTGTTAGGCAAAGACTTTAGCAGGAAAATTGCCATTTATTGCTGAACTTTCCTTAGAATTCCCAATTTACTTCCATCGACAAACTGTCCCAGCTATCTTAAGTACGTATTCCCTTCCTCCACATAGATGGGTTGTGTTTACTGAGCCACATTTTAAGTTTATAGACATGAGGTTGATGGTAAGCCTGAATGAAGGTTTGTCACCAGATATAACTGGCTTTAAATCAAAATTCTGTTTCAGCAGTTTAACCACAGTATTATGACATAACTGGTTATTATATTTTGGAAATAATGCACTTCAACTCATATCTTTGCTAGACGGCAAAGTGGAAAACAGCAAGAGTAGGGTTCACCTGAGTACAGCTGGGTGACAGAATGCTTGTAGGTGAACTGTAGAAGGATGTTGAGGATGAAGGACAGAAAAGTATGACATACCATGACAGCTGATCTTCTGACAGAAGAAACAGATATAATTTGAAAGAGACAGAGATGCTTCTTGTATTAATTTCTTAATTCATCACTTCCAATTGGTCCTAGCACCACTAACATCAACTACCAGGCCTTCTTTCTAATATTACTCAGCGATTAAAACTTTCTTCAGACACAACAAAGTTTGGAAGGGCAAAATGTGCCATTGTACTTCTGGACATTACTCATGACTCAAATGGAGATAGTGATATGGACAGTTGTTAGAGTGGGACAGGTGATTTTAACATCAATGGTGCCCATCTATGGAAAGTCTTATGAAGTGGCCAAAAATGCAAAATAAATTAATAAAAATGACGAAGCATTCAAATATAGGGAAAGCCAGTCACTATTTCATTAAAATTCCAATTCTAAAATAGAAAGGATGAGGAACTTTAATTTTAAATTGAACATCTCATCCTGTGTGTCCCAAGGCACTTCATAACCAATTAATTACTCCTTTGAAGTTTAGTCTCTATTGTCATGTGGATTAACATGCACCCAAAACTCACAGCAAGCTCCCACAAAGAATAATGAAATAAATGTCCTGCTAACGTTGTACTGCTTCAGTTGAGTTGAGGGATAAATGTTGGCCAGCAGACATGACAATCAGAATTAATCAAAACTAATTCACATCAATTATGAAACAAAATTAATTGTATGGTATATCGATTTGTTCTAGAAAACGCAAACTAAGTACAATTTTTACTGTATTTTCATTGCCAGAAAGACCAATTATTTCTTATGCCTTAGGTATTATCATATAATCTAGTCTAAGAGAAAGATGAATCTTAACTAGGTTGCTTAAACATGGAAGGTACGTAGTTCTAAATTAAAATCTGTACTAAGTTAAACAATCTTAGGCAGGAAAGCAAAAGATTTACACTAATTTTCCTCAAATCACAAGACATTATTTAGCAGCCAAATGTTGAAATACTATCTGTGCCAAGATCTAGCATCAGCGTCCATGAGAACATTTCTTTGCCTTTTAATTAACCTACTCACTATCACAGCCCAAAAAGAAGAATCAGCATGAGTGAAGCATGAGAAGGATGCTATCACCAATGAAATTATCAATTTGGAAAGGAGTAGCAAGGGGTGAAACTAAAAAACAAACTTATCCAAGAAAGCATTAAGCAACATCTACATCCCATGAGCGAATAAAAAGTTTATGAGCAGAATCTATGCCACAATTCTGCCAAAAACAAAACTAGAGTCATTCATACTATGACGACAGATCATATAACTTGACAATCATATTCAGCTGGTTCCTGGTGTATCTTCCATTTGGAAGACATCAAAATTACAAGATGTCAGATGCACTTTGGATCCCACAGTTTAAGTCCAATCCATTAAATAACCGAAGCACACTTATGACCTTAAATCCTATAAACAGAAGTCTGGAGATTCTATTTAGGAATCCTCTTACGCTATTACAATCAGATGAGACATAACTCGGATATGAGCATGCATTAATTTGTAACAAGAATTTTCACCTTGTTACTTGAATTTACGTTTTAGTTTTCTTCAATACAAATCTTTTTAACATCCAGCAGGTGGTGCTGTATAAGTGAACACTTCATAGAATATTAACTTGAGAAGTAACCAAACTTTAGGTAACCATAGTGATGCACTTAAATACTTAAATATTAAGTATTAAAGCATGAGAATTCATAAAAAGGAAGCCTTTGATTCCTTAATATTTACTGACAAGCTCAAATGACAGCCTACCTAATCACCTTTCTTTAGTGGTTGCCTGCACTAGCACTCAACCAAATTGCAATTAGCCAACATAACCAGTATCAACTTGACCAAATACATGCACCAAATCATTCCTACTGGTATTCAGAAATACAGTGTTACTAATCAAAAGTTTCATCACACTACTTCACAATGTTGCATATTCTATTCCTAGTTGTGAAAGTCAGGTACCATTATAAAAGAAATAAATAACTTCAGGTTATAAATCACCAATATATCAATTACAAATAATGTTTATAAGTGCACGATAGTATTAAAACGTATTTCTTCCATCACTTTTCAGAGAAGATATCAAATGAAGTTCCTGTCTGCCTGTTCAAATGAACTGGTACTTCTGAGTCATCAGGTTTTCTACTTATACTTGGCTAACTTTCATCCGTTAACTAACACCAGGAAAACAAATTACCCAGTCATTCATCTCATTTGCTCTTTGTGGGCCTTTGATGTGTACAAATCTCTGCTGTATATGTTTAAACAACAGTGGCAACACTTGAAAAGTAATTATAGGCTACAAAGCACTTTGCAATACCATGTGAAAATTGCCCTATAAATGCAAGTTCTCTCTTTTTGCTGTTTTCCAGTATGCATAAATGAAGTTTTAAAAAAGCAATTATAAGACAATGCATGCATTAAGGCCTCAAAATGCCACAATAGAGGAAGTATTGTACACAGCACAGGTTCACAGCTCAAAATTACTTCACGCTAATTTTTCAACTACAATACTTAGTTACCAGAGATTCTCAGGAAGAATGCCCAGCATGCCATGCCTGTCCTTTGACCTAGTTACGGAGCAGCACTGTCAGTTGCCCAAGATGAGCTTTCTGACTGCTAGTCAGGGTACAGGGAATAATCAAAGAAAGGGAATTCATTCTTAATCACTTAAACTGGCTATGGAAATATATTTTATAATAAACATTTGGGAAGCAGAATTTATTAGGGCTGTAACAAAATCTAAGTTTGAAGCACACTTATATTAAGAGAATTAATGTGTATTTATATAGCATCATGTCATCTTTTCAAAGCAGTGCTGCAAATACCTTAAGTACATTGCTATTGCTTGTCTGAAAGTAAACAAAACATCCATCTTTTTTCCTCACAAACAAAACTACGTTGAATAATCAATCACTTAGCTTTTAAATCTTTGATGAAAAGGAATATTGAAAATTATATTGGAAGAACTTGGCACTCTTCTTTTACTGGTACAAATGATAAAGTCAATATCTACCACAATGATTACAGCATGCAAAAGTTTGATTTAACATACAGGGCAGAATCATTTAAAATACAGCACTTAATCCGAATCAACTTAGACCAATGGGAGATTTGTGTCCACGACCTTTAAAGTCATATACATGAACATTACAAAAAGAACAAACTGAAAATAGCTTCAGATTTTGAATCACAAGCAGGGCTTTGGCAATATTCACTTTTAGCTAAATCCACAATTGTGGAATAAATCAAACAGACCTCACTTTAAAATCATTTAAGAAAAGTACAAATGATGGTAATATTTAGTAGATCTGACATCTGGGAGAGAAACAGAAGTAATGTTGCAAGTCTGTAACAACTTACAGTTGTAATTTACAGTTCTGTCACATCTAGTCATGAATAGCAGAGGAAAGTTATCTCTAACAAGACAGAATCGAACCATAACATTCAGTGACATTACCATTCCTGAATATTTCACTATCAACATCCTGGGGGTTACCGTTGGCCAGAAACTGAATTGGACTAAGCATAAAAATTCTATGGCTGCAAGAGCAGGTCGGAGGCCAGGAATCCTACAGCAAGTAATGCATCTCCTGACTCTCCAAAGCCTTTCCACCATTTAAAAGGTGGAAATGTGATGGATTATTCCACATTCATCTGGATGAGTGCAATAGGACAAAGTAGCTCAGTTGATTAGCACCACATCCACAAACATGCACTTCCTCCACACCAATTCTCAGCAGGACTAATGTGCGCCAGCTACAAGATGCATTGCAGAAATTCATCAATTCTCCATAAACAGCACCTTCCAAACCCACAAATATTACAATTTAGAAAGAAAAGGGCAGCAGATACAAGGGAATGCTGCCACCTGCAAGTTCCTTTCCAAGCAAAACACCACGCTAACTTGGAAATATATTATTGTTCCTTCTGTGTCACTGAGTCAAAAATCTTGGAACTCGCTGCCTAATACCAGTGGACTGCAGCAGTTCAAGAAAGCATCCCACTACCACCTTCTGAAGGACAACTAGGACTGCGCAATAAATGTTGGCCCATCCAACAATGCCCACTTGTCATGAATGAATAAAAGAAAATGCAGTGTCCGTGTAGTGAGGACCCAACATTCAGGAGTTTTGTTCTGATCTGCTCAGTCTATTTGGATTTACATTACAGCAATTAATGCAAAATTAGTCTGCCCCACTCTGGCATTGTAAAAGTGTAGGTGACCTTCATTAAATATCCTGCAGATGTAGTTTTGTATTTGTTTTGCAATGGTGGTAATAGTTATACACAGATTAGAACATGTACAGTGTATCTTCATATCATTCTTAGCCAAACAGGAATGTATACTGTCAAAAGAAAGCATCAAATTTAGTTGCTATTGTATACAACGTGCATTGTAGGAAAATATAAATTCTGCAAAAATAAGATCCTAAGCAGTTTTTTGTTTTTTTGCAATGTTCCCGAAACTTGTAAACCCATGAAATCATGTCATTTTTCTTTCTGAAGAAGGGTCCAGACCCGAAACGTCAGCCTTCCTGCTCCTCTGATGCTGCTTGGCCTGCTGTGTTCATCCACCTCTACACCTTGTTACCTCAAATCATGTCAAGTGTCTGTTTACCTCACTACATTATTTACTACTTTATTATCTGGATTTATTTTAAATATGCTGCTTACTTTAAGACAATAATGCATAACAAATGCTTCTCAATGTTTTAAGAATAAGTGATTTGAAGCCATTTTAAAGGAAAAATACAAACCATTAACTTTGCAAAAACAGAAGTATTCAAAATCCCCAATCCCCACCACCATTTTGATAGTCTCTCTACTGTGTCTTGCAGAGGGTCTTACACTTTTGTGTTGCCAATCAAGGAGGCTACAACAAAAACAAGGCAAGAGGTTCCAACTGCAATTACATACTTCTGAGAGTTTTCAGAATCGATTTTCAAGTTTTCAGGTAATTGTACTTCAACTACAATACTTAGTGTAAGGACCACGTCTTTTTATTTTGTGCTTTTTAAAAAATTACAGTCTGAAATGAGAAAGAGCTGTTTTAAAGGAGTGTTTGAAAGTGTGGCTGCAGTTTTGAAAGCAACCAGTTATCAGAGAGACCTTTCTGCCAGCGAACAAATGTGCAATTGCTTCTCAGGTGAATGAACAGCTTGGAGCTGGACACAAGTTACAGATAAAGAGAGCAGTGTTCAGTTCTTCCCCAGCTTGCGAGTGATCTCCGCTCTCTGCAGTTAAAACTCACTGTAAGCCCAAAGAAAACCATTTTTTTTCTTTCCAGAAACAGTTGTTATATATATACTGTGGCTTTTCACTGGTAAGTCAGAGAGCTGGTTCAAGTGAAATCAGCCACCATGTGTCTCTCACTAACCAGTAGAAGCAACTGGCGAAAAATGAATGAAGCAACATGTTGGCTAGTGAAAAAGTCATAAGGATCATCTCAACAACAGTACTGTGAGCAAACTCTTTCCCCTTTGTCCATATCCTATTTTATTCTGAAACAAAAACAGAAATTGCTAGAAAAGCTCATCAGGTCTGGCAGCACCTGTGGAGAGAAATCAGAGTTAACATTTCAGATCGAGTGACCCTTCCTCAGAATGGTAACTTGACCTGAAACATTAACTCTGATTTCTCTCCATAGGTGCTGTCATCCCTGCTGAGCTTTACCAGCAATTTCTGTTATTGTTTCTGATCTACAGCATTCGCAGTTCTTTCAGCTTCTATTTTATTCTGGGTGTGTGAAAAGGGGTATTTATAAGGGGATTACAGTTGTAATTAGTAGCATAATATATTAGTAGTTTATAACTGCTTACCTGTAGCTAGAGTGTAATTACTTGTAATAAATAGTCATTTTTGTTCAGTATAGAAACAGTCAGTGTTTTCAAATCAATCTGGGTGTGAAAGTCAAGTAAATTGTGAAACATTGCATACTTTTAAAAATCTTTAATTTTGAGATGCCTCCAGAATAGCAGGGCTTGATTTCTAGCACGGCATCCCAGTAAGTCACAACATTAGTAAATGTAATATGTTAAGTCATGCATTTGAAACTTTGTCTCTGGTGTTCTCATTAATAAACTGTAGTATGCTGCTTCAGGCATTGTCATGCAAACCAGTGAAACATAATGTTTCAGTTTCTAGATCAAACTCTTGGTAGTGTCACATATATTTGAATTTAACACAGTTTGTCAATCCATCATGTCTGTGGCAAGGCATGAAAATAGATCTCGTTAATTAAATGTTTCAGTTTTGGCTTAGCAACCTGGCCACCTAATGATATGTTTATGGATAACAGATGAACTAGAAGTGTTAATTCCTGGAGTGTGCTGTCTGCATAACAAAAAGAAAGATTGTGGCCCAGGTTTTGTGATCAACATGGATGGAAAAAAGCTCACAATCCACAAGATTTGCATGATTTAGAAAGGAAATTTGTTTGCTCCAGCAAGCTGACCTGTGCAGACCATTCATAAGTAGATTATACAAAAAATGAAGTACTTCATGCAATCAGGAAGTGGATGGCAGGAAGTATACCTTTGATTTAAATCAAATACAGAAAACAAAGTAAAAATGTGGATTTCACAAGCTTCAAAATCTCCCCTCCCCCAACCGCATCCCAAAACCAGCCCAGCTCATCTCCACCTCCCTAACCTGTTTTTCCTCTCACCTATCCCCTCCTCCCACCTCAAGCCCCACCCCCATCTCCTATCTACTAACATCATCCCGCCCTCTTGACCTGTCCGTCCTCCCTGGACTGACCTATCTCCTCCCTACCCCACTACCTACACTCATCTTTACTGGCTCCATCCCCGCCTCTTCAACTTGTCTGCCTCCTCTCCACCTATCCTCTCCTCTATCCATCGTCTATCCGCCTCCCCCCTCTCCCTATTTATTTCAGAACCCTCTTCCCCTCCCCCATTTCTGAAGGCGGGTCTAGGCCCGAAACGTCAAGTTTTCCTGCTCCTATGATGCTGCTTGGCCTGCTGTGTTCATCCAGCCCCACGCCTTGTTATCTCTAAAAATTGTGATAGACGGATGGAATTTAGTGCCATTGAAGTAACAGGGTGATTTACATTCCAACACCAATTAATTTCTGGAGGAAGAAGGCACCATAGTTTCTAAAATTAAGTTTTCAAGGCCAGAAAGGCTGTTTTGCAGCTATAATCAAATATCAATCACACTTCAAAAATTAACTTATTCCTGAATTCACCAGCACTAACTTTTTCTAGCATCTTTATTGACGCAGTAAACCTCATGCCATGCCATGCCACGTGTACTTCAATGATGAATCTATCAATAATATCTGTTACAGTGCATCCTGCAGAGAGATAAAATACTAGATTTCCATGTATAACTATGTATATGTGGACATCAATAATTGCATCTGATTTACAGCGTAGCCTCATCAAAAACTGTCAAGAGTTTATATATTAATTCAGTTACTCTTAAAAACTTAGAAATACCCACTGAAAATAAACAGCCATTTAAAAAAAACTGGCTTGATAATTTCTCCCATTCCACACGCTACTTTTCCAATCGACGAACTTACTCCAAAATCTCTACCACAAGATATCTAGAAGGCTAGTATAAATTTACCCTCCAGTTTCAAGGTGAAAGAACACCAATCTAACATCTGTTTTCTCTGATGGGCTAAGAACACATAACAAGGGTAATTCTAGGTAAAGATACCATATTCTATTATCCTATCATCTTACCTCAAAGCACAAGTATCTACATTAGTTAGCAACATGCAATTTTTTTCTCAAATTTGATTCAGGTGAGTCTCTTTTCTTTTAAAACTTCCATCCTCATTTAACAAACACGATTCTGCGAGCAAGAGTAAAACATACAGCCGATTCGTGCCATTCATAACCATCCATTAAGGGTGTGACAGTTTTATTACTTTTCCTCTATCACAAGGGGGAGTATTTATGCATTGCTCACCATCCAACCCACGCCAGAGCTAACAATGGGAAAAACACAACAAGCCCATGTATTACATGCTACTATGCTGTTTTCATTTCCCCAATGATGAACCAGAAAAATGTCAAAATAGACAAAGGTGCAGATGTTGGTTCAATGGCAGCAAGAAGAAATTAACAGTTATTGTTGCCAAAGAGAAATAGCAACTATCATAAAATATCTTTGGAGTTATATGCATTATCCAGTATTCGGTAACTTTGGAAGTGAATACCAGGTGAAATTTCATATCCTACTATCTCAATAGTATAATACTTCATTGGGTTTATTCGTGCAGAAATTAATTAATGAATGAATTAATATGTCTTGTAAAGCAAATGTTATAAAGTAAACAAGGAAGTATTTAATGTGCATTGAGGTAAGAGGCACTTCAGTGCAAATTAAGACCGAATCTGAGAATTATTGGGACCTTGCAGAAATATGCTTATTCATACAATCCAAAACTACTTCCCCAACATTCCAGTTTCTGCTGAAGACATGTTAAACCTGAGGTCAAAGGTACTGTTGCTAGGATTCTCCAGAGATCACTCAATGTTACCTAATACTGGTTCCACATCCTCAGCTCGTCACTCACTGTCAACTACAAAGAGCTACAAAATGCTTTCTATGCTTAGGCTGACATAGCAAATCATTTCTTAGTTTTAAAGCCATAGGGTTAATCAGAGTCATGGTCTGTACTGAATCACATGGGACCTATTCTGATAACATCTTTTAATTAGTCACTGATTTAAAAGATATTGACAATAACTCTAAACTCTGAAAATTGCTGTAATATGCCAACCACAAAATGCTCTGACTCATACTAGCTCAATCAGCTGCTAAATGGACTACATTATGAAAAGCACTTCACTTTGAGGAAAAGAAAAAAATGTAAACATACACAACAATAAGTACAGTGTACATCAGTGGGCCACACAGAAGAATTATAGCCTGCCGTGAAATCTTGAAACATATTTTCTTAAATTCTTATAAAACATTTTAAACTAAATTTTTAATCATTGCGGAAAATAACATTAATCTATTAAGGCAACAGATGAATCATAACACTTAACTCAAACGGTTGATTAAATGAATTTTACAGAGCAATATTTTTGCTTTATAATCCACACTGACACAAACAAATGTCAATATTGCAATAATAAAGCTACGTGTACTTAATTGCCAACTGAAATTTTACTGTTCTAATATTAATTCTAAGTCACTATGTTTCAGCTGTTTGATTGAAGCCAAATTTTAATCTCAAAGCCTGATGGTGAGTTCAACTTTTAATAACAAAAGTTTTACTAACAGTAAAAGAAAAAGTGCTTAAATATCAGTCTTTCAAATATGAGCCAAAGCTTGGTTGTACTTCAAAGAAATTCATTCCAAACCATATAATTTGAACTCTCAAAGCAATAGTGATGGGAATATGATTTGTGAAAAATATCAATCTATTTCACCCATCTAATCTGTTCGGTTACAAAAGGATAAATCAAAATGCATTTTAAAAGCAGCTATTCCTCTATTAACATGCCTTAGTTTTAATATCAGAAAGTTGCTTAATGTTCATTGATCAAATATTTTTCCTGAAATATATCAGAAATGAAGATACAAAAATGAATATTCTATATTTCACAAAGCATTGTTCTGCATGGTCTTCAGCACACCTAGTCACCATTTTGAAATACTTCTGTGAAATACTGCGCATAACAACATGTGAAAAAAAAATCTGCAATCAAAGAACAATTCAGATGATAACAATCTGGCACTAAAAATAAAATGTTGATTTCTGTTCCTCTATAAGATTTCCACAGTCAGCTGTTCTGGTAATTGAATTAATACAGACCGAACACAATATTGCAATCACATTCTTTGCTGAAGAACTGCTAGATTGACAGCACTGATAGATGAATCCAGCTGCATGTAAATTATACCATTAACACTGTGTCAAAATGGACGCAATTATTAAGGCTGCCATTCACAACCTTTATGCAGATGAATAACAACTCATCGGAATGACAATGCCACGGAGAAATTCTAATACCAGCAATTTAAGACAATAAATCTGCCAGTGGACAGTGCTTCTGATGTTTTTCTTCAAATACTATTTTCTAAGGGGCATTAATCCATTACTACTTCAGTTGTCTCTGTATTTCCTTTTCTTCAAAGGGTCCTCTTAATAAACTATAAACCTGAATCCACACTACCGTTAGTTCTTTGACCACAGTGTTAAAATATTTATCTGGGTCAACTAAAGTTTCTTCTAAAACAAATAAAACAAAACTGATCATTCATATTCTCTAACTTTATTGGATACATTTTTCATTACAGCTCTTTGGGATGAGAGAGAATGGGGGTTGCATACAATCTGCCCTTTCAAATCAAAAAGGTTGTCATTCTTTTATAAATCTGTGATCCATTCACCATCCCCAACAAAGCAATGAGCTGGTCAGAGATAACAAGGTGTGGAGCTGGATGAACACAGCAGGCCAAGCAGCATCATAGGAGCAGGAAAGCTTGACGTTTCGGGCCTAGACCCTTCATCAGAA
>JAHRHZ010000041.1:9712930-9772135 GCA_024137785.1 Ginglymostoma cirratum
ATTTCTGATGAAGGGTCTAGGCCCGAAACGTCAAGCTTTCCTGCTCCTATGATGCTGCTTGGCCTGCTGTGCTCATCCAGCTCCACATCTTGTTATCTCGGATTCTCCAGCATCTGAAGTACCTATTATCTCTGATACAATGAGCTGGTCAACTGTTCTCAAACATCTACCAATATAACACAGCCTCTCAAGGATGCACAATAATACTAAAAATTGCAAAAATTTTTTTCCCTAATGTACATGTAGAATCTAGGCCAGAAAGAGTAATGCTTTATGAAATATAACAGCCTGGATTTTCTACAGAGAGCTTTCCATCATGGTGAAAACGGCAAATGAGACTGGAACATGGCACTTCTCATTTTCATGAGGTCAGGAAATGAGGCAGGATATACACATTTGCAGTTCAAAGACGTAGATGGCCACATAAATCTTCAGCTGCCTGCACAAAAGTGGACTTTTTTTCAGCCTTTTAAGTGTTTCACCTAAAGTGTGCTCAGTAGACCTGGTAAGAGCTGGTCTGAACTTTACATATCACTTTGGTAGTCAGGGTAGTCCTTTGGAGAGGCAAGGTACCCATTTGAATCTGGTCCCAGGACACCTTTGGGTAAGGTAAGGTGGACTTCGATGGAGGTCAGACGTCCTTTGAAATTGTTAAAATAATAAAAACCGAAAGAACTGCTGATGCTGTAAATCAGGAACAAAAACAGAAGTTGCTGGAAAAGCTCAGCAGGCCTGGTAGCATCTGTGAAGGAAAAAAGAGTTAACATTTCGGGTCCGGTGACCTTTCCTCAAAACTGCAGTTCTGAGGAAGGATCACCGGACCCGAAACGTTAACTCTGTTTTCTCCTTCACAGATGCCGCCAGACCTACTGAGCTTTTCCAGCAACTTTGTTTTTATTGTTGTTGTTGTTGTTGTTAAAATAATATAAAATAAAATAATAATTAAAATAATAAATGTGCGTTAAAAAACAAACTCATTACTGCCAAGTTCATTGGAACTATTAACCAGTCTATCAAAATCAACCATCAAAAACATCAAAACCTGTCAAAGGGTACTGTCAGAAATGTCAAGACAAGCTGTCAAAGGAACTTGTTAAACACAGGGGAGCTGACAAAAGTGTCAAGAGGATTTCTCAAGAGAACCTGTCAAAGAACTTACTGAGTTGTCAGAGCATTTAAAAGTTCTGCCATTTAAATCTTTGGGAAACAAAAGAAGACTGAAATGTTTACAAAAAAAACTTCATTTCATTCTGCTAACTTAAATCAGAGGATTTCTACTACAGGATTTCTATCACTACATAAGTTATTTCACAACGATGTATTATCATAGTAATGTGCCTGCCATTTCAGATTTGATTGGTAGCTACATCTGAGTATGTATCCTTTCACATGGGCCAATGTATTAAAATGCTTGCTGTTATCAGGAATTATGCACTTGAATGGAATTTTTGTTGTTATTAGCATTTACGTAGTTGAAGGAATATAAATGTCATACATAGATTTTCATGAATGACAGTCGTGTATTCAATATATTTAGACTGAAACAAAATTTATTGAAATATCCAATTAACACTATTTTTAAATTAATGTGGGTTAAAAACATGGCTGAGCCACAAATTATGTGCAACTTTGACCAAAGTGTAAGGACATTCTACTGGGGTACATCAGATTTCTTTTTAAGCAAAAAATACATTTATTAAGAAAATAAAAATACACATTTTAATTTTATATAAAATGCTGATTTAAAGGGTTTTTTTTTAAACTGAACAGTTAATTAGATGCATGCAAGTTAGATTTATTGTTTCCACAAATCCTGTGTCCCTCACTACTACATTACGAGAGGTATAACTATAAGTTATCGGTTCCAGAAGAGTCCATTTGAAATGAAGCATTCTCAATTTTTTTCAACATTTCCAAAGGGTGGATAATTAAACATACAAATATTCTCACATATTAGCCATATGCATTTAGCATTAACTACCTGTAACAAACTCATTGTGTGAAGAATTGTGAGAAAAATACAAATTTATTTCTTGTGAATCATCCATGTGGATTTTCCTTCAATGGTAACTAAATTCAGAATTTATATATGTACCTCTTAAAACTAGGATCTCTTTCTCAATCAAACAATAAAAAACATTAACTTTTCTTACACATAACAAATACATAGACAAGGAAATGAATTTAGATAATTCCTCACACATCCATCAGAAAGAACAAGAGTAGTTCTACCAGATAGCAACTGTCTCTTTGCTGAATGATAGACTTTTCGTTCCACAACCTTATCAGAAATCAATGCTTTATGCAAAGGCTTTCTGTTTTTTCAAAACAGACTTAGACTTTAAAGTCTAAATAAAATCAAGAGCACACGTCGATCATCATTTTCGCAAGTCGTCGACGCAATATACAATTCAAAAACAAAGACAAATGACAGTTTAAAAAAAACTGTCTAAAAGATAAAATAAGAGACAGCTATCAACAACAATGGAAAAGTATCCTTAATTTTAATCAATGAGTTTTCTTTGTATTATGAATCCCCGAGTCTAAGAAAATTTATAAACAGTTGTGTAAAGTTAGACCAAGGAATACTTGAGTTGTGCTTTCTGGTAATTTTTGAAACATTGTCTCTGTAAACCAAATATAAAGGAAAACATCAATTTATACCAGACTCCTCTCCCATGCTTTCAGCAAATTATACCATTGATGCCCTGGGTTATTATAAACAATTACGAGCATTCTGGCACTAGGTTATGTAACCCAGATTGATGAAATATGCTGAATTATTACTGCTGCTGAACACAGACATGGTCCACCCACACAAACAATTTAACACAAGGCAAACTAACCAGATTTCTCAGCGAGCTCTACCCATTCAATAAGGGGTTATTACAACTATACCTCTTTTTTCCCCCATTTTTTTACATACTGAAGCAGATACCCAGGCTATTACAGGTGTATAGATGAAGAACGATGCCTTCTTTAACACCAACATCTTAAATGCAGTGTACCAAAAAACAGGGGAAACGACGTCAGCAGGATACAGTACAGATTAGCCAGAGAAGGCCAGGTTGCCTAGAGACAGGGAAAAAAATGATAACCATACAATGTACAACCTTTAGCTGGAGTATTCAGTACAGACATTACAGGTCATGAATTCACAATTACTGCTGTTAGAAATGTACAGCCATCTCTCTCAATTTTCATGATTAAAATCCAAAGTACTTCACGGTTTAAAACAGACAAAATGATCCAGTGAACCAACTGTCATCTTCAGATTGTTGTAAGTAACAGGTTACTTCTATTTCATTTGGACTGATATAAAAACAGCAAGGTTAGTAAATAATGACAAATTACAGCAGCAGTATAGCCAAGCTTTAAAAAAAAAATTCCATTTGAAAACAGATCACTTATATGTAGAAATTCTGTGAAATATCTTTGCAATTCTGTAAGTATAGATGAGCCGGCAGTGGGCACAGAGTAGGGAATGCCGAATGGTTTTAGGTTTTTAAAATCATGAGGGGCATAATTTTAAGATAAGAGGGGAAAGATTTAAAAGGGGACCAGAGAAGGAACCTTTTCACACAGAGGGTGGTTCATACATGGAATGAACTGGCAGAGGAAGTGGTAGATGCAGGTACAATTACGATATTTAAAAGAATTTGGACAGGTACACGAATAGGAAAACTTTAGAGGGATGCCGGCCAAATGCAGGCAAATGGGACTGGTTTAGTTTGGGAAACATAGTCTGCATCGATGAGTTGGACCAAAGGGTTCGTTTCCGTGCTGTAGGACCCTCTGACTCTAAATGCCAAAGGCAGATAGATAATGTACCACTTCAGCTCCCTCATTACTTATGCCCTGCCACTAGGTTTAATCCAGTTAGCAAAAAGCAGTATATGTCTTTAAACCAAGCTAATGGTTAGCTTCCAGCATTGATTCCTCACACTTTAACTACACTTGAGTTTAAACAGATTCAGTCTCAGAATATTAGATCTAACTGTGTGCAGCACCAATCAGCAAACTGAACACAGTCACAAATAGTGGCTCAATTATACTGAAGTGTATTGCTCACAATCTGAATCAAAGACAAAGACAAAACCTGAACACTGTGCTTGAAATTGAACTTGATCTTTATTGTATTGAGCGAACTTTTATTTTCTACATGACTGTGAATATCAAACTTTCATCAGCTCACAATCCATCAACTGTAGGCATCTTCTACCATTTACTGGGGAAAGGATTTAGTTAAAAAAATAAACTTACTGGACACCATTATCTGTTATAAAGATATGCTTTTGAAGACAAAACAATTTTTTGATTCAAACTCGCACATATGATACTCTTATAAGAAGTTGAAAGACCACTAATGCAAACACTTCCACTGTTCATTCAGAGGCAGTGGGGGGAAAAGAATTGACAAAAAGCAAAACAATAGTGAAATATGCAGAAGGAGTCAAGAAAACTCCACTACATTTTCTGTTAACAGTGACCACAGTGTTCATCATTTATACTCGAGTTTGAGTTTTGATTTATTGCTGTCACATGTACTGAGATACAGTGAAAAGTGTTGTTTTGCACGCTGTACAGACAGATTGTACCATATAAAGTGCATCAGGGTAGCGAAACAGGGTGCAGAATACAGTGTTAAATTGTAATACTGGCAAATACCAGACTTTCCTTCACTATAGATTTCACTAGAGCTAGGCCAGTCATTCAAAAGTTGGTATCTTCTCGCAACCAAGTAGAGGAAAACCATTCCATCCCCATATGAACGCAATCCCTGTGAGTTAAATATTCTTTGTCCGAGAAGTGGAGGAACATTATTGTGAAGCTAACAGCCAAAGTCTATCAATCTTACAAAACAAAGGGGAGATAGTGTTTCCTTGGACAGTCATATAAAACAGATGATGTGTATACACTTGCATTTTCTGCCAAAAAAAACTTCTGATCCCTACCTATATCACAGTTTGCATGCAGTTTCTTACTCAAGTCCTGCTTTGTAGGATAGCACTTTTACCTCAAGTTTAAAACAACACACAATGTAGTGAAATAAGACACAAATTTCCAACATTTAAAAGACGTATAGATAGGTACATGAATAGGAAAGGTTTAGTTTGGGAAACTTGGTTGGCATGGAGGAGTTGAACCAAAGAGTCTGTTTCCATATACCACTGTTCATAAACTCACTCACATTGATGCAGTGCACTACTGCCATCATCAAATGATATTTGAGTCCCATGCCACTGTCAGACTTGTTTTAAACCTGGTCGTTCTTGCAGTGACCAGAGTAAATTTATTGTGGATTCTTGCTAGCTGTAAGACACAAACATCATTTGCATGGCAAAAAACCAATCTGAAATCAGTTAATCGATGTGTACAGTAATTTATTTCTAACACCACATCAGGTTTAGCATCAGTGACAATTCAAGTCTAAATAAAGTATAACCCAACTCAATTTAATTTCAGGTCAGTTCAAATTCAACTTCAAATGGTGGAAAACAAACATTGAACACAGAACATTACAGCACAGGACAGGCCCTTTGGCCCTCGATGTTGCGCAGACCTGTGAAACCAATCTGAGGCCCCTCTAACCTACACTATTCCATTATCATCCATATGTTTATCCAATGACCATTTAAATGCCCTTAAAGTTGGCGAGTCTACTACTGTTGCAGGCAGGGCATTCCACGCCTTTACTACTCTCTGAGTAAAGAGCCTACCTCTGATATCTGTCCTATATCTATCACCCCTCAATTTAAAGCTACGTCCCCTCGTGCTAGCCGTCACCATCCAAGGGAAAAGGCTCTCATGGTCCACCCTATCTAATCCTCTCATCATCTTGTATGTCTCTATTAAGTCACCTCTTAACCTTCTTCTCTCTAACGAAAACAGCCTCAAGTCCCTCAGCCTTTCCTCGTAAGACCTTCCCTCCATACCAGGCAACATCCTGGTAAATCTCCTCTGCACCCTTTCCAATGCTTCCACATCCTTCCTATAATGCAGCGACCAGAACTGTACGCAATACTCCAAGTGCAGCCGCACCAGAGTTTTGTACAACTGCAACATGACCTCATGGCTCCGAACTCAATCCCTCTACCAATAAAACCTAACACACCGTACGCCTTCTTAACAACCCTATCAACCTGGGTGGCAACTTTCAGGGATCTATGCACATGGACACCGAGATCTCTCTGCTCGTCCACACTACCAAGAATCTTACCATTAGCCCTGTACTCTGTATTCCTGTTACTCCTCCCAAAGTGAATCACCTCACACTTTCCCGCATTAAACTCCATTTGCCACCTCTCAGCCCAGCTCTGCAGCCTTATCTATGTCCCTCTGTAACCTGCAACATCTTTCTGCACTATCCACAACTCCACCGACTTTAGTGTCATCCGCAAATTTACTAACCCATCCTTCTACGCCCTCATCCAAGTCATTTATAAAAATGACAAACAGCGGTGGCCCCAAAACAGATCCTTGCAGTACACCACTAGTAACTGAACTCCAGGATGAACATTTCCCATCAACCACCACCCTCTGTCTTCTTACAGCTAGCCAATTTCTGATCCAAACCGCTAAATCACCCTCAATCCCATGCCTCCGTATTTTCTGCAATAGCCTACCGTGGGGAACCTTATCAAAGTCATATGCTCTTCCACAAATTATCCTGAAAGCACTGCCTCACCCTTTGACAAGAGTTCTACTGATGCATGGAACCCTTAAGTAACTCAGCATAACGTCTATTATGTACGCGTTAGCAAAACAGGCTTTTCAGTTATTGACAGCACTGCAATCAAGATTGAGCGTTTCTCTACCCACAGGTGCTTTCCAACAGTAAACAATATACAGCAACTGGAAGCTCACATTTACTCCTTCTATTTATTAATTGACCTTATAATTTTGCATCTAACAACAATGGGGTTGTTTCCAATAGCATGTGTGCTAATCACTTCAATTTTGCATCACCCGATTAACTGCATTAAACAAAAACACATCAATGAACAGTAAAACGTTGTTTAAAAATTAGCCCCAAATTCCCTGTCCCCTTTCTTACATGACATTTGCATACAAGTGCAGGAATTATACCTTTCCTGTTACCATCTCCCTTGTCACCATCTCCGGCCCCAAACACAGTGATTTACCTGAACTTTTCTTAATTTAGCTCACATCGCAGTCCTCACTGCACTGGAGATTCAAGAAATGCAGACGAGGTGACCACCTTACAGAGCACCTCTAATTCAATCTGCAAGTGTGACCATGAATTTCTTGTGACCTGTTATTTCATTTCCCTATCCTGCCTCACTCTGACCTTTCTGTCATAGGCCTGCCATAATATTCCAATGAGGATCCACATGGGGAGAAGGCGGCAAAACAGTAATATCACTGGACCAATAATCCAGAGGCCCAGACTATTTTAACTAAGGACACAAGAAGTTGGTGGAACATAAGATTAATTGTTTTTATGTTTTAAAATCTAGAATTCAAAATTCGTCTCAATGATGTTGTTCATGACGACCATAATCAATAGTCGTAAAATCCCATCTGTTCACTAATGACCTTTAGAGAAAGAAATCTGCTATACCTATCCAGTCTGGCCAACATGTGACCCCAGAGGTATATGTTTGATCCATTACTGCTCTCTAAAATAGTTAAGCAAGCCATCATTTCTGGATAACTAGGGATGGGCAACAAATGCTAACCTCCAGTGACACCAATGTCTCATCAAAGGATGCCAGAAGTCTGAGGTCAACGATTCTAAATCACAACGTCTTCCCCTGCATCTTGTATTTCTTTTAGGAGTTTGATTTTTCTGTCTTCTTTCCCTAACTGCTTTACTTTTATTTGGAAAGCTGCAATCCAGTCATTAGTTCTACATCTAAACACATTTTTGCATCTTTACTTGTGTCATTACAATTCTCTTTGGCTTTGCACTATGAACTTTTTTGTTATTTAATATGTCCTGCCCCACACCTGCTCCCAAAACTTCTGTCCTTTTTCCATGAATACTACATGGTTATGTAAGATGACTTTTATTTAAACTGCCTCTTTTAATTTAATGTAAGGTCTCATGCTAGTTCTACCTAGCAATAAGCTTAGATGACGTTTTTTAGTATGGGAGCAAGAGGGGCCAGATCAAAAGGTACTGAAATCCCAGGTGCCAGTTTTCCTACCTGGAACGAAAGAAAGACAAGCAAATTTAATTTAATCAGCTCTGGCACTAAGTAATAAATTTCTTCAGCAGAATGAGTGAGTTATGACCAACAACATAGTCAAGTAGAACCAAAATTCTGAACAGAAAACCAAAGTTGCTCATAAAATGAAAATATTAGTAATGTTGGTAAAATTCTCATCTTACGGGGCTACAATTCTGTTTTCAGCCTACGATTTGAGTTGGAAATACAATCTGAGCCTACATACTAAAATTTCTAACCTTATTGCCAAATTCCATGCAACTCTAACAGATGAATCTTGAGAATTATTTCACTAGGTTCCTGCGCAATTATAAATCACAAAGTACAGAAGGACAATGAAAGTTATATGACAACCTGATTAGAAGTGTTAGAACTCCAGTGTTTTGTGGACAAACACAGACAGAGAGAGAGAGAGATAATGAGAGAGAAAAGCACATAGGAATTGCAATTTTCAACCCTTTCTAATGAAATTGCAACACTTTGAGAGAAACATACAAATAAATCTTCGGTGTGCAGAACAGAAAAATAATGAATATATTCAGTTTTTTTCAAATCCTAAAAGTCACTGATTTGCACTAGATCAATGGGAACACCACTATGCATTGCCCAACCAGCTGTGTTTTGGTTGTCAGCCTAGGAAGTGAATATGGAAAAGCTACTCGGTCAAAAGGCCAAAGCAGGGGGGAAATACAGGAATGAGGTAACCACAGCAAAACACAAACATGTTCTTAGTTCATATTGACACACAGGCATTTTCCAAGAAATGTGACAGTATAGCTATCAACTGTAGGAACCATGAATGAGCTTCTCTTCCCTAATCAAGGAGTGCTAAAACAAAGTTGATTGCACCTACTGTCACTGCAGTCAAGATCAGTTAAATCATTACAAATTGAGGAACTTATATCTGTAGAATATCATTGAAATTACTGCTTTTAGCATTTGAGCCCTTAGGTGAATTCATCTTTTTGCATACGATAACACGCTGTAGCTTATTAATTATATTAGTATACAAAAGGCAAATTTGCAGATGATACTAAAATAGAGTCATAGAATCATACAGCACAAAAAGAGACCCTTTGGTCCAACTCGTCTGCACTGACTAGGCATCCCAATCTGACCTAGTCCCATATACCGTATTTGGCCCATATCCCTCTAAACCCGTCCTATTCAGATACATTCAGATTCCCTTTAAATATTGTAATTGTACCTGCCTCCACCACCTCCTCTGGCAGCTCATTTCATACATGCACCACGCTATGCTTGAAAATAAAGAAGTGGGAAAATAAGTTGTGATGAAGAAATAAGAAATCTATAATGGATATATATAGGTTAGGTGAAGGGACCAAAATCTGGCAGATTGAGTTTAATGCTGGTAAATGTGAGGTTATCCATTTTGGTCGAAAGAATAAAAAGGTCACTTATCATCTAAATGGACAGAAACTTCAAAACGTTTCAGTGAAGAGGAATCCGGGTGTGCTCATGCATGAGTTACAGAAAGTTAGCATGCAAGCACAGTAGATAATAAGGACGACAAGTGGAAATTTGATATTTATTGGTAAAGGAATGGAGTTTAAATGTGGGGAAGTGTTACTGCAACTGTATAAGGCATTGGTGAGGCCACATCCGGAATACTGCTTTCAGTTCTGGGCTCCCTACTTGAGGGGACGACATAATATTATGAGAGGCATGGATAGAATGAGTTGTCAGAGTCTTTTTCCCAGGGTAGCAATGTCAACCACTTGAGGAAATACGTTTAAAGGGGGAAGTTCAAAGGAGATGCGACAGGCAAGTTTTTTTTTACACAGAGGGAGGTAAGCACCTAGAATGCCCAGCTGAGGTGGTGGTAGAAGCTGCTACATCAGCTACGTTTAAGAGACATCTTGAAAGATACATGAAAAGGAGGCAGTAGACTGACACGGATCGAGTAGAGGCCGAAGTTTTTTAGTTTAGAAACGCATCATGTATTAGTGCAGGTTTGTTGGGCCAAGTGCCCTGTTCCATTGCTCTACTGTTCTTTGTTCTCTTTTTTCTTTGTTTTGGAGGCAATTCAGAGAAGGTTCGCTTGATTAATTAAACAGATGAAAGGTTTTATGACGAGAGATTGAGTAGTTTAAAGGTTTCTCACTAGAGTTTAAAAAATGACATGAGATTTAATTAGGATATACAAGAGGCTAAAGAGAATTGACAAAGTAGACGTAGATTGGATCCTTCGTAATCTGGGGCAACCTAGAATGAGAGGTCATGGCTTTAGGCTAAGGAATGGCAAATTTAAAAGAGATGAGGAGGAATTACATCTCTCAAAGGATCATGAATCTGTGGAATTCATCACCCTAGAGTCTGGTGGACATTACACTGAATAAATTTAAGGAGGAGACAGAACTTTCATCTATTTCCAGTTAAAGGATTACAGAGAGCAGGTGGGAAAGTAAAGGCCAAAATGAGATCAGCCTCATTGCATTAAATGGTGAAGGAGACTTGTGGAGCCGAATTGCCTTGCACTTACGCTCTATGTTCTTAAAAATGAGCAATACGATAAATAGTCCAGAAATAATCAAAATACTTATGCAAAGGGCATCTGTATGTACAGGAGTTAACAGATTGACAATCTTTTTAAATCAGGCCTTAAAAAAAATTCATGGTTTTCAAATCTCTCTGATCAGTGGCAGTGACTTTTGCTGGCTGGGCCCTGAGCTCTGCAATTCTCTCATTAAACTTTGCAGCCTTACTGCCTCTCCCTCGTCAGCTAATACATACTAGAAGCCAATCCCCATGAACCTCCTGCCTCAATATTTCATGTGACTTTGTGTCAAATATGTTTAATCATCACTCTTATGAAATGCCTCAGGATGTTTTAATATGTTAAAGACACCAGGTAATTCCAAGGTGCTGTTGCTATTATTGTATTAAGTTCATCTAGGCAAGGGTAGATGCTAGGCATTCAAAACAGCTTTCCAAAAGGACAGACACATCAAAAGATATATTGTACATGATGGAAATACAAATAGAAAATCTGTGACTACATCTGTGACAATATTTACAAATTTTGTCTGAGTGGACTTGTTGAAAAGACTTCTTTTTTTAAAATTTGTTCATGGTATGTGACTATCGGTGGCTTGCAGGGCCAGAATTTGTTGCTCATTCTTAACTGCACTTGAAAAGGGGGTGATGAGAAAACATTTTCCAAATGAACTTTATTTCAATACAATTTCCAAATTTCTACAGTAGCTCAACAATTCTTAAGATTGGTATACAAGTTGTACTTCCATTTTAGTTTGTATGACCTTCAAACTTGGAACGGAGATGTGTACAACAACATGATCCCAATATTGTCATAGAGATCTTAAAAGCAAACAGATCATTGGTATTTATATAAGATTCTGCTGCTGAAAGCATTAGGTTTTATCCTTGAAATCTTTGCATCTCAATGTTATACACACTTTCTCTTATATGTGCTGCATAATTGATATATATTGAATGTATACCCAGCTTATTAAATATCAACAGTTTGCAGTTTTGTTCTCTCATTTTCTTTCTTGTCCAAGCCTTTGAAAATGACAAAGTACAAATATATAAAAAACAAGTTTAGTTTAATCATGAAGGGCTATTTAATCATGAAGAGCTATTTAATCATGAATCCACCATCTAAGCACTTATCAAATTTCATCATAAGTAGGTATCTTAACTTCTTTCCCCGTGATATGTCTGCAATAGGAATCAAGAATTAGGTATGGCATTAGAGTCTTCTGGAGTCTTCAAATATGTACCTTGAAATACCTTTTTACAAAGGGAAATGAAAAAAGAACTACACCAATACAATTGATAACTGCATAAACAACAAACAGCATCTGAAGAGATCAGTTAAGATGTGAATATCACTCAGAACAGACAAATTGCATTGCAATACAGAATAAATATCCAACATTACCAAGAAATGTTTACAAAATTCCCCTGTACTGAAGGAGCAATACAGCAAAAATCTAATCGTACCACTATCCCCAAACTATGGAATTCCCCTCACCCACCAGAGTTCAGGGCAACATTTGTGACAACTTGTCATAATGGTACCAATAAACAGAGAACTTTCATTTATTAGCAAACTAGTATTAATCTGAAATCCAACAAATGAAATCAATTTCCCACGCTGTCAAAACAAGTGTTTTGGAAATGTACCTATTATAATCTACCCTAACTTGACTAAAATCATAATCAGAAGAGTGCTTCATTTTAACAGGCAGTCTTGAATTCACTTAGTACTTTATCAGAGCTCTTGGAATTATTGTGAAAAGCTTCACATAGAAGGAATAGTTTGTTGTACAGGTAAATGCAATTTTACACACAAAGCAGGTTGCAAAAGAATCAAAGAGATGAATAGCCAACTATCTTTCATTTGTGCTGTTGGTTAAGGGAGAAATATTGGCTATGAATTCAAGAAAACTCAGAATTACCATTTTTTGAAAACGTTATGGGATCTTTAACATCAGAATGGAACATGGTCTAAACTGATTCAAAAAGATGTTTATTCTCCAAGGACCTCAGAGATTAGTTTGGCAAATTCCAGCGATGAAGAATTTATTTTCCTTTTATAATTATGGCAGACAGAATCTACTAGAATAGAATGTACACATGGCAGAAAGGCACAAGTCTGTTGATGATCAATCAAATTAATTTTTGCAGAACTGCACTCTAACAACAGCCTGCTTAAATACAGTGTACCATAAGGAATTCAAAAGTCAACCCAACTTTTAAAGACATTAGAGAAAAAGAGGAAGAAGGCCAGTAAATAACTTCCACATTCCAAAAATATTCTTTTTGGTAACAGAATGCCAGAGCTCAGCTGGATACAGAGTCATGCCTTCAATTTTCAAAATGACAAACTGTTGTTTTGCTGATGTGGATCAGCACTGAGTGAAGGTAATGAATTCTCCCATAAGGAGAAGGGCAAAATAAACAGAGAGCAAATCACCTCAGGCAGTTTATTGTTCACTTCCTTGCACGGATACAGAGTAGGATAGATAGAGACCAACTACCTTGTTAGGGCAAAATGCTGTATAGTTAGAAGCAACTGTTATTACGATAATAATATCTACAGGTATAATTCAAGGTTATCATTTATGAATCAGTTCCTAGCATTTGCCCACCAAAGTTGGTGTCCTTACCCAGCAGTAGACTCATAAAAACCAACGTTTCATGAATATTGGCATCCCTTTTGAAGAATATGATGATAGCTTTGAAGAGATAGGAATTAGGTCCAAAGAAAGTTGGGGACAGACAATATCAGAGAATGAGGCATAGAAAAGATCACTGAGTGGCCAGGAGTTGGATGGGAAAGGGATGGACAGTGCAGGAGATGCTGCCAGACCTGCTGAGTTTCTTCAGCATTCTCAATGTTTCTTTCAGATTCCCAGCATCTGCAATACTTTGTTTTCCTTACAAATGAGGAATTTCTTCACTCAAAGCAATGAATCTTTACTTCAGAGAACTACTGAGCCAGGTTATTAGAAATGTTCAAGGCTGAGAGATGGTATTTTAACCAGTAAGAGAATCAAGATAAAAGGTAGGAAAGTGGATTTGAGAATTATCAGATCAGCCATGGTCTCAACAAAAGGCAGAGCAGATCCAATGGGTCAAACAGCCTACTTCTCCTCCTCTTTCTCTTTAATGGGGTGTTGTTATGATCGCTAGCTCTACCTCTTGACCCTTCCGCTGTCACTATGTTGTCAGACTGTCCATCCAGATTTAGATTAATCTCCTCTGCTTAAATCACTGGGAAGACATTGCCTCTTGCCTCAAAATGTGGCCCCTCAACCTTAATTTACATTCCAACAAGGCAGAAATGGGCCAAGACAGGGAGCCTACAAATCTGGATTTCCTGCATGCTGTGATGTAAATTCAATTGTGTATTTGTTGGCCCCGAACCTCAACCAGAAATTAATCCAACTGGCTTCCGCTCACATAGGAAAACTCTAGGGCAGGCCACAAGGAAAGTCCCACACACAATCTAGCTGCATAGTGGATGCCTAATGGAAGCTGTGGGAGCAACAAGTGGGAAGCACTCCTGTTCTTTCTGGACCATAAGCAGTGCTGTTAAGATACCTACCTTCTCCTTACCTCACTTCAAGTGCCAAATGTTTTCAAGTCTAGGAATACTGCAGTACTGTAAAACCCGAATAGCAGGTCAAATCACAGGGGTTTGGCCCTCTGGGAACAGGTTGACTGCACACCCTTGTTCTCTCTCTGTAAACCCAAATGTTAGCTTGCCTCACACTCAGCATGTTCTCAATTTAACCCCTTACCATACCCAATTCCATATATTTATGTTAAAATACCACCCCCATACCCCACAGCCCCAACCACAGTTGGGGCTTCTCTACCAACTTTGCCTAATCTAAGAAGCGGTGCATGTAATTTTAAGATCAATAAAGTAAAACTGCATGGGATTCCGAAACCTTGTCGCTCCTTGGTCATATTCTGTTTCTGTTTGCTCTTTTCATAAGGACAGACTAAGCTTTGTTACAACAGACAGACATAAGCTCTACCCCATAGCTTAAATGAAACATCATTGCTTTATGCACAACAGCTTCACCATTAGGAAACATGAGTTATGCTCCCCGCAACAGAAGTCTGATACTACCTCTGTTGAACAATGAACAGGGCAGACAGAAGTTACAAATAAAACTTACAATGTTAATTTTTCCAACTCTTCAAAAGCTAAGAAATGAACTAAGATTTTGTCTTTCATGAGTGACAACAGAATGGAACACTCGAAAGGTAAGTTTATACAATAAATTTATGTATTCCTCTGACCCACCCCTTACCTGTGCCAAGCCAGGCAAAGTAATAAATTATAAACCACTGTATATTAGTTGAAAAAAAAAGTAATTAGCATCACTTGTTTACCAATTTCACACTTGAAAAATACAAAATAATTTGATTAAATACAGTTTGCATTTAGCCGCCTACAATGACATCATCAAAACAGTAAGCCGCAATGCTGTTTGTGCTACTGCTGCTTTTCTTTTAGAAACTACCCTGGGGAAACCCCCTGCCACTACTTATTAACTTAAATCATTAACATAGACTTGATTCGCTCTACTCTTCAATAGCTTTTTTTACTGTTGTATGCAATTTAAACACAGCCTGGAAACAGCAAAATGCTGAGCCGCTTAAAAAACTAATTGATGTACTTTTTAAAAGGAAATCTTTTACTTTTATGTTTCAGTTTAGGTTTAAGAAGTGTCATTCAGGAATAGTGAAAGATGCCCTGATAAAGCAAAAAGTTATCATGCAAATAATGTCTGGATTATATCTAGATTGAGTAATTTCGATCTCAGATTCTTTCCCAAAAAATACACATGCTTTGCTTTCCCTGGTGACTCCAACGATTGGGGCTTCTCACAATGTAAGTCAAGCTAGACTGAAAGAACCACTTATGAGTGAAGCAAAATTCATACAAATTCTCATTGGGAAGCTATAAACAATGAATTATATCAAACATTATGATAAATTTGAGATTCTTACCTGTCCACTGAACTACTCTTGAAGCACTCAAAGATTTAACCCCTATAATTCAAGATTTATTTTGTGCTTTATATCAAATATCTCCCACTAGAAATCTCACTAATCACCCAAGTACTTGTCCTAAATATGAATTTCAAATATGTTGTCATCTGGATTGGCAAATTTAAATTGTAAAGTATTCAGAATGTTCAAAATACAACTTTTTTTGAGTAAGGGAACAAAGTTGCTCTGTGGTCTCAGAAAACTGTACTGTCTGAACTGTAACACTAAAGTGAAACTAAGAGACCAGAGAATTAAAATAGAAATTTGAGATGAATTAATCTGCAGCTGGGTCAAAGGTGCCAAATTTGGTACAGTTTATATCAGGTCAAATCACAGAATCAATGGTCTCCTAGAATCTTTAATATAAACTAATAGTTAAAATTTGTTTTGGATATGTGTTCTCCAATGTGTTCCGCAGAGATGTTTTGTTATTACTTGTTCCTTCCATTAGCCTCTCCAAACACTCAAACCTACATGTACACAATGTTACCCTTGAAGGTTGGTGGGGCAAGACTGAAGGAAAAGGGTGGAGTTTCTTTTTTTAAACATACACATTCAATGGGAAAAAAACAAAATCTGTAATTTATTCCAGAATGATGGACTCAGACTGGCAGGCAGGTGATTGTGTTCAGTTGCAAAATGATCAATTTTCAACTTGTAGATGCTGACTCTCTGCCACAAAATTCTGTGCAGCAGACCCTTCCTCCTCTTAAATCTCACTTGGTGTTATGGTAATATGTAGATCTTCTGCACAATATATCATTTCATGTTCATATGAGAAAGTAACAGTGCAAAGGCAAAATCTGGAAAGGATTTAATTTTTTTTTACAATGACAACTAGCATCACTGCAAACGAATTCCTAACAGCAACAATTTTATTAGCTAAAATCTATCCTTCAAATTGAATCAGTGGTAAAAGATTAACTTTCTTTGATCATCGTAAGAAGGTATCTTATTAGTTATTTTCTATGTAATATGGATGATTACTTATCACGAAGATAATTACAAGATGTCACAATACACTCTAGATAATGAAGCATCACTTTAATGACAAGTCAAATTACTCCTGTCACTTTTATAGAGAAGCCACTGATGTGACACTTAACCTTATAGTTAGAACTGTACCATGGTGATTCTTTGTCTGAGATTTGTTAAAGTATTTGTTAAAGTCCAAAGATACCAGTGACATGTTGAGCTTTGGAACATCATGGATTATAATTCAAACATAGACTGACTTCCTCTGTGATGCAAATAGCACTTCACAAACATCTAATATTGCACTCACCATTCCATTATAATTTCAAAAACAATAGAGTCAGAAACCCTCAAATTGTTTCAAATCAGGTTCTCCCTACTCACATGTTAGTCATGCTCGCAATAAAAGCCAGTTGCCATTTTTAGCACAAAACCACTAAAATATATCCAGGACAAATTAGAACTCACAAGGTACAGCAAAGTGTTAAACGGATGCTGTGAAAGATTTTACTCTTCAAGATAATATTCAACTAATAAGTTTACAAAAGCAGTTGTCCAATTCCCAATTGAATGTTATGATTGAATCTGCTTCCAGCATTCTTTCAGACGGTGCCTGCCTTATTGTGAAAAAGAAATTTCACTTCATTTATGCTCAGACCTTTAACAATTATCATAAATGACTCCTTCAGCCTTCTGCCTTTGGAAGCGGTTTTACCTATCTGCTCCAAACCCCTCATTTTGAACATCTTTAGTAAATCTCTCCTCATCCTTCCCTGCTTTAAAAAGTGGATAATCCCAACATCTCTCACACCTAGTCAGACAATTCTCATTTTCGCGCCTTCTCCAAAGCCCTGAAATGGGTCATGAAGTGTGACAATCAGAATGGTACAGAATACTTTGAATGAGGTCTAATTAGACATTTTTAAAAGGTTTATCTTAACTGCTTTGCTCTGGCACTCGAGGCCAAGGATTATAATACTTTTTCTACCACACGAATGTATGGCATCTAAACAGCTGCCACTGCTGGACTTGTAATGAAAGTTATGAGAACTGCCTACAGCCATACTACCCTAATGGCTGCAGTAATTGACAAATTCACACACATTATTTGAACAGCCCAAGTCAAACAAACTTCATCAAAGGAGGTTACCTTCACCTTAAATTGACAGCTATCTTGAACAACATTTGTGTATTTTCTTTCCTTTCACAGAGATGAAAGAATTCTTTTTAAGAATAGAGCTAACTACAGTTGATTTTGAAATGCTTTCCATTTAAAGTTGCATTAACCAGTTTAAATGCTGTGTGAGTCATCACACGGTTTTGCTTCACACATTGAAATTGCAAATTACTGAGAGAATAATCTATGGAAATCTTCAAACAGATCCAAAATTTCTTATCCACCTTGTACATAAAATGGTCTAATTCATAATCTCAGCTCATGCACAAATATTCAATGACCTTGCAAGGACTAGAGGTTATAATTATTCTTCAATATTTGTACTGTACAGGACAATTCCAAAAAATAATTTCTGCCCATACGTGTTTCCTCTACCAAATTAGTAACACATACTCAGACTACCTAAATCTCATAACTGTTTGCTCAACACAGTAGTGGTACATAATAAAACTAAATGTTATTACTTGCTAAGAAGTGATAGCTTAACAATTATGGTACTGTTCTTGAAAGTGAAGAGTTCAAATCCCAGTTTTGCCAGTTATGAAAGTGAAGGTTTCAGTAAATCTGGTAATTTGTGGGAAAGGACCAGAAAACAAAAGTGAATAGTCATAAACAGACAACTGGTTCACTGTTCTCAAAATAGGGAATTTACCTTTCCAATTTATACAATATGTGTTTGATTTCTTGATAGGTGAATTTTGAAAAAGAGTCCACCAATATGAATAAGAGATAACAAGGTGTAGAGCTGGACGAACACAGCAGGCCAAGCAGCAGAGGAGCAGGAAACCTGACGGTTTTGGGTCTGGACCCTTCTTCAGAAATGGGGGAGAGGAAGGGGATTCTGAAATAAATAGAGAGGGGGGGGAGGCAGATGGAAGATGGATACAAGAACAGAGAGGTGGAGAGGAGACAGACAGGTCAAAGAGGCGGGGATTGAATCAGTAAAGGTCAGTGTAGGTGGGGAGGTAGGGTGGGGGTAGGTCAGTCAAGGGAAGACAGACAGGTCAAGGAGGCGGGATGAGGCTGATAGGTAGGTGGTGGGAGGAGTGGATAGGTGGGAGGAAGGACGGACAGGTTAGGGAGGCGGGGACGAGCTGGGTTGGTTTTGGGATGCGGTCGGGGGAGGGGAGATTTTGAAGCTTGTGAAGTCCACATTGATACCATTGGGCTGCAGGGTTCCCAAGCAAAATATGAGGTGCTGTTCCTGCAACCGTCATGTGGCATCGTTGTGGCACTGGAGGAAGCCCAGGATGGACATGTCGTCCAAGGAGTGGGAGGTGCAGTCGTTTGTCGTGAACCGAGGGCAGGTGTTCCACAAAGCGGTCTCCAAACCTCCGCGTGGTTTCCCAGATGTAGAGGTGGCCACATCGGGAACAGCAGATACAGTATACCACATTAGGAGATGTGCAGGTGAACATCCGTTTGATGTGGAGGGTCTTCTTGGAACCTGGGATGAGGGTGAGGGGGGAGGTGAGGGGGGAGGTGTAGGGGCAGGTGTAGCACTTCCTGCAGTTGCAGGCAAAAGCGCCGGAGGTGGTGGGGCTGGTAGGGAGTGTGCCGCAGGAGTCACGGAGAGTATGGTCCCTCCGGAAGGCAGATAACGGTGCGGAGGGAAAAATGTCTTTGGTAGTGTGATCAGATTGCAGATGGCGGAAGTGCCGGAGAATGATGCGTTGCATCCGGAGATTGGTGGGGTGGTACGTGAGGACGAGGGGGATTCTGTTTTGGTTGTTATTGCGGGCAGGGGGTGTGAGGGATGAGTTGCAGGAAATGCAAGACACACGATCGAGGGCGTTTTCAACCACTGTAGAGGGGAAGTTGCAGTCCTTGAAAAACAAGGACATCTGGGATGTCCGGGAGTGGAATGCCTCATCTCAGGGGCAGATGCAGCGGAGGCGAAGGAATTGGGAATAGGGGATGGCACTTTTGCAGGAAGGTTGGTGAGGGGAGGTGTATTCTAGGTAGCTGTGGGAGTCGGTCGGCTTGAAACGGATATCGGTTTCCAGAGATGGAAACAGAGGGGTCCAGGAAGGAGAGAGAGGTATTGGAGATGGTCCAGGTGAACTTAAGGTTGGGGTGGAAGGCGTTAGTGAAGTGGATGAACTGTTTGAGCTCCTTGTGAAAGCACGAGGCGGCGCCAATACAGTCATTGATGTAACGGAGGAAGAGGTGGGGGATAGGGCCAGTGTAGCTTCGGAAGAGAGATTGTTTCACGTATCTTACAAAGGACAGGCATAGCTTGGGCCCATGTGGGTACCCATAACCACCCCCTTTGTTTGTAGGAAGTGGCAGGAATTGAAGGAGAAGTTGTTAAGGGCAAGGACGAGTTCAGCTAAGCGGACGAGGGTGTCAGTGGAGGGGGACTGGTCGGGCCTGCGGGTCAGGTAGAAGCGGAGGGCCTTTAGGCCATCTGCATGGGGAATGCAAGTGTGCAGGGACAGGACGTCCATGAAAGATGAGGTGTTGGGAACCAGGGAATCAGAAGCTTTGGAGGAGGTGGAGGTCGTGGGTGGTGTCACGGACAAAGGAGGGGAGTCCCTGGACCAAGGGGGAGAAAATGGAGCAGAGATAAGTGGAGATAAGTTCGGTGGGGCAGGAGCAGTGGGGCAGGTCGACAATGAGTCGACCAGGGCAGTCAGGTTTGTGGATTTTGGGAAGGAGATAGAAATGTGCGGTGCGAGGTTGGGGAACAATGAGGTTGGAGGCTATGGGTGGGAGGTCACCTGAAGTGATGAGGTTGTGGATGGTCTGGGAGGTGATGTTTTGGTGGTCGGGGGTAGGGTCATGATCAAAGGGCAGAGGCTTGGAGACCGCTTTGTGGAACACCGACCCTCGGTTCACAAAAAACGACTGCACCTCCCACTCCTTGGATGACATGTCCATCCTGGGCTTCCTCCAGTGCCACAACGATGCCACACAAAGGTTGCAGGAACAGCACCTCATATTTTGCTTGGGAACCCTGCAGCCCAATGGTATCAATGTGGACTTCACAAGCTTCAAAATCGCCCCTCCCCCGACCACATCCCAAAACCAACCCAGCTCGTCCCCGCCTCCCTAACCTGTCCATCCTTCCTCCCACCTATCCACTCCTCCCACCTCAAGCCCCACCCCCCTCCTACCTACCAGCCTCATCCCCGCCTCCTTGACCTGTCTGTCTTCCCTAGACTGACCTACCCCCACCCTACCTCCCCACCTACACTGACCTTTACTGACTCCATCCCCGCCTCTTTGACCTGTCTGTCTCCTCTCCACCTATCTGTTCCTGTATCCATCTTCCATCCGCCTCCCCCTCTCTCTCTATTTATTTCAGAATCCCCTTCCCCTCCTCCATTTCTGAAGAAGGGTCCAGACCCAAAACGTCAGCTTTCCTGCTCGGCCTGCTGTGTTCATCCAGCTCTACACCTTGTTATCTCAGATAGTCCAGCATGGGCAGGTCCCACTATCTCTGAATCAATTTTTCCCCCCACCAATGTGAATCACAGCTTACCCAGTGCTTTTCTTAATTTAACCTATTTTTCTAATCAACCTGTTCAGAGACATTCTGACACACCTCTGGAGCAAGTGGACTTGAACCCTGGGCTCCCAGTCCAGGGGTAGGGGCCCTACTACTGCACCACAAGAGGGCCCCCAATGTTTATTTATTATTCTGTTTAGCAAATGCAAATCTTTGAGACAAATGACAGCCTCCTCATTTGTTGAGTTTAAGGTAATTAGCCTACAACTTAGTCTGAACATGGGATACTCCTCAGTAACATGCAACACTGTCTGTGACTCTGTACAAGGAGTTTGTATGGAGGCTTCAGCGGTGGAGGGACGCTGATTTGTTCTGAACCTGTTCATCATGAAACACTTTCACCTTGTAGTTTACATTCACCAGATGATGTTTGACACAAGGGACTGGTTAGTGAGTTCCCATTTATCCCATTGCTTGATCCAAAGCAGACCTGCTCAGAAAAATTGCTCTATTTTAGGGCGGCAAAATTTAATGCAGGCAATCAGTGATTAAACAGGTAATCATCAAGCGGGGTTGGTGAAGTGCAGTGGGGACAGTTTTAACCAGACCTGTGGGTTTTCATTAGTCAATAGGGAAGGAAAGTGATCTTTGCCAGGACAGGAAGCTGGGGAGGGGTGTGAAACAAAGTTCCAGTTATAATGTGCACCGCTGCATTTAGTTACAGAAGCAGAATTAGGCTATTCAATCCATTGAGTCTATTCTGCCATTTGATCATGGCTGATATGTCGTCTTATTCCACTGTTTTGTCACTTTGCAGCCTCTTTCTCTGATCGTGAAAGGATCATTCAGCATGTTTCCATTGATTTTTCAGTTTATTACAGATAAAGTATTTGATTTATTATTTTATTTTCAATCAGTGTCCTTGTTACGTGGAGTTGATGTCGAGCAACTTGATTTGGGTGACCAATAGCTGATATAGTCCTGGTGATTGTACGGGCTGCTGTAAGGCAACAAATCAGCCTCAACATAGAGCTATAGACATTACAGCATGGAAACAGACCCTTTGGTCCAACTTGTTCATGTCAACCAGATAACCTAAATAAATCTAGTCCCATTTGCCAGCATTTCGCACATATCCCTCTAAACCTTCCCTATTCATGGATGCATTCAGATACCTTCTAAATGTTGTAATTGTACCAGCTTCCACCACTTCCTCAGGCAGCTCACTCCTTCCACAAACAACCCTCTCCGTGAAAACATTGCCCCTTAGGACACTTTTAAATCTTTCCCCTCTCACCTTAAACCTATGCCCTCTAGCCTTGGACTCCCCTAGCCCGGGGAAAAGACCTTGTCTATTTACCCTATCCATGCCTCTCGTGATTTTATAAACATCTATAAGGTCACCCCTTAGTCTCAGACACTCCAGGGAAAATAGCCCCAGCCTATTCAGCTTCTCCCTATAGCATAAAACCCTCCAACCCTGGCAACATCCTTGTAAATCTTTCCTGAACCCTTTAAAGTTTCATAACATCCTTCCTATAGAAGGGAGACCAGAAATGAATGCAGTATTCTAAAAGTGGCCTAACAAACATCCTGTACAACCATAAAATGACCTCCCAACTCCTATACTCAATGCATTGACCAATAAAGGCAAGCATATCAAACACCTTCTTCACTATCCTATCTAACTATGAGTCCACTTTCAAGGAACTATGAACCTGCACTCCAAGGTCTCTTTGTTTAGCAACACTTCCCAGAACCCTACCATTAAGTGTATACATCCTGCCCTTATTTGCCTTTCCAAAATGCAGCGCCTTACATTTATCTGAATTAACCCCATCTGCCACTCCCCAGCCCATTGGCTCATCTGATCAAGATCCCAAGTAACCTTCTTCGTTGTCGACGACACCTCCAAATTTAGTGTTATATGCAAACTTACTAACCATACCTCCTATGTTCACATCCAAATTATTTATATAAATGATGAAAATCAGTGGACGCAGCACCGATCATTATGGTACACCACACAGTTTTCATACTGGAGGCCTGCGACTAGCACTTCTGACAGGAATGAGTGAAGTTGAGCCCTGCTGTCATTTCTTCCCACCTGGCACAATGCCGTTATAGACTAGACCAAACTCCCTCAAAATATATCAAAGAGATAGCCCAGGCCCCAATTTTTTATTTTAGTTAATGGCATGTGTAAGGTGCTGTGTTCCAGATACGATTTGATTGGTTCACCAATAGGCTTTAAGCAAAATATAAACAGTTAAAATATAAACAAAAAATAATTATTTAAGAAAGGTTGTAAGGAGAAGCCTGGGAACTACAGACCTGTGAGTCTGACATAGGTTGTGAGTAAGTTTTTGGAGATGATTCTGAAAGACAGGATTTACATGTATTTGGAGAGGCTAGAGCTGATTAAGGATAGTTGTGATGGCTTTCTGCAAGGAAAATCGTACCTCATAACTTGATTGAGCTTTATGCGGAAATAACCAAAAAGATTGATGAGGGCAGAGCGGTAGACGTTGTTTACATGAACCTTAGTAAAGCCTTTGACAAGGTTCCACATGGTAGATTAATTAGTAAAGTTAGCTCACATGGAATTCAGGGCGAGCTTGCCAGCTGAATACAAAGTTGGCTTGACGGTACGAGACAGAAAATGTTGGTGGAGGGGTTTTTTTTGAACTAGAGGCCAGTGACCAGCAGTGCTCCACGGGAATCGGTACTGGGTCTACTTTTGTTTGTCATTTATATAAGTGATCTGGATGAGAATTTAGGCGGCACACTTAGTAAGTCTGTGGATGACATTAAAATTGGTGGAATAGTGAACAGTGAAGAAGGTTATCTAGATTAAAAAGAGATTTTGATCAACTGAGTCAATGGGCTGCTGAGTGGCAAATGGAATTTAGATTAATGCAAGGTATTGCATTTTGGTAAAACAAACAAGGGCGGGACTTATACAATTAATGTTAGGGCCCTGGGTAATGTTGTAGAACAGAAAGACCTTGGGGTTCAGGTACACTATTCTCTGAAATTTTGTGTCACATTATAGACAGGGTGATTCAGGCAGCATTTAGCGCGCTTGTCTTCATTGCTCAGACCTTTTGAGTACAGGAGTTCAGATGTCATTTTGAGGTGGTACAGGATGTTGGTGAGGCCTCTTCTGGAGTACTGTGTACAATTCTGGTTGCCCTGTTATAGGAAGGATATATTAAAATGGAGAGGTTTCAGAAAAGAGTTACCAGGATATTGCCAGGAATGAAAGGTCTGAATTAAAAAGAAAGGCTTGATAGGCTGAGACATTTTTCACCGGAGCACAGGAGGTTGAGGGGTGATCATATAGAGATGTTTTAAATCATGAAGGGCATTGATCAAAGAAGATAGGAACTGGAGGAGGCCATTCAGCCCTTTGAACCTGCTGTCATTCATCACAATCATGGCTGATCGTCCAACTCAATAGCCTAATCCTGCTTTCTCCCAATAACCTTTGATCCAATTCGTCCCAAATGCTATATTCTAGCCACCTCTTGCATACATTCAATGTTTTGGTATCAACTACTTCCTGTGGTAATGAACTCCACAAGATCACCTCTCTTTGGGTAAAGAAATGTTTCCTCATGTCCACCCTAAATGGTCTACCCCGAATCCTCAAATTGACACACTCACCATCAGGAACATCCTCCCTGCATCTATCCTGTCTAGTCCTGTTAGAATTTTAAGTCTCTATGAGATCCCCCTTCATTCGTCTGAATTCCAGCTAAAACAATCCTAACTTAGCCAGTCTCTCCTCATACATCAGTCCCACCAAGCCCAGAAATCAGCCTGGTAAATGTTTATTGCACTCCCTCTAAGGCAAGAGCATCCTTACTCAGAAATGGTGAATGACAAGAGAGTCTTTTCTCTAGGGTGGGGAAATTCAAAACTAGGGGGCATATTGTTAAGGTGAGAGGAGAAAGGTTTAAAAAGTACATGACAGGCATGAATAGTTTGAAGGGTACAGGAAAGGTTTGGAGTGATGTGAGCCAAACGCACGCAAGTGAGACTAGCAACTGGTTTGGGAACATGTTCGGCACGGACTAGATGGACCAAAGGGTCTGTTTCCATGTGTTATACAACTCTATATAAATGGCATAACTTTAACTCTATTGAAATACTTAATAAAAAGTAATATTATTTAACTACTAATCATCAACTGTTCCGATATAGCAGCATCCCATAAACACACCTTTTGCAAAGGAAAATTCAGCAAAACAGATTTTTCTCATGTGTTATTGCCTTTCCAGTCCAGGAGAAAGGAACACTGAAAGAAACAATCCAGGAGCAGAGACAGAATTCAAGCTTTTTCCTGCAGCAGAGTGACAGCTGTATCTATCAGCTTCAATAGCCAGATCCAAACTTGAACAGTAAGCAAAACTGTGGAGGTTTTCTCCCGACAACCTTTATGGAAATGTGGAGGTTATTTAGGGAACAGTTGCTGTGCATGACAGAAACATGGAGGTTGTTTAGGGAGCAATTGCTACAAGTACTGGATAGGTTTGTCCCACTGAGGCAAGGAAAGGATGGTAAGGTGAAGGAACCTTGGATGACAAGACATGTGGAACACCTAGTCAAAAAGAAGAATGAAGCTTACTTAAAAGTTGAAGCAGCAAGGATTGGACAGGGGTCTAGAGGTCTACAAGGTAGCCAGGAAAGAACTGAAGAATGAACTTAGGAGAGCTAAAAAGGGGGTGTGAGAAAACCTTGGTGAGAAGGATCAAGGAAAACCCCAAAGCATTGTCAGGAACAAGAGGATGGCCAGAGTGAGGTTAGGGCCAATCAGGATAGTGGAGGGAACTTGTGTCCGGAGTCAGAGGAGGTCCTTAATGAATACTTTGCTTCAGTATTCAGCAGTGAGAGGGACCGTGACGTTTGTGAGGGCAGCATGAAACAGGCAGATATGATGAAACAGGTTGATGTTAGGAAGGAGGATGTGCTAGAAATTTTGAAAAACCTGAGGATGGATAAGTCCCCTGGGCCAGACAGGATATACCTATGGTTATTACGGGAAGTGAGGGAAGACATTACTGCCCCTTTGGCAACGATCTTTGTGTCCTCGCTGTCCACTGGAGTAGTACCAGAAGACTGGAGGGTGGCAAATGTCATTCCCTTGTTCAAGAAAAGGAATTGGGATAATCCTGGAAATTACAGACCAGTCAGTCTTACTTCTGTGGTGGGCAAATTATTGGAGAGGATTCTGAGAGATAGTATTTATGATTATTTTGAAAAGCACAGTTTGATTAGAAATAGTCAGCACGGGCTTTGTGAGGGGCCGGTCATGCCTCACAAGCCTTATTGAATTCTTTGAGGATGTAACAAAACACATCGATGAAGGTAGAGCATCGGATGTGGTGTATATGGATTTTAACAAGGCAGTTGATAAGGTTCCACATGGTCAGCTCATTCAGAAAGTAAGGAGGCATGGGATTCAGGGAAATTTGGCTGTCTGGATACAAAACTGGCTATCCAATAGAAGACAGAGGGTGGTAGTTGATGGAAAGTATTCAGCCTGGAGCTCGGTGACCAGTGGTGTTCCACAGGGATCTGTTCTGGGACCTCTGCTCTTTGTGATCTTTACAAATGACTTGGATGAGGAAGTGGAACGGTGAGTTAGTAAGTTTGCCGATAACACGAAAGTTGGTGATGTTGTGGGCAGCGTGGAGGGCTGTTGTAGGTTGCAACAAGACATTGACAGGATGCAGAGCTGGACAAAGAAGTGGCAGATGGAATCCAACCCAGAAAAGTGTGAAGTGATTCATTTTGGAAGTTCGAATTTGAATGCAGAATACAGGGTTAATGGCAGGATTCTCGGCAGCGTGGAGGAACAGAGGGATCCTGGGGTCCACGTCCATAGATCCCTCAAAGTCGCTAGGGTTGAAAAGAAGGCAAATGATGTGTTGGCTTTCATTGGCAGGAGAGTTGAGTTTAAGAGCAGTGACGTTATGCTGCAGCTCTATAAAACTCTGGTCAGACCACACCTGGAGTACTGTGTTCAGTTCCGGTCACCTCATTATAGGAAAGATCTGGAAGCTTTAGACGGGGTGCAGAGGAGATTTACCAGGATGCTGCCTGGACTGGAGGGAAGGTCTTATGAGAAAAGGTTGAGGGAGCTAGCTTCCATTGGAACGAAGAAGGATGAGAGGTGACTTGATAGAGGTGTACAAGATGATGAGAGGCATAGGTAGAGTGAATAGTCAGACTTTTTCCCAGGGCAGAAATGACTAGTACAAGGGGGCGTAATTTTAAGGGATTGGAGGAAGGTATAGAGGAGATGTCAAAGGTAGGTTCTTCACAGAGAGAGTGGTAGGTGCGTGGAATGTGCTGCCGGCAGTGGTAGTGGAGTCAGATACTTTACAGACTTTTAAGCAACACTTGGATAGGCACATGGAGGATAGTAAAATGTAGGGTGTGCAGGGTAGATTGATCTGAGTAGGATAATAGGTCGGCACAACACTGTGGGCCAAAGGACCCGTACTGTTCTATGTTCTATAAAACCCTGGGTCTGTGTGAGCCTGACTCTACCAACTCATGTTTCTCTTGTCTAATCTAAAGAAAAAAAAATTCAAGGAGCTCAGAGCTGCATATGAAGCCGTTTACCCACTATTTCTGTAGCAACACCTCTCTGCAAGAGAACAGCACAGGACAAATCTCCCTTAAAAGCACAGTATTGTCACAACGTGCAGCATTGAGAAACTCAATGAGGTTGCCCAATGAGGTAACAATACCAGGTGTTGGTCATATACCAAAGCAAAAAGATCTTGCACAGCATTATGAACATGTAGCAAGGCCTAGTATAGTTTTCAGGAGAAAAAGGATTTGAAGATGGGAAATAAAGTTGAGACAAGGCATAAAGGCTTATTCCAGTCCCAGGGCTGAACACTGCATGCATCACTGGGTGTATTTTCAACAAAAGTCATGTAAAATAAATCAGGCTAGTGCACCTCCGAGCTCATAACCATAATACAGACAGGGCAGCACGGTGGCTCGGTGGTTAGCACTGCTGCCTCACAGCGCCAGAGACCCTGGTTCAATTCCACCCTCGGGTGACTGTCTGGGTGGAGTTTGCACATTCTCCCCGTGTCTGCGTGGGTTTCCCCCGGGTGCTCCAGTTTCCTCCCATAGTCCAAAGATGGCTAGGCGGACTGGCCATGCTGAATTGTCCATAGTGTTCAGGGATTTGTAGCTTAGGTGGGTTATAAGGGGATGAGTTTGGGTGGGATGCTTCAAGAGTCGGTGTGGACTTGTTGGGCTGAAGGGCCTGTTTCCACACTGTAGGGATTCTACGTTAAACTGTGGGCAGATGCGCATTCAGCAGCCTTCCAACCATGTGTACATAAATAATTAAGGAGCAACTAAACATTTTAAGGGCTCAGCTGATTGCAATATTACGTTGACCACACCACAAAACATGGCCACGGGCAGCCAAACAGAAGTCATCAGCGTGTTTTCTTAAAGGATTTAAAACAATAAAAAGGAAGTGTGGTGTACTATCTTTGGTGACTGCCCTTCACCTTATCAGGGTCACATGCCTCCCATGAAGATAGTACCCGTTTTCTTCCTAGTCACCTGTACTTCAAAACCTACCCCTCATTCCCTCTCCCTAAACTGAAAAGGAGCTTCTCACCTATTAGAGTCACAGGTAGCTTCTACTGTCATGTGTACTCAAGTACAGGATACAGGAGTACAGTGAAAAGTGTTCAAAATCGCCATTCCCAGTGCTATCTTAGGTACAAAATCACCTAGGGAAAAAAACCTAAAACACTTGATTAACTCTTTTCCAAGATACAACAGTCCTCCTTCATGACCCTGCCTGCTGCCCAGCCACCATCCACCACTGAACTCTGGCACTGCCAAGAGAGTTGCTGGTAGTTCCAGAGGGTGTGACTTCTTCCCCATGAGAAGCAGAAATCTGACTCTTCAGCACTTTATGGCTGTAGATCAGAAATACTTCCAGTCTGTGCCTACAACCTCTCTCTTCATCAACCACCTATCTGCCCTCTTCATTGTCCCTTGGAGTTCTACACTGTAGTCAGAGTTTATAATGCTCTGAAATGTTGTCATCCAAAAGTTTTGAAATGGTCTTCTCCACATCAAAATCTTGATCTAAACCAAAGAGATTTCTCCGTAGCACAAGTTAAATTGCGATAGTGGATGTTCAAAGTTATGCACATGTGTGGCTGTGCAGCAGGGAAAAACAGAGTGTACGAGAGCACAATTTCATTAAGACATGTAAAAGCTCGCCACACAACAATCTGAAAGGGACCAAGCAGTGCAACAAATAGACTTCACACTTCAGAGAAATTAAGTGGAGTATTGGCTACAATGTCACCAGCAGCAAAACAATGCAATTTTGTCTGACAGCTTTACAAAGCCTTTAAAAACTAATCATAAATTACAAACTTGCAACAGAAAATAATTCCTTGCAAACATAAATTTATTATACCTACCTGTTGCACATGAAATTAATCACATCTTAACATTCTGACACTCATGAAACATTCAAACAATATCTTGTGGTTTCGTAAAGCTTTTGAGTCTCTTCAATTTAATTGCAGCCTCATAAATTACTTACAGGCATCCTGTATTCCCTGAGCATGAATAAATCAGAAACTAAATTATTAATACACAATTCATTCACTACTTTAGCCCTGGCTTAATTTTTTTTATTTTTCAATAAGAAGTTGTGGACATCACTGGGAAAACAGCATTTACTGCCCATCCCTAACTGCCTTAGAGGAGATAGTAAAGAGCTAATTTTCAACTTGCTGAAAGTACTCCTACTTTGCTATCAAATAAGGAGTTTCATGACTTTGGCACAGTGATAATGAACAAACGGCAATATATTTCCAAATCACTATTGTGCAAAATTTGGGGGAGATATGGAGAGTGGAGAGATTACCATGTATCTGCAGCACTTTTTCTTCTCTTCCATCAGATTTCATGGATTTGCTATTGAGAAAGCCTTGGTGAGTTACTGCACCTTGTAGATGCTATTCTGCTGCCATATAGCACCAGTGGAGTTGGAATGAATGTTTAACTTGTCAACAGAATGCTGATCGTGGTGACAGAGCAAGAAATGCAGATGCTGGAGTCAGAGATAACACAGTGTGGATGTGGTGGAACACAGCAGGCCAGGCAGCATCAGAGGAGCAGGAAAGTTGATGTTTCAAGTCATAAGAAGCATCCCGACCTGAAACGTCAACTTTCCCGCTCCTCTGATGCTGCCTAGCTTCCTGTGTTCCTCCAGCTCCACATTATTTTATGCTGATCAAGGTGAATGCTTTGTCCTGGATAGTGTCAAACTTGCATGTCATTGGAGCTGCACTCATTCAGGAAAATGGAGCATCCTGCATCACTCTCCTAATGTGCCTTGCAGTCAGTGGAAATGATTAGAGGAGTCAAGAGATGAGTCACTCACTGCAGAATTATTGTCTCTGGCCTATGCTGTAACCATATCTTAATGTGCCACAAAAATATTAAGTTTCTGGGCAATTTTACAAAATATTTTCTCTCCACCCCCCCAGGATTTTGACGGTGGAGAATTCAATCATTGACAATGCAACTGAACGCCATTGAAGATGGTTAGTGTCCTCTTATGAAAGATTGTCACTCTTAACACTTGTGTAACATAAACATTACTTGCCAATTAACAAGCCAAACTAATAAGACAAAAATCTGCAATCTCTATCTTTTACAAAAGATTTCAGATGAGTCTCAGCAGTCTTAGTGCATTTCTAATATACAAGCTCACAGCACAACACTGCCCCTAATATGACATCCATTATGAATGTCACAATCATTCAATCAATCCTTGTAGCAGAATAAAGGATACCTTACTCTCCAACTCAGAATGCCCAATATTCACACTAGGTGTCTAAAATTGGAAATCGCACCAATCTTCAGCTTTATTACCCTTAATCAAATTTACCATAAAGGAAAGAATTGGCATACAAAGAGACTGGTAAGCTTCATGACGGATTTTACTAAGTGATATACGGGATCAAAATTCAACCATGACAAATAAAGTAAAAAAAAACATTTATCTTTACAGTAACAGCTGCCAGCTAACTTATGACTGACATTCAATTTTCAAACCTTTATCAACATTATTCATTTATCAGTTTAAGTGAGAGAAAAGACTGTGTCCAGCACCAGTTCCTCAACTGATATATGATATGCATTCATTTATTCTGATAACATCACATAGCAGTAACTGACTGCAATGCTAATGTAGTTGACTGTTATCAAAAGAACATTATTTTGTCTTATAAATAGATCCATAAAAAAGAGCAGAGGAGCTGATAATTACAGCATCCATAGAACACAAACTTATTTTCCACAATCACTTACAAATCCAAAACTTGGCATGACAATTGTTACTGAATAAGGGGAAAAATGGATTTAATCCATGTTCTGATGGCTCACATGTCAGGAGATTATTATATTTCAAGAGAAAATACAATGAAACACAATTGAATTTGTGTACACTACTACTACATAAAAAAGGTGGTTCCAAGTGTTAAGGAGTAGACGTTGCCAAACAGGAATCAACTAAGTGGTTAGCATTTTTACAGAAGTTCAGGTCATATTCAGTAAATGTTAACCTTATTGAAGACGTAGCGAGTAATGATAACTTGTCAAATGTGTAAAGAGCTTTTTTTTTAAAAATAAAGTGCATTTAATTTTTAAATTATTTCAGACAATGTATCCTATATTGTATCATACCATGTCAACCACTAGCCTTTGAATTTTTATGTGCAAGAGTTGCAATCTGCAACTTAAACTAACTCAGTACAGACATAAGAACCAGGAGAGAGTTATACCAGGGTGCACAAAATTCTAGGAAGGACACATAGCTCTAGAACAGAGAATAGCATGTTAATAGGTAGCCAGACTGATGTGGGATTATGATATTGCTGCAATAATGGAGACATGGCTCAAGGAAGGGCAGCACTTGGTGTTAAGTATTCCAGATTAGAAACTGTTCATAAAAGATAGGGAAGGAAGAAAAGCCCACCTATTCAAGCAGGGTCTTTCAACTCAGCCCACTTAAGCCCAGAGTAATTTCTCTCCACTGCGAGGTGGCTTCTTGTGAGGTTTCCTTTCCACATCCCAGACATTATAGAGAACGTTAGTTGCTGCTGCTGGGGAAGTAGTGCTAAGAGTGATCACTTGTGAAGAGGTCAGGCAGACCAGCCTGTGAAGGTCTCTTGACTAGAGTCCTAGGCTTCACAATACCATGTGGGTGGGACCTGGAGAATACCCAGTGAGCATGGGAATGGACACCACCCAGAATCAAAAGAGAAGATCGGGGCACAAATAAACAATTGATCCACAAGCTTTTTTTTTTGATATCATATGGATACCAAGTGTCTTTCATGTATTTAATTGCAAGAATAATTTTCAGGGCTGAATGCCATTCTAATTTTAACGTGTATAAGTAATGGCTAATTTATTCCTAATGAATGGTAACTGTCTTTAATGATATGAGGCCATATGGCAATGCAGTGACATCCCCTACATTGACAGCACTTCAGCTGGAAGAGGTTGAGATTCAGTCACAGGGAAACCTGCTCATGAGCAGTAGAGGCTCCTATAAGGTGCTGTGGGGGTCATGGCTCAAAGCAACGCAAGCCTATTATAAAACACACTGTTATAATTTCGCAGGATATTAATTCTGAAAACAGAAATGGCTAGGGAACCTTGTTATTATGCCAGAGTGCAACAGGAAATCCAGTGTTCAATTTAATGACACTTAGCGATGTTCCAAGGGGTTAGTTTATTAACTCCATTCACAATTAACCCATTTAGTCACCCGGCCTGGTGCTCTCAGAAGAGAAACTTCTTTGTGACATTATGTTATGCAAATTGCATTCAAATCAAGATTTTCTTTAATACTGTCCTGGCTGACCATTTTCTGTTCAAATCTGCTGTGTGGTTGATAAACACTGTGTCCCGTATGATGGTAACGTAGGTAAATAACGTGGTTCACCAATGGAATTAAATTGGACCTGTCTTGGGAGCATAATTTATGTCATCGTGTGCAAGGTGGCAACAATTTAGCCACATTCTTCAATGATCTACTGTGAAGCTTCTGCAAAGAACCAAACCTGCCAGGACCCAGTGGACAAGTGATGCTAATTACCGGCTAATGGGAAATGAACGCTGTTAGATTTCATGCAGCGTAATGAGGCTTTAAACTTCTGATTACCTAGTTAGGCTTCAAGCACCAACAGACAGACTTTTTTTTTAAGAAGAGGTGAGTGAAAGCTTGGTCAAGGAGATAGGTTTTAAGGAAGGGCTCAAAGGATTAGAGAGAGAGAGAGAGAGACAGAGAGAGAGAGCGAGATGGAGATAAAAATTTTTTCTGAAGAAGGGTCTAGGCCCGAAATGTCAGCTTTCCTGCTCCTCTGATGCTGCTTAGCCTGCTGTGTTCATCCAGCTCTACACCTTGTTATCTAGGGAAGGAATTCCACAGTTTATGGCCTAAATAGTTGAAGGCATGGCCCCTATGGCATAAGGAGATCAGGAATGGATAGAAGACTTTTACAGTTTAAATCTGTGCTTAGAGGAACGTTGTACAGTAAAATTCACATTATCCCTGGGCACATGGGGACTGGATCATGGCAGTGAATCAGAAATGCTGATTAGTGAACAGGACTATAAAACACATCAACAGAAATCCAAGCACGTCTTAGTGACCTCTTGGGTTAATTATTCCAACATCTCCTCTGTAAACCTTATTGCATCCAAAACTCTTTTTCGCCTCAGGTTCATTTCACCAATTGCCCTTGTTTGAACCATGCTGATTTCAAGTCACGTGACACTTTGATTTTAGAATCTTTGTCCTTGTTCTCAAAACTCTTCTATATCTCTACAAACTTCTCCTGCTTTACAATCCTCTAGGGAATCCACATTTCATCTAATTCTGGCCTCCTGAGTATTCCTGATTTTAATCACTGATGACGTCAAGGCTTAAGATCTGTTATATCCTCCCACAACTTCTGCATCTCTCTTTCATGCTTTTAAGTTGCTCCATTAAACCTATCCCTTTGATCAAGCTTTTAGTCATCAGGCCTATTATCTCATTATGTGGTCCAGTGTCTAATTTTGCTTTCGCTCCCAAAATACCTTCAGGAGCTTTTATTCTATTAAAGGAGCTTTACAGATTTTCTGAAGGAGGGTCCCAACCCAAAATGTCAACTTTCCTGCTCCTCTGATGCTGCCTGCCCTACTGTGTTCCTCCAGCTCCATACTGTGTTGTCTCTGACTCCAGTATCTGCAGTTCTTGCTATCTCCATATAAATGGAAGGTGTTGGTGAATGTGACACCTTCTTCTCAGACATTTCTGAAAGAGATCCAGCCATATTCTTTGACTTGTTCCTTGAAATATCAGAGTAAAGCTCCAACGGTCTTCATTGACCTATGAGCAGCATTCAGTCTGAAATGTAATAAAGGATGTTGTGAAACTTGAGAGGGGTCGGAAAAGATTTGAGGATGTTGCCAGGATTGGAAGGTTTGAGCTATAGTGAGAGGTTGAATAGGATGGGGCTATTTTTCCTCGAGCATCGGAGGCTGACAGGTGACCTTATAGAGGTTTATAAAATCAAGAGGGGCATGGATAGGGTAAATAGGCAAGATCTTTTCCCTGGGGTGGGGGAGTCCAAAACAAGAGGGCATAGGCTTAAGGTGAGGCAGGCAAGATATAAAAGGGAGCTGAGATGCAACGTTTTCATAGAATGGTGCGTGTATGGAATGAGCTGCCAGAGGAAGTGGTGGAGACTGGTACGATTACTATATTTAAAAGGCATCTGGATGGGTCTACGAATAAGAAGGGTTTACAGGGATATAGGCCAAATGCTGGCAAATGGGATTAGATTTATTCAGGGTATCTGGTCACCATGGATGAGTTAGGCTGAAGGGTCTGTTTCCATGCTATAAATCTCTATGATTCTATGATGAGGAGTAGCAGCAATCTTGGGTAGGGAGAACATTACATTTAGCATTAAAAACAAGGGTGTTCGTGAACCAATTTGGTTACATGCTAAGGAACAAAAAGGGTGCAACTGCATTTCTCAGTGTAATCTGTTTGCCAATTAGTCGTAAGGATGGAGAGAAACAAATATGCAAGGAAATTACAGAGAGGTACAAACATTATACTGTGGTTATAATGCAGGGCATTAATTAGCCAAATACAGACTGGATATTGATACTGTTAAGGATGAGAGGGGCCAGCTTTCTTAGGTTGCCTTCAGGAGAATTTCTTACAATAGAATGTGTTCAGTCCAACAAGAAATGAGGATCTGCAGACCTGCTCTGCCCAAACAAGATGGGCCAAGTAGATCAATTGCTCGTGGGGTACATTTAGGGAACAGTGATCATTGTATCATAGGGTTTAGGAGAATGACAATGGTCAATCCAGAGCAAGAATAATCAACCGGGAACTGGACCAGATAGAATGGAAGCAAAGTTGGCAGAAAAATAATAGCTGAACAACGGGCTACCTTCCAAATTGAGACCATTTGGATACAGTTAAGATAGTTTTCCCTAAAAAGGAAAGCTAGGGCAAACAAATCCAGAGCTCCATGGATGACAAGGAAGCTAGAGAACAAGTTAAAGAAGAAAAAAAGTGTAGAAAAAAACAGCCAGGGTCACTTAAAATATATAATTGAATACAGGAGGTTCAGAGGAGAGGTGAGAATGCAAATAAGAGGAACAAAGAGTCGCTATGAGAAAAGATTGCAAGCTAACAAAGTAAAATCCCCAATTACTCCAGATGTAAAAGGCCGATTAGTCTTAAAAGAGATTTACAGTTAGAGAGAAAAGCATGGCAAAAGTGGGGTTAACCAAATACTTTGCATTTGTCTTTGCCTGTGAGGCAGATGCTACCCAGGTCATGGTGACAGTGGAGAAAGCTCAGTCATTAGAAGGGTTTCAAACTATTGAAGAGGAAGTACTGAATAAGCTGTTGATAATTAAAGTTGATAAAGCACAAGGGCTGGATGAAATGCATCCAAGGATATTGAATTGCAGAAGCACTGGCGATAATCTCTCAACCTTGCTTAGACTTAGGGGTGAACCAGAGGACTAAAGCATTGCAAGCATTATGTCCTTGTCCAAAAAAAAAATTATAAAAATAAGCTCAGCAACTGTAGGCCAGTTAGTTTAGCTTTGGTGGTGAGGAAATTGCTGAAAACAATTTTTCAGGATACACTTAGTAGTAACATGGAAAATGTGGATTAATTTGGAAGACCCAGCATTGTTTTGTTAAGGGAAAATCATGTCTGTCTTGGAACTTTTGAACAGGAAATAGAGACGGTTGATGAGGCCAATGTTGATGATGTGCTGAACATCCAGAAGACATTCATTACTCTCTCACACAACAGAATTGAAAGAAAAGCTATGGCTCATGTAATAAAAAGGTCAGTAGCAACATGGTTACAGATATTGGCTAAGAGATAGGAATCAGAGAGTCACAGTTAATGCGTATTTTTCAGGCTGGAGGAAGGCTTGTTAGAAGAGATCTTCAGGGGCCTGCATAGGACCCTTGATTTTTCTTATATAGATAATCTAGATCTTGGTGTGCAGGTGACAATTTCAAAGCTTGCGGATGACACAAAACTTGAAATCTGTAAACTGTGAGAATAGCATAGAACTTCAGAAGTGTAAAGGCAATTTCGTGGCATGGTCAAATAAAGTTCTATGTGGAGATGTATGAGATGATACATTTTGGGAGAAAGAACATGGACTCAGGGTATAAATGATAGAGGATGCTATTCTAAAGGGCGTGCAATAAGAAGAAATCCACTCGCACACCTCACAAACAAAGCCTTCCTGAAGTTCAGTGTCCAAAGTAGAACACACTGTTCCAACTGTAGTTGGAACAGGCTTCATACAATTGCTCTACATCTCCTCATTGTCGTATTCCAGACCTCTTCAGATAAAGTCCAACATTCCATTAGAATTGTCTTACTGCTTTCTATATCTAGCCACCAACTCTCTCCTGAACTAGTGACTTGTAAAAGCCTAGCATAAACTCCTTGCTTTTGTAAATAATGCCCCTTTTACAAAACAAGCATACCATAGGCTTTCTTAGCTACCTAGTCAATTTGCCACTTTCAAGCAACTGAAAATATGTATCCCGCAGATTCCCCTGCTCTTGAACCCCATCCTATTTAGGCAAATATGGCTGTCAAGGTACAGACAGAAAGGTTCCACAAACACTGACAGCAAATCTGACTGACATTTTACCGAAATAATTAAGCAGGGCTTCTTTCCTCAGTGACGACTCAAAATCCGTACGCCTCCCCCCAACACCCACCACCCCCCCCACCAAGTCATTAAAAATAATTTACCAATTTAAAAGAGAACTTTAAACAGGCTACTGAAAAGCATTCTTGCCCAAACATGGTGAGTTTTTTTTGAAAAGGAACTAGTGGAGGGAGGTGGGGGATAAACGGTGCATGTTAATACCCTTGTTTCAATCATGAAGCACATATTTTATAATTAAAAGCTTCCTATTTTTATCAATTGAACAAAAAGTCAACTACAATCAAAGCTACCAGTAAGGCTTATTCAATATCATGCACTGATTTACAGATACCATGTGCAATGCATATTATGAATGCAAATGTATGTGAATATGCTGGAACAGTAGTTATAATTTTTTTTTTAAAAATTCTACTTGCAGGCCTAACAGCACAATAAAATATCTACGGTTGTTACATAACAGCACTACCACCGATTTATTTTAACGTTCCTGTAATATCACTCTTAACTTGCATTCCTCATCAATACCAAAATACCAATATTAGTTATTTCTCAACTGGAGATAATGTCATACTCAAGGTTAATTAAGTCACTTACAGCTGGCAAACTATGCCTTGAGGAGCAATTCTCCACATTGCTTTCATCACTTGCATTTAGTCACAGAATGACTACAAGGAAAACATTTCAAATATCCTGAACAGTCAACTCAGTAATTTCGTATCTGTAGATTTGTTCTTTTCATTCACTCACAGAATGTGAGTGCCGCTGGCTGGGCCAACATTATTACCCATTCCTAACCACCGCAGTCCAAATGCTATAGGTAGATCCACAGTCACACTGGAGGCATTTCCAGGATTTTGACCCGATGACACCATTTCTTCCGTGACATTTTTCCAAGTTGGGATGCTAAGTAGCTCGAGTGGGGGCATCTTGCAGATGTTGGTGTTACCGTGTATTTGCTGCCCTTATCATCCCAGATGGAAGTGGTCATGGGTTGGAAGGTGCTGTCTAAGGATCTTTGGCGAATTTCTGCAGTGCATCTGTAGACGTTACACACTGCTACTACTGAGTGTCAAAGGTGAAGCGAGTGGATATCGGCAGATGTGGTGCCAAACAAGTGATCTGCTTTGTTCTAGATGGTATCAAGTTTGTTGTGTGTTGTTGGAGCTGCACTCATCCAAGCAAGTGGGGAGTAGTGCATCAACCTCCTGAATTTTGCCTTGCCTTGTAGATGGTGGACAAGTTTTGAGGAGCTGGGAGTTGAGTTACTGACTGCAGGACTCCCAGACTCTAAAACAGCTCCTATAGCCACGTTATTTATATGGCTAGACCAGTTCAGTTTCTGGTCAATGGAACCCCGCTCCCACCCCCAATGCCACCGCTGCCCCCCAGGATATTGATAATGGGACATAAATTGCCACTGAATGGCAAGGAGTAATGGTTATATAGTCTCTAATTGGAGATGGTCATTGCCTGGCTTTTGTGTGGCTCAAATGTTCCTTGCCACTTTCAGCCCAAACCTGGATACTATCCAGGTCTTGTTACATTTGGACATGGACTGCTTCAGTACCTGAGGAATCACAAACAATACTGAACATTGTGTAATCACCAGCAAACATCCCCACTTCTGAGCTTATGATGGAAGCAAGGTTGATAAAGCAGGTAAAGATGGTTGGACCACGAACAGTAACCTGAGAAACTGCTGCAGAGATGTCCTGGAGCTGAGATGACTAACCTCCAACAACTATCTTCCTTTGCACCAGAATGACTCCAACCAGTGGTATTTCCCCCAAATTTCACTGACTCCAGTTTTACTTGGGCTCCTTGATGCCATACCCAGTTAGATGTGGCATTGATATCAAGGACAGTCATTCTCATCTCACCTCTGGAATTCGGGTCTTTTGTACATGCTTGGACTAATATTGTAATGCGGTCAGGAACTGTGTGGCCTTGTGGAATCAAAACTGGGCAACAGTGAACAGGTTATCGATGAGCAGGTGCTGCTTGATAACAGTGTTAACACTTTTCATCATTTTACTGATAATAGGTTAATGGTCATGCTATCTAATGGGTTGTTATTAGTCAGTTTGGATTTGTCCTGCTTTTTGCGTACAAGGCTACATGGGCAATTTTTCACATTATCAGGTAGATGCCAGTGTGACAGGTTGGTTGGAGATACAGCAAGTTTTGCAGCACAAGCCCTCAGTACTGTTGCTGGAAGGCTGTCAGTGCCCATGGCCTTTGCAGTATTCAGCATCTTGATATCACATTTAGTGAATAGAATTGGCTGAAGATTGGCACCTGTGATGCTGCTGACCTCTGGAGAAGGCAGAATGAATTAGCCACTCAGCACTTCCGGCTGACAACTGATGCAAATGCCTCAATTTTATCTTTTGCACAGATGTGCTGGATACTTGTGGAGCTTCCTCATCATGAGTTATTTAATTATCCACCATCATTTGTGACCAGATGTGGCAGAACTGCAGAGCTTAGATCTGATCCGTTGGTTGTAGAGTCACTTAGTTCTGCCTATCTCTTGCTGCTTATGGTAGTTAGCACGTAAGTGGACCTGTTTGACACCTCATTTTTAGGTGTGCCTGGTGCAGGTCCCGGCATGCCCTTCTGCACTTTTCATTGAAACAGGGTTTATCACCCAGCTTGTTAGCAATGGTACAGGAAGTCATTTACCATGGCCATGAGGTTGCAGATTGTGTTGGAGTATGATTCGGCTGCTGCTGATGGCCCACAGTGCCTCATGTATGCCCAGTCTCAATTGCTAGATCTGTTCAAAGTCAGTCCCATTTAGCCCATGGATACGGCCACATCACATGATGTAAGGCATTATCAATGTGAAATTTGTCTCCACAAAGAGTGTGCGGTGTTCACTCTTACTGATGCTGTCAAGTATGGCAGGCAGATTGACGAGATCAAATATATTTTTCAATTAACAATGGTTTCGTGGTCATCTTAAGACTCTTAATTGCAGATTTTTTTTTAGAATCCCGGCAGTGTGGAAACAGGCCCTTCTGCCCAGCAAGTCCACACCAACCCACAAAGCATCCCACCCAGACCCACACCCCTATAAATCCACCTAATCTAAACATCCCTCAACACTACAGGCAATTTTCCATGGCCAACCCACCTAGCCTGCACATCTTTGGAGGAAACGCACGCAGACACGGGGAGAATGTACAAACTCCACCCAGTTGCCGGAGGGTGGAATCGAACCTGGGTCCCTGGCACTGTGAGGCAGCAGTGCTAACCACTGAGCCACCATGCCGCTTCAAATTCTAGATGGAATTCAGGACATAAACTCAGGTCCCCCGAACATAACCTAGGTCTCTAGGTCAATAGTCTAGTCATAATACCACTAGGTCATCATCTCCCCCTCTAATTGCTGGTGTCTAACTAGTTTTTAATATCCAAAGAAAACCATTAATCTAAATGAAGAGTTCAGAATTTGAGTTTTATTCAGCAACATTTTAATTATGATTTTTATTCAGTTATATTTCCTTTCACAGCAGATAAAGTATGGTAGAAAATTGTCCAATTTGAGATTAATTACAAACATTTTAGACTTAGGAGAATTGCTGTGTTATAAAATCTTCAAGAAGCTTTAAAATCAGAAATTTATGAACAGTGACAACAATTTTGTTGAAAGTACAATGAGTCAATCATGACTTAGTTGGTAGCAGTCTTGCCTAGGAGTTGCAAGATTCTGAGTTCAAGTTCCACTCCAATACTTGAGCACGAAAATCATGACTGACACTCCCATGCAGGGAGTGCTACATCATCAAAGGTGATGTTTTTAGATGAAAGGTGATGTCTTTAGGATGAGGTGTTAAATGAAGGTCCCTTCTGTCTGTTTGGAAGTTTAAGATCACAGGACACCATTTCAAAGAAAAACAGAGGAGTTAACTCTGGTCCTGGCCAATATTTACCCTGCAAACAACATCACAAAAGCAGGTATCTGGTCAATATGACATTGACGTTTGTGGGGGTTTCGTGCCTGCATACTTTTGCTGCTGCATTTCCAACATTACAATAGAAACTACTCTTCAAAAAGTAACTACAGGGCTCTCAGTTTAACCTCAGTGGTGGCGAAGCTTTGAGAAATGATCAAAATTAATAGTCACTTGGACAAAAGCCAGCAGGATTTAACTAATTTGGATGCGGTATCAAGATTTTGACAAGCATAAGTTAAATAACTCCACAGAAGTTGGTTCCCCTTCACCAAGTCACCCTTTATTTACACGTGGAAAGTCCTTGACACTGATCCAGCTCCCACAGAGCCAGCTTTCAGAGTGAACGGGAAGTCTGATTCTCCTGCTTTCACTTGTCAGCCAGGGCTCCCTGATTGGAACAGATTAATTGCCCTAATCAGGAACTCATATTCTATGAGGTCCACCTGGCTGACCTCGTTACAATCACTACAATAATGTGTTGAATCAGTGCACACGGATTTCCAGAAAGTATACAATAAAAAAAGCAACACACAAGAAACTTGCGAATGAAGTCATGGAATAAAAGGTACAGTGATAACTTGGATATAAGTTTCTTAGACTGGAGGAAGCTTTGTAGAGGAATTCTACTTGCTCTTCCTGCTATATACTAAAGACCTAAACATTGGTGTACGGGGCACAATTTCAAAATTTCCTATGATACAAACCTTGAAAACATCATAGTCTGAGGAGGATAGTATAGAATTTCAAAGGAAGTAGGTTGATGGAATGCAAAGACAAGTGACAGACTAAGTTAATTGCAGAGAAGTGATTCATTTTGATATGAGAAATGCAGAGGTACAATACAAAAGGAAAAGTACCATTCTAAATAGGATGCAGGACCAAAGAGACCTGGGTTTCTGTATGCCTAAAGCATTGAAGATGGGAGGTCAGGTTGAAAGCACAGTTAACGAAACCTATAGCATCCTAGGATTTATTAACAGGGCATACAGCATTAAAGAAAGGAAGTTATAACTCGCACGGAACATTTCAACTTTCACCTTTTGGCTTTATTTTCCCAAATACATCCAAGCTAATCATTCATTTATAGGGCTCAAATGTTAAAAATCAGTTTCAGTGGAAGTAATATTTTAACCCATTTCTGGACTGCTTTAAATTAATATAGAAATTTGACTTTAACACTAACAATGAATGTGTTATTTATGTGCTAAATTGCTGCTTCTATTGGTAAATGTCTTCTATGCCATACACTTCATGCTAAACTCAAAAATAAGCTTTTTAGCATTCACAGAATTAACTGGACGTAGATAAATCTGACAAAGGACTCATATACAATTATAATGTTACAACCTTACACACAATAAACCAACTTAATAATCTCTGGAAGTTCAACTAAACCTAGGATTGACCATCTCATAAATCAGTGTTCTCAAATCCAATACAATGACGCAAATCAGAGTATCCCTGACACTACTGCTATAGAACAGAAACGGACGACATAGAGTGCAGAAATTCAATACCCTATTTCCTTTTGTTCCTCTAAACATCAGCGTTCTTCATAGTTTCAATCTACCTTCGTACATTTACTAAACCATATATAAAAGCCCTGGACATGTTAATAAACATGAATTTTAAGTTTACTATAATAATCTGCATTATACATTCCTAAATATAGCTAGATGAAACCCTGACACATCTAAGACCAACGCAATTTGTACATGGAAGTTTTCAACGTTCACACAGAATCCAAATCGACACAGGCTATAATACATTATATTTTAATAAAGTTGAGTCACATTATCATTGTACCTTTGGTTGGTCTTTAACACCATAAGACTACACCACCTTACTTCTCTCAATATTAGCATCCCATGTAGCTTTTTACTTCATGTAAATTACTTCCAGTTCTTCAGTAAACTAATCTTAGTTTTAATCACATTCTTTATTTGTAAAATAAAATTGTTCTGAAATAATAATAGAAACTAAAATTTAGAGAAATTCAGCAGGTCTGCCAGTATCTGTCAAGAGGGAAACAGAGATAATGTTTTGAGTCCAATAAGACTTCTTCAGAATCTCGCCACAGATGCTGCCAGAGATGCTTAGGTCTGAATATGCAACATTTCTCCATAGGTTCCTTTTTTTTATTTTCATATCTGCAGCATCCGCAGTATTTTACTTTAAGTCTCAAATAGTTAAATTTAATTCCGGCATGATACCTTAGCTTGTTAGTACAAATAGCTAATGTTGTACTGAGGTACACAAACCATGCAGATGAGATGTTCAAAATCTGGACAGTACACTGTTAAGTAACCTGAGGGCAGATACAAGGGGAAGATAATGGCTCTGCTGAGCCATGGAATGGTTAGGACAAGCAAAAGCAAAAGCATTTCCATTCCTAATCATTACGAAGTAAGTATCCCTTACTGGAAGATGCCTACGTGCAGATGTTGGGTATGAACAAGATCAGGGTTGGCTGGAATAATTCCGCATACTTGAGTAAACAGATAACCTTCACTTATCATGCTTCAGCACCTGCATAATAGAAAGCAACAAAACTGGGGGAGGGAAATCATGCAGGGAACATAGCCATAGTCATCTAGATAAAAGTGAATGAAAGGTATGATGGAAAGAAAATAAACCAAATTCCTATTCCAACAACACGGATGAAAAGTATGGCTTAACGACATTGTGATGAATTAATTTGGCTCAACTGTGACGAACTTTGAAGTCTGTCAACACTTTTTCCTTAACACGCAATACATACGGTTCCCAGAACCTTAGAGAGTGTACCTTAGGAAAAGACAGAGGAGGAGAAAATTGGGGTAATTAGTTTAAAATTAGCAAACTTTGTCCTCATTATTTTATAAAACTGAGCAACAAACCAATATACACCATACTTTTGTAATGCTGCACCAGGAACCTTTCATACAGGAACAAACCATTAAATCAAACAGGTCTATGCCACTGTTTATACTTCATGCAAGCTGTTTTCAAACATTCTTCACTTAACCCTTCAGCATAATCTATTCCATTCTCCATCATTTCTGTCTAATTCCTCCTTAAATACAAAAGCCTGAACTCAAATGATTCTAAAACTAATTTGTAAGGTCCCAAACTATAAACTTTGGACAATTCTTTTCAGCCCGTAGTGTTTAGATTAATCAGACATGGTCATTTTCAGTTATTTTTATGACAAAAATATCTATTAGTTTGAAAGCATTAATCACGGCAGCAGACAGCATCCTGTCACCGGTTTAGTTCAACTCACTCCAGAATGAAAGATTTTTATCAGCAGCCTTCAGCAAGTGTGAGCAGATAACTCTGAGCACACTTGCCCACAGCTGTCATTAACGGAAGTAAAATAAATTCTCACTCTGGCTGTTTTGCTAAGTAGAATTAAAGGAAGTTTGGGTGATTCACCTATTAACGCCTGCCACCTGAATATGAAGACATATTCAAAAAAGTATGCATAGATCAAACCTAAACAAGAAAAAGTTTCATGTTGAAACCTATTTTAAGGATTGTAAATTCTCAGAAGATTTGTGGCCACAGTCACTTCAGAAATTGAACAGCTACATATAAAAAGTACTAGCACAAGCACACATAGCATACAATATGACTTCACAACAAGCAAAGCAAACTTTTACAAGAGAATTATAAGCAGATTGAGTCTGATTAATACAAATAAGAAAATTAAAACAAATGCTGTAAACCTGATACAGAAGCAGAAAATGCACTGCAGTGAACCAGGATCATGTCCACAAACTTGTATTTAAACAGAACTGTCCGACACAGAGGCAGGAGTGGTTGCCTACTTATCCAAATTAACATTACTGTATGTAATGAGAAAGGTGTGGGAGAAAAATTATCACATCTTATAACTCATGCAGTCACAGAACTGTGAAAGATAGAGGGAGGCTGTTCAGCCCAATGAACTGTGTTGGCTCTTTCAAAAAGCAATCTACTTAGTCTCACTCCCTATTTCTTACTCTGCCTCTTGTAATATTTCTCTTCATATTATTTATCCAATTTAATTTTGAAGGTTACTAATGAATCTGCATCAGATTGTGTGATCAAATCTTAAGTTATTGCGTAAAAAGTTCCTTCATGTTGCTTCTGATTACATCATTTGAAATCTGTTCCCTCGTTATGAGCCCTTCAATCACTGGAAACAGTTTCTCTAAATCTAAATATTTCATGATTTTAAACACCTCTAACACCATCATCTTCCCCAGTCTATCTGCAACTGTAATTGCTCATCACCGGAAAAGTTCTGGTATGGCTTTGATCCTTCTCAAAACACTTCACAGTCGAAAATATGGTACCAAGAATGGCGGACATAATAATTCAGTAGGGGCCAAAGGAATGTTTCATGTAGGTTCAGCATAAATTCCTGGAAAAACTGAAGTATTACAAAATAGTCTTTGATTGATTATCATTTTTGGAATATTTGTGAAGTGAAACAAATAACCAGTTGTGAGATGAATGCTAGAAGTGTAAAATACATTAAAATATTTTGTTACCCAAATACTAAATAAAAGCAAACAAGATCAAATGACATAAAAATCCTCAGTCCTGACAAGACTCAACCTGTAAATTCCTTTTCATCATCTCGTTCTAGATGAGAGTAAATAAAGCTAATTTTAGGATGTGGTGTATCATCACTACACTTGTCGACTTTCAAAACTCAGAACATAATATCCAATGTTAAACATGAATCCAGAATTGGATAATACTTATCGAACAAGCCCAAATGCCAATAATTACATTAATAACCAATTTAAGATTCAGTCAGATTCATAGTGTAGCTCACTTATGCCAACTAGAAGTTAAACGTATTCACACACTGGCACCTGTCCTCTGGAGGGAAAAGGAACACATCCAGGCGTGGTGCTTTTTTTGAACTGAACAAAAATGTGGAGGACAATACCTCTGTTACATTCTCCTTGGCAACATCTGAACCAAGAGGAGTCAACTTCACAATCAATTAAAACCTTCATACAGCAAAAACTGTCAATCCCTTTGATATTTAACTTTCTTACATTTGTCCTGATGAGTGTAAGTCAAGCATATTTGACAGCATGTCTCTTTATTCACCAATTCTCAAGTTCTGTACTACCAAGCTTTGATTCCCAATATCACTTAATTACTTCAATAACCAAAAATGTATGGATTCTGTCTTTATTCATTTTCTCATCAATGAAACCGAACTTACTTTGTAATATTACTGATAACCAACTTGAGGTAGAATAGCAGAAAAACACTAAAATCAATCTAGCATGCTGCTTTAGCAGATAAAGTTGAGAGACTGAATATAAAAGTAACCTTTTAAATTGTTCATATTCATGATTTAAGATTGCAGATTGAGAGCATATACTCCAGATAGTCATTTGGTCATACATAACTTGAGTACTGCTCGAAAAACAGACATGCACTCAAAGTTTTCTGTCTTGTACTCCTCAGACAGAAACATAAGTATTCTAAATTTTAGTAGCTTACACTGCATAAGAGGGTACTGACTGGTTAATAAGCAGACACTAATTGGTCACAGTGTTGCCATACTATCGTGTCTAATGTTTTCCACACAGATAACAGCAAGATAACAGTCCACTGTAAGGTGGTCAAAGATAGCTCAATTTGTCAGACACATTTTATAATGGAAAACAGCATTAACTTTAAGCATTAATCCAAAATAGCATTGAATGACAGCTGTCATTGAAGAACAGTGGTTATAATCTTATCAGCACATATCAGTTCATTAAATTGCTGCTTCAAACAGTCAAGAACACCAGTTCTGATATTGCCAGTTACAGTCTTTACTGCTTAAAAAACATTTCTGGGTCATCTTCAGTGCCAAAAAACATCATCTTTCAACAGTGCCTATTCACTCCTAGAGGGAAACAAAAAGGAGGTCCACTAACAACCGACATCATTTATTGATCTTCTCATTTTCCCTGCAGTTTACAGTCAGCAAGTTTATTTTAACCACATTCTGCAACACAAAAGGGAATGTTCCCATTTATTTAAAATGGTATTCTATACGCTGAAGATCTAAACACGTGGATGGAATCAAATGTTCTATTGCATTCCTCAAAGAGGTCAACTCAGAAGTCTGAAAATTTTTTTTTAAGGTGTATTGTACAATAAACCATGAATGCCATAAATTTCCCACTTCCATTGCAATTTCACATATCTTCAGTGCAATAAAACATTACACTCCCTTATCTACTTTCAATTCAAACTTACTATTTTCCCCATATTTCAGTGCCTCATTGAGAAATATATCTTTTTACCAACACTAAAACAAAACAGGTTTACAGTTTTGCTAAGAGGCCTTCTGCAATAATCCATATAGTAAAAGAATGGATCTAGCAGAAATTTTAAAGACTTGAGGCTCTCTGGAAAGATGTAAGGGTTAACTTCTGACATGTAGAAGTTATCTTCTCTATGCTAAATACCCTCCTTTGGCATCCTATTTAGCATGACTACTTCTCATGCACACAATTGCAAAAGCAATAGAATTCTTGCATTAGACCTCTATATAAGCAACTTCAAGAAGCTGTAGTTATATGGTAAAGCTACTGCAATTAGTAGCTTGGAAGGATGGAGAGATTTTAAATGCTGCGAGACAATTTAGGGCTGCAAGGTTGCTTAGTGATTAGAACTGCTGTCTCACAGCGCCAGGGACCTGGGTTCAATTCCCTCTTGGGCAACTGTCTGTGTGGAGTTTGAACATTCTCCCCGCACCTGCATGGGTTTCCTCCAGGTGCTCCGGTTTCCTCCCACAATCCAAAGATGTGTAGACTAGGTGGGTTAGCCACGCTAAATTGCTGATAGCGTACAGAGATATATAGATTAGGCGGGTTTGGGGAATGGGTCTGGGTGGGATGCTCCGAGATTTGGTGTGGACTTGTTGGACTGAAGGGCCTGTTTCCACACTGTATGGATTCTATGAAATTCTATAGAAAACAAAATCCTAAATAGGAAATGCAGCACGGAACATCAATTGCAAGAGACTCTTCAGTCACATTAGCAAATAGCCTTCATTCATCTCACCCTAAATGGAGAATCACAGAATATATGAAGCCACTATTTGTCCTTGAAACTCATTACGGTAAAATGCTGTACAGCATTGCATCTCTATGAAATAATATTACCACTAGCTATTTAGAGTAACAAATGAAGAATAGATGCATTTAATCAAGGCAGGTCAAGAATTCAAATTTTAAAAGATATGCCTTATGATAAAGTTTCCAACAGGATTCAATCATTTTGATATCATCCAAATCAGTTCTACGTCTTTCAGAGTATGACAATATGCCTCATCTGTCTGGTTGCGTGGATGTAAAAATCCCACGGCACTATTTTAAAGAATAACAGGGACCATTTCTCCCGGCTAACATTTATCCCTTGACCAACATCATAAAAATATACAATCAGGGCATTATCATGTCACTGTTTGTGAGATTTTGCTGTGCACATATTTGCTGTCGTGTTTCCTGCATGTCAACAGTGGCTTCAAAAGCTACTTCATTGACTGAAAAACACCTTCAGACATCTGGCGGCCAAGAAAGATACCGTAATAAAGCAAACCTTCCCTCTTTCAGTAAAAACTTATTAATCTGAATGTAATAAAATTATGATGCTAACTTAAACAAGTCTTCTCTGACTTTTAAAAATATTTCTATTCAACAGTCAATGCTGATGACGTTAATCAAAAGGCTTGTTTGGGAAGTGTGATCAGATCACATAATCCAAAGAGGTTACTGGAACAATCTGAAATTATGTCACTTACCATTCTAAATTAATGGCCATCACCTTCACACTGCATCATACTGGCAAACACACATGGCTACTTAATACAGTCATCTGAGGGTTAATTCACACACCAGCCTCAGTGCCACATTAAAGCAGTTTCCCACCTGTCACGAAGTTAAAATGTAAATAAAGACTTCAGTAGTGTTCTCAAAGCAGATCAGACTGGAGCTACCCCATCCAAAATGCACATTCCAAACTACAATGTGAACACAACTCTTTTGTAGTCCAGAACAAAGCAAAAGTTAGAGACTTGTTAGCAAGGTGAATTTATTTTTAAATTAAAATAAAAATAATCAGGCATTGAAAAATTGGCCCTCACTCCCTGGAGAAGATGCAGGAAATATTCTTAACTAACTCTAAGTTTTACAAACTGTACTGAACGCACACTTTGTGATACGTGAGATATACACTGATCGACCAGACCAGACCCCCTCAAAACATATTAAATAGGCAGCCTAGAGTCTAACTTTCCTTATTTTAAAGGCAAATGTAAAATGCAGTGTTCCAGATGCAATTTGATTGGTCAAACCATTTGACATTAAGCAAAACACAATTTATTCAAACACTGTAGTTAAGATACAAAGAAAGAGGAACTTGGAACAACTGAAATCTACTGGAAAACTTAAAAGAATAACAGATACTGTAACTATGACTAATTAACTGCTCCAATATAGTAACATCCCATAAACATAATCCTTGTCAAAAAGGCAAAATCAGAAAAACAGATTTGTCTCTCAGGTAGCCCAGCAGCAGAGACAGAACCCAGCTTCCAGCTGTAACTGAGAGAAGGAAAAGATAGCTTCAGCTTCTTCAAAACTTCAGCAGCCTCTGCCCTTTGCAGAGCCACAAAAGAAAAACTGTAAAAATTAACCAGTGACAAGCACACAGATATCCCAGCGATTCAGAAGACGCAAGAATTATTGATGTGCATCAGAATCTACACCAACACATAAATGTCATCAAAGACTAAAGGTCCATCAGGAACCATCTTCAGAAAACTTTATTTTTACAGATTTTCTTTTATGGCTCCGCAAAGGCCCGGGATTATCAACGAAGTCACAGACAAAATTTCCTTTTTAGGATTAATAAAATAAATTGCTCACTGAAACAAGGAATTTACTCTACTTTAGAAAGGCAGGAAAATTGCACTGGCTACTGAAAATTGGTTTTCACCTCCAAACAATGTACCATTTCCTACAGATATACATTACTATTATTAAAGTGAGAGGCATAGTTTTGATAGAAACTTTTACTTTTATTGTTTACATTATTAGAAGCTTATTCCACATTACGTTTTAGTGTGTGAGACATCACGCAGCAGGGAATTTCCATGTCTACCAATAATCACTGTCAGATTTCCTTAATCACAACTAAAGCATGTTTATTTCCAGAAAATGTGAAATAGGAATCAGTGTTATTTACAAAACAAGAGGGAAAGAAGAGGAGGAAGCTTTTTAAGCAGACATGGGACATGTCACTTACCCATCCTCTAAAGTGGAAAAAACAATTTATTGAAACATAGAATTAAATAACTCAATTATTTGAGAATTTTATTGTTGAAAATTGGTTCTTGAATATAGAACCTAAAATTCAACACAGTAACCTCAAGTCAGACACAGTATGTAGCATGCAGTACTCTTTATTCTGCACAAATATGCCCTATCTTCCAATCCATAACGACTCTTCTAGCAGCAAAGTATGACAATCTTTTCATCATTAGACTGCACTGGATTTGAATTATTCTTAAAAGGTAAAAGTAAAAGTTTCATCTCATCGTTTTGCCTGAAATTTTATTACTCGAAATATGATTTAAAAATCCTAAATATAAATCATCCCTGAAGTGACATAACACATTGGGATTCCAGAATTATGAATTTCATTACACATTGTTGTAATCTCAGCTGATGTCAGTCTATTTCTAGATTGAACCCTAGTTTAATAAATCAAGTATTTTACTTTGTTTTAGTTTTAACAAAGTGTTCTCTCACTAAAACACAAGTGCACAATGTTGCAGATGTTATTTTAATGATAAAAGTTTATTCAACAAGAAAGAGAGATAAGATAAATAGACCACACTTTTTGCACACAAATTCAAAGAGTACTAAACATCCTGAAAAAGGGTAACCACATTAATCCCAAAATGCTCCTTTACAAAATCTAAAAAACCCTCATGTAATACTCAAAAGCACACTTTGTATAGTACCCAAAAACATCACTTTTACAGTACTTAAATCAGAAGTAAACTAGGTTGAAGTCAATTGCAATGTAACTGCAGATAACTTCTCCCTGGAGCTATATACACCTAAGCTTCAACATACTTAGCTTTCAGAATCTGCTTAATGGTTTTATCCCAAAACTTCTGGCTGTGGCTATCATGTCTCTTTACTCCAAGATAATCTAGTTTCACCACATCCTTTCCTTCTCGTGAGCTTTGGTAATAAAAGCATTTTCATTGAAGGACTTCGCAGGATTGCCTAAAACTCAAAGTAAAACTAAAAGAAGAAAATCGCTCTCGAAACTATAGGTGTTTCCCTCAAGCTTAAGAAAATGTTACCTGACCTTCTAAAGCAGAGTTCTATTATCTCATTCAGTGGCAAAACCCTACCAATGTACACACAATCTCATTAATTTTAAAGCAAGGTCTCCACAATTGTTGGAAAGGAAATCACCATTGCTGTAACGTAATAAATAGAGCAAAAAGTTCCTATAAACAACAACGCAGGAATTATCAGAGTGCAATGTTAATTGCAGAACAAATTGTTGCTACGACACCAGTGTTAACACCCCTGCGTCTTCAAATAATGACAAAGAATCTCCTGCAAATATGTGAGAAAAGAGATAGGTCTTCAGTTTAACAGCTCTTCCAAAAAATTGATACTCCCCACAACACAGAAATCGCTCAGTACTGCACTGGAATGTCAATGTAGTTTTCTATACTCAAGGCCCTGCAAATTTACTAACAGTAGAAAATATATGTATATAACAAGAGTTACAGGGTAAGAATTGAACCACCGTTTTTTTTTAAAATATGGCTAGCCTGGCTCGGTTTCTGATAAATGGCAACCCCAGGATGTTGATAGTGGGGATTCACAGTAGATTTGGGGCAGAAGAAGGTAAGTGAGCAATTAATAGAGTTATTCTTTAATTTATGAAAGCATTGTGAGGGAGCGAATAGAGTATCATTATTTAATTTGCTTACAGGTTCAGTGACAAGAAATCAGTCATTTGAAATTAGCATCACCATCATTGAATCCCCACTCTCAAGCTCCTAGAAGTTACCACTGACCAGAAATTGAAATAGAGTAGCCATATAAATAATACAACTACAAAAGGAGGTCAGGAGCTAGGGATCCTTCTGTGAATAATTCACCTCCCGACTCCCCAAAGCCTGCCCACCATCCATAAGGCACAAGTCAGGACTGTGGGGAATACTCTCCACTTGCCTGAACGAGTGCAGCTCCAACAACACTCAAGAAGCTTCACACCATTTAAAGCAGAACAGCCCAATTGATAAACACTCCTACCACCAGTGAAACACAGTGGCAGTGATGTCAACTCAACGTCATGACAGCTACTGCATGACCATCACAAGTTCACTACAGAAATTCACTAAGCCTCCTTAGAGAGCGTCTGCCAAACCCATGGCCACTTCCATCTAGAAGGACAAGGGCAACAGATGCATGGAAAACCAGTATCTGCAAGTTCCCCTCAAGCCACTCACCATCCTGACTTGGAACTATATCTGTGTTCCTTCAGTGCTACTAGGTTAAAACCCCCAACTCTCCTAACAGCATTGTGGGAGTACCTACAAAAATGGACTGAAGCACTTAAAGTAAACAGCTCACGACCACCTTCTCAAGAGCAACGAGGAATGAGAAATAAATGCTGACCCAGCTGACAAAGCCCACATCCCATGATTAAAAAGAAATTCTCATTGAGAGTAAAGGGGGAGGTTACGGCTTCATTTCAAAGTGTGCAGCATTGTAACTGGGCGCTGATGACAACCAAATTTTTCTGAGACAGAGTTGTAGGGCACTGGGACAAAGCAGATAAAACAGTACATAGTTAACTTCCAACTGTTCCAACACATAATCCATATAGACAGAAAACAACAAAAATGGATTTATGCACTGTTATAAATGCCTCTCTTCCACAGCTGCCATCATGATTTGCTTTTAATACAATTTATGGTGAAACACATTACGCAATTGCTGCTGCAGGCTTCAGCTTGTTTACTAACTGAACAAGCTATATAGTGCATTCTATAGGGCAGTGCATCCTGAACATTTTTCCTCTGTGTCCCCTTTTTAAGTATTGAAAGTTGTTGTGACCCCCTGAGTAAGAACTGTGAGAGCAGTTAATAAAGTGATCAAAACTCTGTGGCAGCCATTACTGCCTCAAAGCTTGCAACCCAAAGGTTTCAGCTCATAACCCCTCTTGGGGTCCCAAGACCCCACTTTGAAAGCACTACTATTGTACATGTGACCCGGGTTCGATTCCAGCCTTGGGCGACTGTCTGGGTGGAGTTTGCACATTCTCCCCGTGTCTGCATGGGTTTCCTCCGGGTACTCCGGTTTCCTTCCACAGTCCAAAGATGTGCAGGCTAGGTGGACTGGACATGCTAAATTGCCCATAGCGTTCAGGGATGTGTAGATTAGGTGGGTTGTGGGGGAGTGGGTCTGGGTGGGATGCTCTGAGGGCCTGTTTCCACACTGTAGGGATTCTAAAAAAAAAGGCAGTGTTAAGATTGGTTAGAGGCTAGATTCAAACCTACACTTTCACAGTAGCCACATTCTAAGGTTACAAGATATTTAAGTGCATTTTCAATGTTATGGAGCAGACCAAGCCCCCTTCAAATATATCAAGGAGATAGCTTATACCCTAACTTTTATCTTATTTAAAAGGTAGGTGTAAAGTGCTGTGTTTCAGATGTAATTCAGTTGGTTACACTCAACAGCTGTAAACAAAATACACTTTATTCTTACTCTACAGAGTTTAAATATAAGCAAAAGAAACAGAAATTGGTGTAATGTTAATGCTATTGGAAAACCTAACAGAATAATAGATTATTTAACTACTAAACAGCAACCGTTGCAACATAGTAACAGGCCATTAAGACACCCTTGGCAAAGACAAATCCAGTAAAATAGATTGTCTCACATGCAATGTTTCTCCAGTCCAGGAGGAAACACAAAGAGAAAATTCTGGCAGACAGAGAGAACTCAAGCATTTTGCCGTAGCAGGGAGAGATGTATGGCAGCTTTAAAACCCCAGCAAACACCGAAAACTAAACTAAAATCCTGGTTCTGAGAGTCGGCTGCATCCATTCATGCTGCTTCTATTGTTCCAACTTTAAAAAAAACACCAAAGCTTCGCAAGCTGTTTATTTTGTTGGCTTGGAACAGACCACTTTTCACCTCTCTTCAGACAAAAACCAGGACAAATTACATCTCTTAAAGCCACAGTATTGCCATATCTGTTATACATACAGTAGCTTTTACACTTAAGGTTTTTATTGAGTATTAAAACTTCCACTGCCTAACACCACACAATAAGTATAATTTTCATAGATATGCTTGTTGATTCCAGGATGTTTTCAGTTATCTTGTGAAAGGCTGATCAAATGGAATTGACAGAACACATTTTTGTTTCCTACCAAAGCAAACACTAAAATTTGGTGGCAGCAATTTTACACTTTTTTTAAAAAATCAGATGTGGAATCACTAACTAGATTAGCGTTTATTACTCATCTTTACACAACTGCCATGGAGAAGGAGGTGGCAAGCTACCTTCTTTGACCTCTATAATCTGAAATAAATTACAATATTTTATTAACAGTAATGAATTTAGGTGCTGATAAAAGGATATTTATGCAGGGGAATGGAACTCTCTGCAAAAGTGACTCTAAGTAACTGAGATGAAATTAATTTGAAGGTAAATTGTAGAAAAGCAGTGAGTTTGTGCACATACCCTCAAGCACCGTGCTGACTAGCTGATCCTCTGCCTTCAAGGTAGAAGGATGAATGGCATCAAATCATATCTTGAGCTCTTGCATCCAAGTGCAGTTACATGAAAAAACTCCAAACACTACAATGAATGGCACACCTCAATGCAGGATAACATTTATCCAACCATACTCTAAAACTACAGAAATACATTACGATTTCTCATACACCCATGGTCTTGGAGGACAGTGAGTAGAATTGCCCATTCAGTGTCAAATTAACAGTTAATTGAATTGAAACTGTCAAAATTCACATTGGATTGCTTTTGATAAGCAGAGAGAGGATACTTCTTTTAGTTGGTCTGCACTGGATCATTTATTCCCTATATATTGAAATGCACAATGATAATAGCGACATGACAGCAAAACAAGATGGGCTTGCGCAGTTTTAGACTCCCATAGCTAACCTAACAGTCAATACATTGTTTCAATAAGTAATAATAAAGTCTGACTTCATAATTAAAACCACAGAGCCAAACATATCATTATAATTCAATAAATCATATAAAATAAAGTAGTTTCAGTGGAATTTGAAGTAATTTTCCAGGGATGTTTTATTGAAACACTACAGCCTTAATTTTCTGAAACAAAGATTGATCTTGAAATGATTTTTGCAGCTCCTTCACCTTGCCATAGAGCCTGCAACAGTAACTACCTAGATCATATACCAAGTATTATCAATGGAATGAGGTGCTGACAGCAATCTACTTCAGGGAAACCACGTCACAAAAGAGATCAATGCCACTGGGAGAAAAGAGGTGCATGAAAGAAAATCCAATAAAGAAAACAAAATCAAAGAAACCTTTTGTTATGAGAGTAGAGAAAAACAAAGCAAATTACCACAGTAAATCTTTAAGATACAAAGCAGTAGTCATTTTTAAACAGTTTCTCAACAGGGGTTCAACATATATCAAAAGAGTTATTATATCTACAATATTATTTCAAAACCAGATGAACTTTTTCTCTTAGATACTTTTACAACTACAGTACTGATCCATAAATTGATTCCAATGCCTCAGCCGTATACGAGCGTTTTTGAATATGAGGTTTTCATTTCATCAACAGCCTCTTCTAGCCTTCTAGTCATTGGCAAACAGTATCTAAAACTGTGTTTCTGTCATAGTCACTAAGATGAAAGGAAGGGCACAACTCAGCCAAAAACGAACTAATAAAATTTTTAAAAAAGCTGTAGAAAATGCTAATCCTCCTCTCACTTGGAGGAGGTTATCTGCAGCTACTTCAAGTTGCCTACGCTGCTATTTACTTCTTCCAAACTGTGCTTGAAAGCCATAACCATGTCTCTGCAAATTCCTAAATCTTGTTTTGTTTAGAGATTTGCTGCATAAAACGTACAGCTGAAATTACTTATTACAAAATAGAATTGGATTATATTTAACCTCTTATGTAACTCCCTTCATTCTGCAAGTTATGTCTTAACCTCTTTAGGCTGTTCATGCACGTTTCCATTGAGGAATGCTCCAGAACAACACAGGTTGTCTCATTTCCCAGTATTTGTTGCCTCAACCAAGGCATCTTATGTCCTCTCAAAGTTTTTCTTCACTCCCCTGCCCAAAGCGCAACACCAAGATAAAAGCTCAGGGAAATAAGGAAATTGTATGACAAAAGCTACATTCTACCAACACATAAGACAATACATTTGTGCAGAACAGGTGCCATATTTTGAACTTGAAAATAGAGTTCTTTGCTTGAAACCAAAAATCTTGCAATTACCAAGTGTACTTAATTGTTTGATTGCCTTAAGCTGTACTTATACTATAAATGTGATATTGGGACCAAGAACACCACTTCAGAGGTAAATAATTGCAATAAACGTAATCAGGAATGATGCCCAATTCTTTTCCCCCTTCCAACTTTTCTTTATTGGTCGCCATAAGAACATATGAAACAGGAGCAGGTGTAGACCAGTGGCCTATCAAACTTGCCCCATCATTCAACAAGAGTGTGGCTCGCCTATCCCAGGCCACAATTCCTGTTTTGTGCCAGCTTATCATAGCCCTCAACTCCTTGATACTTCAAAAACGTATCTACCTCCTCTTTAAATACTTTCAGTGACCTAGCCTCCACACCTCTCTAAGGTAGACAATTCCATACATTCACCACCCTCTCGAAGAGGAAATGCCTTCAGTTTTAAATGAGTGATATTCTGTAACCATGTTCCTCGACTGAGATTCACCCACCAGTGGAAAACTTTTCCCAATATCTGCCATGTCAAGCCCCCTTTTGAACGCTGTATGCTTCCATAAGGTCACCCCTCATTCTTCTAAACTCCAACAAATAAAAAGCTAACCTGTTTAAACATTCTTGATAAGTTAGACCCTCATTCCAAGAATCAGCCTAGTGAATCTCTTTTGAACTGTCTCCAATATCTCCATTATTTCTTAAATACAGGGGCCAGAGTTATATACAGTAAGCCAGGCATGGCCTCACCAGTACCCTATACAGTTGTAACAAGACATCCCTATTTTTAAATTCCAAACTCCCTAGCATTAAAGGCCAACTTTCCATTGCCTTCTTAATTACTTGCTGCACCTGCATGCTACCTTTTGTGTTTCATACACAAGAACACCCGGATTCCCCTGCACCGAACTTTTTGGAGTCTTTCTCCATTTAATTAACAGTCTACTTTTTGATTCTTCCTACCAAGATGCAAAATCCTACACTTTCAAACTAAACAACATCCATCAAGTTTCTGCCCACTCACTCAACTTATCTACATCCCCTTGCAGATTTATTACATGCTCACTGTAACATGCCCTCCTACCTATTTTTGTCAGCAACTTGTCATCTGCAAATTTAGGTACTATTACACTCTGTCCCATCCTCCAACTCATTAACATATAATGCAAATAATTGAGACCACAGGACTTTTCCATGTGGAACTCTAATTATATCTTTCCAACCTGAAATACTATCTGTGTGTCAAGCAATTTTTAATCTATGCTAATACAGTTCTCTAAATACTTTGAATTCTGGAGAGGCAATGGCCTAATGATATTACTACCAAACTGGTAATCCAGAGATCCAGGTAATGTTCTGGGGACCAAGGCAGATAGTAACATATGAATTCAATAAAAATCCGGAATTAAGAGTCTGATGATGAATGAATCGATTGTTGGAAAAACCCATCTGGTTCACTAATGATCTTTAGGGAAGGAAACCGCCATTCTCAACTGGTCTGTCCTCATGTGTTTTCAGGCCCACAGCAACGTGGTTGACTCTTAAGTACCCTGTGGGCAATAAATGCTGACCCAGCCGCTGACACCCTCATCCCATGAATGAATTTTTAGAAATCCTATGCTTTTTATAACCTTTCATGTGGAAATTTATCAAATGCCCTCTTGAAATTCAAAGATACTACATACTACCTGGTTAGCTTCAAAATCTCCCCTCCCCCAACCGCATCCCAAAACCAGCCCAGCTCATCTCCACCTCCCTAACCTGTTTTTCCTCTCACCTCAAGCCACACCCCCATCTCCTATCAACTAACATCATCCCGCCCCCTTGACCTGTCCGTCCTCCCTGGACTGACCTATCTCCTCCCTACCCCCCTACCTACACTCACCTTTACTGGCTCCATCCCCGCCTCTTCGACTTGTCTGCCTCCTCTCCACCTATCCTCTCCTCTATCCATCCTCTATCCGCCTCCCCCTCTCTCCCTATTTATTTCAGAACCCTCTTCCCCTCCCCCCATTTCTGATGAAGGGTTTAGGCCCGAAACGTCAAGTTTTCCT
>JAHRHZ010000041.1:9772235-9799764 GCA_024137785.1 Ginglymostoma cirratum
CTCACCTTGACTGGCTCCATCCCCGCCTCTTCGACTTGTCTGCCTCCTCTCCACCTATCCTCTCCTCTATCCATCCTCTATCCGCCTCCCCCTCTCTCCCTATTTATTTCAGAACCCTCTTCCCCTCCCCCATTTCTGATGAAGGGTTTAGGCCCGAAACGTCAAGTTTTCCTGCTCCTATGATGCTGCTTGACCTGCTGTGTTCATCCAGCCCCATGCTTGTTACCTGGTTATCAGCTCTGCTTTTTAGATCATAAAAGAACACTAGCAAATTTGTCAAACATGATTTCTCTTTCAAAAAACTATGTTGACAACGTTTGATCATATTAGGTTTTTCTAAATGTCCTGCAACTTCTTCCTAAATGACGAAGTTTAACATTTTCCCAACAATTCATTAGCTAGCTGGCCTAAAGTTTCCTGCTTCCTGTCACCCTCCCTTCTCAAACAGGGTGTCACTTTCGCAGTTTTCCATTCTGCTGGAACTCTTCCAGATTCAAAAGAGTTTTGGAATATTTCAACCAATGCCTCCTGTAATGATCGTAATGACATCAGCCAGGTGGACATCATACAATAGAAGTTCCCTGACTGGGGTTGTTAATCCGGTTCAATCAGGGAGCCCTAGTTGACAGATAAAAACAGGAGTGTCAGACATCCTGTTCATTCTGAGAGGTAGATCGGTATCAAGGACTCTCCATGTGTAAATAAAGGGTGACTTGGTGACGGGATACCAGCCTCTACAGAGTTATTTCACCTCCACTATCTCCGCAGCCAATTCCATTAAAATCCTGAGATGCCGGTCATCATATCCTGGCAAGTGGTCTGCCGTTAATCCCACTAGTCTGTCAAATACTTTGTCCCTCATAATGGAAACAATTACATCTTTCCTTCCATTAGCACCTTGCTTACCTGTTATCTTTGGGAATATTTATAGTGTCTTCGATAGTGAAGACTGACACAAAATAATTGGGCAGTTCACAAGTTGAGAGATGGATGGATTCCTAAGGATTTTCTGTGTAGCAAATTAGTCAGAGATAGAATTACAGTAGGGTGGTCAAAGCTCCACTTCAACAATGCTTTTGTAAAGTGTGTCACGAGGGCAAAGATAAATTTTCACCACCTCAGAGACACTAGTCAAGAACAGAAGCAAACAGCAGTATCACCTGTGTGCTGGTACATGTCATGGATGATCAGCGACTAAAGTGGCCTGACAACAGGTGGCAAAACTGAAAATGACAAAAACTAATAACCATCTCATATGAGGCACTTGTGGATAAATCTAACTCTAATGCTTGGTCACTTCAGGTATCAGCAATATCCCTTCCCAAAATGGATTTGCAACATGTCCATTATTTTATGCAGATATAAACTGAAAGACTAAACTTTTTGAATACTTCAGCACAAAAACTACAGAGACTGGACCATTTTCCTTTGACAAACCAACAACGAGGCAAATGTTACCATTATTTATTTAAGAATTATTCAACAACTTCAGGCAAGGAGCAGATGTTCAGTTAAATGCAAATATTGAAACATTACTGTTTAGATTGTGTTGCTCCACCATTAGTTTCACATAAATAACATCTCATTGTCTGTCTCACCACTAACATGTACTGAGCTCCATGAAGTTGTTACATTTGCACAACAGGTTCAAACTAAACTCACCACAATCACTTAGGGCTGGCAACTGTAACCTCCATTATAAACCAATAAAAGTGTGGAGTCCCATTTGTTCAGGTTGTGAATTACTTTAAGAAATTTTAAAAAGTCAAAGCCTAAATATTCCACCATTTTTCTACTTTTCCTTTTTGTCTCTGCCTTAAACCATCTTTATTTTTAGACCATTTATCTTTATATAACTGACCTGACATTCAATTCAGCCCCTTCAATTCACACTTCCCATCATTCCTTCTGCTGTTTTTCTCCCAACTCTTAACTCTCATTGGTCACATTCTGTTGCTTGATTTTTTTTTTAAAAAACTTACATCTCCTTTATTACAGCATTTTCAGATCACATTTTCAGTAACTTAGGTGGCAAAATGTTTTTTTGAGTGAAAGAGCAAAGGTAAATCTAATTCTTGACAAGTTTCATCAGATACCCTGGAGCAGAAAAATACAACCCAATGTTTTTAAAATCACGTTTTATAAATATTGTTATTTGATTCATTATAACAGTTCTAAAACATTCCTCTTACAAAAAGTAACTCCATCCTTTTAACTTGCAAATCTGTCATTTACAATTAATTCACTAAGGACAAGGTGCTCATTGTGTAAACATTATAAGAATTCAGATGTCAATGCACGATTTCAATGTACAACTGGACGTGAAAAATTAGAAAGATTTCTAACATGTAAAAAAAGGGTTTAATTCCCTATTTGAATTTCAGCAATTATCTCATCTGCATCATTTTAACATAAATACATGTTATTGCAATTGCCTCAAATTCCAATAAACTAATCTTATTCAGGGTACAGCGAGATCCACAATCAATGTTTGGATTTGATTAAGTTGGCCTGAAGTGAGCAAGTAAAGGTGACTATTAAAACAGAAGAGGTTATACTTTTCACATTACTACTTACATCTTAAAGCAACAAGCATTTATTCGGATGAATAATGACACTCCCCCATACATTCAAGATGCCCCAAAGACATCATTTCATATTTACTCGCCATTGTTACTAGAATCTACACGTGTAGCTTTCACGTAGTAATGACTAGAGAAATTCACCTCAATTTCAAAACAAATACTAAGCAAAAAATGCTCAAAGTTACCCCCAGGTTTAAAACAGCAGCTGAGCCATACTGACCAGCCAGCTGCTAAACTAATTTCAGGCAGGATGATGGTAGAGTTATGACAAAGGGCATCAGCGTCATGGGTCAAGGAGCAGAAAGTAAGTCAAGATTCTTGCTTGCTCCCAATGTCTAACTTGCAACCTCAGTTGAAATCATGAACGCCAATTTGGAGAAGACAAAATGGGCTCAGCTGCAATGCCTCCAGGCTGTCAACACTGTCTGCATTCAGGCTTGAATAATAGCCTTTTGTATGAGCCATACCTCAGCAAGGAGTCAACACCTTCACATGAGGATAAGAGAGAATACTGAAGCAGGAGGAAAACAATTCAAATGACACATAATGCTGCATTTTGTTTTCCTTCTTCTGCAGTGAGATGAAGTCATTCAATGTCTCTTTGCAGAATGCATAAACAGAATAACAAATTATTTACAAAGGCTACTTTGTAATACACTGCCTTGAGGAAAGTGTTCCACTGCTAAAATGGAGCTCTGTTTAATCCAGCCAGAGAGTACATCTCCTATGTTCTAAACTAGTATATGCCATGGTAAATACAACCTTGCTGCTGGAATATAAAAAAAGCAAACCAAATCTTTAATTTTGCATCTAAGACCATGGAATAGAGAAACAATGAGGCAATACTGAACTTTTGCAAACTTCTGAGGTAACAAGGTGTAGAGCTGGATGAACACAGCAGGCCAAGCAGCATCAGAGGAGCCGGAAGGCTGACGTTTCGGGCCTAGACCCTCCTTCAGAAATTTCTGAAGGAGGGTCTAGGCCCGAAACGTCAGCCTTCCGGCTCCTCTGATGCTGCTTGGCCTGCTGTGTTCATCCAGCTCTACACCTTGTTATCTCAGATTCTCCAGCATCTGCAGTTCCTACTATCTCTTTTGCAAACTTCTGTTAAGTTGCAATATTGTGTAGTTTTTGAAATCACTGTCAGAAAGATTAAAAGCAATGGAGAAATTTCCAAAACAGAGTCACTAAAATGTTACCAAGAATGAGAGTTGCAGGTGATATTAGAAATACTGGGAAGATGTGAGAATACCTGGTACAATCCAGATTGTAAAGATAAAAAGGCAATGAAAAGGCAACAAGGATAATGTGTATCTACTGGTGGCAGGATACTGATAAATGCATATAAATTCTAAAGAAAATAACAGAGGATAGAAAAAATACTTTATGAAATTAAAGTACTGAATTTGCCGTTACAAACTGCTGTTGCAGAATTAATCAATGCTTTCTTAAAGGGAGTTGATGGTTCTTTTAAGAAAGTAAAATATTACAAGGATCAAACAGGCAAGTGGAATTAGACTGGTTGATTTGTGAAGAAAAATACTGCATGGGTATGATGAGCCAAACACGCTATTCTTGCTATTCTTAAGGATCAACCATATAATAATTGTTATTTTCCTTGTCAGTAATCTTCACCTTGTGATCCATTTATTTTACCATATTAATGTGCAGATAGCTATAATGTGTGAAAATAATTATATGGCATTATAAAAGTATACTTATTGCCAGCCTTGGAGCACAGGCCAAACTCAAAGTGTACAAAAACATAGTCCTCACCACCCTCTGTACCACGGCACCCTAGGTTCTGTAATGCTGCCACATGAGCCTTTTGGAGAGCTTCCATTAGCGCTGCTTCCATAGCATCCTCAAAATAAGCTGGTAGGGCTGCATTATAATAGAGAAGTCACGGAAATAGCCAACATTACCAGCATTGAGACCATCCTCATGCAAAGTCAACTGCAATAGGCAGATATTGTTGCTCAGATGGATGACAGTTGCCTGCCCAAGATTATGTTTTATACAGCAGTGACCACTGGCAAATGGAAGAGACAGGCCATATGCAAACAATTCAAAAATTACATGATGCAGTCCTCCTCTCTGTGTCACGTGGACCAGCAGTAGTCTTGATGTCTGGAAATGCTAAATAATGGAAATGCTAAATGCTAAAGTATCTTTGCTAAGTCTCAAAGGTAAGAGAAAAAGAAGAAAAAAGATAGATCCAATCATCTCTAGTCGCAATTACATCTTCACTGACAACCACTGTGGAAGAAGCTGCTGGTAACAGGTAGGCCTGACTAGCCACTAGCAGGCCGCAACTAAAGAGTGCAACTTTCCAAAAATCTTAGTCCATGAGGAAATACCAAAAAACTGCCAAAGGAGCAACAAACATTGTTTAGCACTTGAGTTCTCAAACCAATGAATGTTTGTTTGCAAAAATGATATGTACATAGCAATTACTCTGAAAATACACCCATTCATTGGAAAGCTTGTCGTTATGGGTTATAGCAGTACCTATTTGAAATGGTGTCCTCTGGCCCACGTCAGGGTCTATGAAAACTCTTTTCCATAGAAGTGAAAGCTTTAAAACATTTTGCAGTGTCTATCATTCATAGGCACTAAAGAATTCACTTTTTATTCAGGTTAACACAATAAGCTGCCAAAAAAAGACCAAGTAATGTATTAGCATCACATAATAAAACTATATGAATCAGTGATTCATCATAATTAGCCAACATGATCCCAAGAGAAAAATTAAATTCATATCATGCAATACAGTTTTGCAAACCTCAATTCCTTACATTTCATCAAATTTGTTTGGTTAATGGTCTTGGTCCATGCATAGAAACTTTCTAATAAAATTAATCAAGACACCACCTTGTTCCCTAGCCAACATTTCTGTCTTGGGCCTGCTACAGCACTCCAGGAAGGCTCAGCACAAAGCTAGAAGAATGCATCTCATTTTTCACTTTGGAACCCTGCAGCTTTCAGGACTCAATGACGAGTTTAATAATGTTAAGACCTGATCACCTCTGGCTATCTGTGTTATCCACGCCCACACTCCAGGCCCTGCTATCACAGGAGCTGCTTTCAGTGCAGCTAATCCATTTTCACTTACTTAAGGTCCCAATTATCACATTTTCTTTCTCTCTGGTTTATCACTGTCCATTCCTTTGTCTGCCAAACTGTCTTTCCACCCCTCTGAGCTTCTCCATTTAACACTTACTCCTTTAAACCCCTCCCAACCCCTGTCATCAGCATATATACCACCTTTCCTAACCACCGTCAGTTCTGAAGAACTGGACCGGAAATGTTAACCCTGCTTCTTCTCCACAGATGCTACAAGATCTGTTGAGTTTCTCCAGCATTTTCTGTTTTGTTTTACAAACATCTAACATTTTCCTGAAAAACTTACTCTAGCAAGATCAAATAGTGAAGTGCTTCACTTAAGTTTGCTGTCAATGTTAAAAATCCTTCCTAATATTATTAAACTTTTACGGTGTATGTATACAATGGTGCAAGTTTACAGCTGCCAGCTAAATACATCAAAATAGAAATCCTGACTATTTTATGTCCAAAAAAACCCACAAAAAAGTCACTAACACTGCTATGATCGTTACAAAATAAACTGGAAAAGTTCAAGGAATCCATAATTCTAGGTACTTTGACAGCACACTTCAGATTATGCTAAATAAATCAAATCACAGGATTGAGATGATTTTTATACTTCTCTCAAGGTTTAAAGCATTATTGTACAGTTTATTACTGTATGAAACTTGGCCTAGATTTTTGCTCCAACAGGGGATTTTGATTACCAAACTACAAATTCCCTGAATATTGTTTAAGCTAAGGGGGACCATTATAAGTTGGAGAAATCAAAAGTATGATTATTAAAATAATCTATTATTTCAGATAATTAAACACGCTAAAATAATTGTTACAAAAGCAGCTTTATATTTCAAGTTAAGACAGGCATACATTACATATTAAAAATTATATATCATAGGCTTTCATAAAAAGAGAAAGACTAAAAGGGCACTGGAAGCCACATTTCCAAAGTTCTGCTCCCAAAATCCTGTCACTTTCATAGGGGTGGTAATAGGATCAAGATGTAACTTGCACTACTGTAGGTCACAGAGGATACTGCATATTCTAAACTGCAGGTGCTTTCTGTCAAATCAGAATCCAAATTAAATGTAGTGATTGAGATTTTATCAATGAGATTTCTTCTTTAAGATGGTGAATTTATTAATAGACACTTAGAACTTTACCTTACTTGACGTCAGCATGGGTCCTAAGACCTGCCCAGGATAGATAGGTGGTGAATTGACATGGGTAGTGTAAGGGCAAAGGCTGGTGGCTGGGGCATGAATTGGCACTATGTTGATAGAGGTGCCATGGCAATGCCATAGTTTGGCATGCTGAATATGGAGAGCCATGCGGATGGGTTGGGGGCATGTAGAGTGGATGGGAGTGCAAAGCTGTGTAGGGGAAGCACTCAAAATATGTCTGAGAGTAATTGCTGAGTTCACCCCAAAAGGTCCCAAAATGCCCAGGGAAGGTCAAGCACAGGGGTAACCAGAGAAAATTCTCCCCCACAAACAGAATTGGTGAGGAGGTGCTCTTCCAATCACAGGCTGTTTCTCTCCCATATGTCTTGTTGATGGGTTAATCAGAACAGGAGAGAAATATCCTACATTTGGAGGAGTACAATTGGAGCATTTAAAAAAAGTAACAACTGCTGGTAGCCTAGCAATGAGGGAGTTACATAGAGAGTATTTAGTCAAGGCCAAGAGTTGGGAAGCAGGAACAGGAGCTGGGTCTGGCAGCTGGCTTGTACCAAAGCTGGTGTGGAGCTTTTTAAACCACAAAACTGCTGAGGGTGAGGACAGGGCCTTGAGCCAGTTCTGACTTCTCATAGGTTGGAGGCAACTCCTAGGGATATGGGTGACAGAGGGAGTCTGCAAGGTGGGGGAGAGGAGAAGGAGGCTGCAAGAGGGGGTGAAAATTGTATCAGAGATAAAAGGTACTGCAGATGCTGGAGAATCCGAGATAACAAGCATGGGGCTGGATGAACACAGCAGGTCAAGCAGCATCATGGGAGCAGGAAAACTTGACGTTTCGGGCCTAAACCCTTCATCAGAAATGGGGGAGGGGAAGAGGGTTCTGAAATAAATAGGGAGAGAGGGGGTGAAGCAGGGAGCCTTTAGGTGGGGAGAGAGGCTGCAAAGAAGACAGAACTGTTTTAAACCTGCTAAGAAAGAAATACAAAGCTAACTGGGAGTCAGGGAACCTCGAGATTACGAATTTGTGAAAATGAACACTGAAGCCCATAAGATTGCATAGTGTCAGGACGTACTATATAGGGGAAAACGTAGTGGATGTCATTGTAACGAATAGTTTGTCAACTGTTAAATTTACATCTGAGATCAAGACTTGATTCTATTAAGCAGTTAACAAGGGTAGTAAACTCTATTGTTAAAATGTTTCAACTTAGTGTGTCTGTGATAGAAACATGTAAACTTTAACCTCATCAGTATGTGGAAGGTATGTCTACGGTAAAAGTTATTTGGCGTAGAAGCGTGCACAGTTACTTGGAATACGCTTGTTATCTTGTACCGTTTTAAGTACTGTGGTGTGGTTGTAGACTGGTGTCTACAAAATTAATACATTTCTTGTGTCTTGTGGCTTTAAACTTAATGAAAGGTTAACAATTATTGAGGACACTGATGAATTCTTCGAATTCCACCTCTGACTGAATAAAAATACCCCATTTGTCAACCTAAATACAGAAGTATTGGTTGTTACCAGGTGCCTGTATCACTGAATAAATGGGTAAGTGTGAATGAAAACAAAGACGGCCTGAAAACAGAAAAGTAGCCCTCGAAAGTCAAAATGTATGCCTCAAAACAATCTCATGATGCCTCAAAAGTGAATATTTTGGCCAGTATGAAGAGCAAGGGCTGATTGTTTTGTTTTATTACTTTATTTTTCCAGCTGCAACAAGGTGCCAGGTTATCAAGACAAGCATTCCACACAGCCCACCTCTGCATGCTGCAATCCCTGCAGCTACTTCAATATTCTTTCAAACTCCTTTTACACCTTCCCTCTTGGAATGAAAATCATAACATCTATAGCACATTTTCCTGGGTCATGTTTGTACAGCTAGGAATTTTTCCAACTCCTGGCACCAAAGGCGGTCATTTGGCCCATCAAGTCCATGCCAATTATTTATACCCAGTCGGTTCTATTTCCCTACTCTGTCCCCTTAGCCCTGCAAGTTTATTTCACTCAAGCATGTATCTACTCTTTCTTGTGAAAAATTGTCTTTGCTTCCATAACCCTTGTACACCGTTCCAGACCCTGTTAGTCCCATTCCGCTATTCTGTCACCTTAAAAACATAAAAACATGAAAATTAGGAACAGGATTAGGCAATTCAGCTTCTTAAGCCTGCCCCAACATTTGATGCAGTCGTGGCCCATCTCATCTTAGCCTTGACTCCATTTTCCTGTCCACTTTCCATAATCCCTCAACCTATTACCAGTTAAAAAATCTGTCTTATCCCCTCCTTAAATTTACTCAATGTTCAAGCACTCTGGGATAGTGAATGCCACACACACACTACCCTTTTGAGAGAAGTATTTTCTCCTCATTTGTTTTAAATCTGCTACCCTTTATGCTAAAATTATGACCTTTCATAAGGAAACATCCTTTCTACATTTACTTTGTCAATCCCCCTTGGCATCTTCTATTGCTCAATTAGACCTCCTCTTATTCTTCTGAATTCAATAGCGTAAAGTCCTGAACTGCTCAATCTCTTTTTCACCCTGCAAAAGTTTATTTCTCACAGGTATGCATCCAATTTCATGATGAAACAATTCACCGTCTTTACTGCCACAGCCTTCATTGGCAGTTCCGGATCATTACCACACACTGTACACAAAAAAGTTTCTCGTCTGATCCCCCTATATTTCTTCCCAAAATATTAAATCTGTAACCCTTAGTCATGTGTCATCAGTTAATGGAAACAACCTTTCTTTGTCTACTTTACCCAAACCGGTCATAATTTTGTACATCTTTCTCATATCTCTCTTAAATCCCTTCTGGTCCAAAGAGAACGCTCCAGCTTCTCCACGAACCTATCAATTAGGTCATTTGGAGGGAATGTCAGCATCAATATCCTTTTATAGTTTCGCCTTTATTTTTAAGGTAATTTGATTATTATCAAATATACTCACCAATTAAAGTTTCTCAGGATAGCACAATGCTGGGAAGGACACTATTGCCCAATCCTAACTGCTCTAAAACAGTGATGATGGGACTTTCCTTTTGAACTGCAGGAAGTCCTCATCATGGAGGCAATTAGTTTGACTGGGAAGGCCTATGGAGGAAACTAATGGTGTTGCTGAATCCAACAAAATGAGGTAAAAGAATTATTACCAGAGTGCTCCTTTGGATGTTTCCTACCATCTCATCCAAGCCAATTCTTCTGATTCATATGCTCACACACGCGTGTTGCCTACTTACATTTATATTTTATACTTGTTTGAAAGGAAGCAAATTTTTTTCTTTCTCCGTAAGCTACCAGTTGTATACAGCACTTATAGCCAACACAGTTCCATGACCTCTGCCAGCAGTGCTCTGCGCTGTCTTCTGCAGTTTGTGACAACTTCAGGCCTTCTCATGTTGGAATACAGTTTACCATTCTGACCAGCATCTACCCACATTAATTGCACATTAGGTGATGAACTCTCCGTTTGGGATGGGGGTGAGAGTAAGAAGGGAAATCAAAACTCTATCACCCCACTACTCTGATAAAACTCGTAATATCAACATTTCTAAAGTGGGTGAATAGGGAGATTACCCCATTAAGATCAAGCACTTAAGCATCAACTGTATCAGACTCACTGAGATGATACTGCAATCTGTTGTGGCAAATGAAATATCCCTCCTTCAGCTGACTAAAAGATGACTAATTATTTTCACAAAACTAGTCCGATGAGTCAGAAATGTAACAAATAGTTTGCTTCTACACGACTTAATAAGTGGTGCTCTAACATGCCCTACAATAATTGTGATGCACTTTCAATCACTCAACTGTATGGTATTCAAGTCCGAGCAGTATCAGCACAGCGATAGCTCCTCGGCAGCATGAACTTTTTAAGTAGTTACTTTATCCCTATACCATTGTTGAATTAAAAGGTTTAGCTTCTTAGGGTAGCAACAAGGACACCTACATCATTTCAATATCTGCTTTTATCTGTCATGACTCTGCTTATATCACAAGCGTTATTTCACCAGTTTAATTAGAGTGTCTTTCAAAACTGCAACTGGAAATAATTAAGCATTTTCAAGCAAGCAAATGGAATTATAAACTTATATGTTCACAATAAAATCACAATTAGCTTTGATAACAATTTTGTAGAAGCGAACATTTATATCAACAGACTTTTTGTCTATACATTAACATTTTAAAATCTCAGTTAGAAGTCAAAATGTTATTTTATTTGACAGCAACAAACAAAAATAGTTGAGGATTTCATACTTTCTAAACAGCAGACAGGCTTTTCTAAACTGAAACCTTATATATCTACTGGAAATTCAACATTGAAATTATTACAATTCCTGAAAACAATAATTCTCCAAACAAAATGATTCTACAATTACCATTTTAGATAATTCAAAGAATTCTTACAGTGCAAATAGAGGCCATTTGGCCCATCAAGTTTTACTGACACTGAACAGCAGCCCACCTAGAATTCCTGTAACCCCACATTTACCATGACTAATCCACTTAACGTGCACATCATTAGACTGTGGGAGGAAACAAGAGCACACAGAAATCTACACAGTCACAGGTGGAATTTGCAAACTCCACACGGACAGTCATCCTAGGCTAGAATCAAGCATGGTCCCTAGCGTTGTACTAACAACCACTGTGTCAATTAAAATTACAATATACAACAATCAGAAAAGGAAACCATGCGGCAGTAAATATGTGCCACAATACTACATGGTATTTCTCATGATTCAGGAAAGATAAGCGAAGTGGCAAAATATTTCTGAATATTTAAAAACTAATGGATGCAGAAGGTCTAAGCAGTTGTGTTCAGATTCTAGAGGAAAACTGATAAATAGCATTCACAACACCATCACAACACACATTTTTCCCCACAGTAATAGTTGTAAACCATGGCAACGAAAATAGACGAAAAAGAAACAGAGGATATGAACTGCTGGCCTGGCAAAGTTGTTCACTGGTTTATTAACACGTTGAAACAGAGAGCAATAGAACCTGGCACTGTTTTCCCACAGAGCAACTTTTCAATTTCAGTCAGATTGTTCGCAAAGACAAGCTGTTTCTCCATAGACAAGGGAAGAAGGAAAGCGGGTGGGAGTGAGTCAACTGATACCACTCCCATAACTGATGGCCAAGCACATACTTGCGAAACAGGTCACTTACAAGTTCTTTCAAACATGTAAAACAAAACGGAAGTTTAAAAATAAATAGAGAATAGATCATTGAGGAATTTAGTTTTGCAAAGGAAAATAATTGGATAACACAAGTACAGTACACAATCTCCGGAGTAGGAATGCAAGGTGTATGTTATTATTTGCTTCACGTTATTCTAAGCATATAATTTTTTCCTCTTCTTGCTTTTCATGAGGCCATCACAAAATCAGGATGTACCTTTGAGCCACGTAAGCTTATTTCTCATCCTCATTGATAGTTTCCCATAAGAATTTTTTTTCTTCACAGATGCTGCCAGACCTGCTGAACTTTTCCAACAACTTCTGTTTTTGTTATTAGTGAACCAGATTGGCTTTTACAACAATAAATAATGGTTTCACAAGACAAGCTACTTTTTTTAAACATTCCAAATCTATTAACTGAATTAAATTCCTCACTATTGTGGTGGGATATGAATCCACATCCACACAGCATTAGCCTGGATATTTGGATCACAAGTCTGATGACAATACCACTTCAATACCACTTAAAATTAGCATATCAATTCCACAAACCAGTACATAACTACATCACCAATGCTGTAAAGAAATAACCAGGTTTATAGTCTCCTTCATGATTTTATTTACATATAACATTCAACCTGGAATTTTCTGCTGTCTTTTGTGCTAGACCAGAGACAGTACATCACTGTTAACGGTCTTCATTATAGGAGGACACATAATATCTAGTCCTATTCCAAATGTATAATAATGTATAGTAAACAGGTACAAATAAAATCTAAAAACATGTGCTCTATAAATCGGGTTAAGAAAATTGATACTATAGCTCAGTAAATACATGCTACCAGCAGATTATTTCACACACAGACAAGAAAAACTGGTTTAAGTAATTTACACACTGCCAATAGGTAGGGGGTTGTGAATTATAAATTTTCAACAAATTAATGGATTGGCAGCGTTTGATGAGGCCAACTGATTGATGATATCTATGTCTACTGTTTAACAGGATGCAATTTTAAGACTACTGGCGTAGGCTAACAGTAATATTGTTCAGATTGAGCAATGTCTACTACTGTATTTTTTACATTAAAGTTGCACATCAAATCCTTAGTATTTAAAATGTGGTATATAGATATTATCCAATTTTCCAATACTGCATTCTTGCTATTCCTATTTCTATTGTTTACAGGTATCAATCAGCCTTACTTTAGACTCTCACCAACAGAATATCTTCTGAAAATCAATTAAAAAGAGAGTTACAATTAACATTCTTTTGTTTCATTTATCAGCTTTTAATTTTATTTTTAAAAAAGCAACAATGACCATTATGAGTCTACTACAAAAGCAAAGTACAAGAGCTGGAATTCTGAAATAAGAACAGAAAATGCTGGAAACACTTAGCAGGCCTGCCATTACCTGTGGAGAGGGAAATGTAATGTTTCAGATTTGACAAAGAGGGTTGGAAGTATAAAAGCAGCGATGTGCTTCTGAGACTTTATAAAGCTCTAGTTAGGCCCCATTTAGAATACTGTGTCCAATTTTGGGCCCCACACCTCAGGAAGGACATACTGGCACTGGAGCGTGTCTTGCGGAGATTCACAAGGATGATCCCTGGAATGGTAGGCCTAACATACGATGAACGGCTGAGGATCCTGGGACTGTATTCATTAGAGTTTAGAAGGTTGAGGGGAGATCTAATAGAAACTTACAAGATAATGCATGGCTTAGAAAGGGTGGACGCTGGGAAGTTGTTTCCGCTGGGTGGGGAGACTAGGACCCGTGGGCACAGCCTTAGAATTAGAGGGGGTCAGTTTAGAACGGAAATGAGGAGACATTTCTTCAGCCAGAGAGTGGTGGGCCTGTGGAATTCATTGCCACGGAGCGCAGTGGGGGCCGGGACGTTAAATGTCTTCAAGGCAGAGATTGATAAATTCTTGATCTCGCAAGGAATCAAGGGCTACGGGGAGAGTGCAGGTTAGTGGAGCTGAAATGCCCATCAGCCATGATTAAATGGTGGAGTGGACTCGATGGGCCGAATGGCCTTACTTCCACTCCTATGTCTTATGGTCTTATAGTTAGCTCTGGAGAGAGAAACACAGAAGCTGCCAGACTTGCCGTGTTTATTCCAGCATTTTATTTAATGATTAAAAAGATAGAAAGTAGGAGCAGTAGACCATTCAGCCCTTCAAATCAACTCATATTCAATGTAATCATGCCAATCATCCAACTCAGTAGCCTGTTCCTGCCTTCTTTCCATACCCTTTGATTCCTTTAGCCCCAAGAACTACACCTAACTTCTCTTGGAAACATTCAATATTTTGGCCTCTGCTACTTTCTGTGGCAGAGAATTCCACAGGCCCACCACTATTAGGTGCAGACATTTCTTCTCATCTCAGTCCTAAGTGGCCTACCTAACATCCTTAGCCTGTGAGATAGTAGGAACTGCCGATGCTGGAGAATCTGAGATAACAAGGTGTATAGCTGGATGAACACAGCAGGCCAGGCAGCATCAGAGGAGCAGGAAAGCTGATGTTTCGGGTCTGGACCCTTCTTCAGGGATGGGAGAGGGGAAGGGGGCTCTGAAATAAATAGTGGGGGGGGGAGGCAATGATGGAAGGTGGATAAAGGAGCAGATAGGTGGAGAGGAGACTGACAGGTCAAGGAGACGGGGATGGAGCCAGTAAAGGGGAGTGTAGGTGGGGAGTTGGGATGGGGGTTGGTCAGTCAAGGGAAGACAGACAGGTCAAGGAGGCGGGGATGAGACTGGTAGGTAGGAGGTGTGGATGGGGGTTGGTCAGTGAGGTGGGAGGAGCGGATAGGTGGGAGAAAAGACTGACAGGTCAAGGAGGCAGGGACAAGTTGGGCTGGTTTTGGGATGAGGTCAGGGGTCGGGAGATTTTGAAGCTTGTGAAGTCCACATTGAGACCATTGGGCTGCAGGGTTCCCAAGTGAAATGAGGTGCTGTTCCTGCAACCTTCAGGTGAGGCCATTTTTGGAATACTGCATTCAGTTCTGGTCTCCTTGCTGCCAGAAAGATGCTGTTAAACTTGAAAGGGTGCAACAAAAGACTTGCAAAGATGTTACCAAGGTTAGAGGGTTTGAGCTACAGGGAGAAGCTGAATAGGCTGAGATTATTTTCCCTGGAGCATGAGAGGCTGAAGGGTGACTTTCCAGAGGTTTATAAAATCATGAGGGACATGTACACAGTGAATAACCAATGTCTTTTCCCCAGAGCAGGTGAGTCCAAAATTAGATGGCATAGGTTTAAGGTGAGAGGAAAAGATTTAAAAGGGAACTAAGAGGCAACCTGCTCATACAAAGGGTGGTGCGTGTACAGAATGAACTGCCACAGGAAGTGGTGGAAGCTGGTACACTTACAACATTCAGAAGGTATCGGAATAGGTACATGAATAGGAAAGGTTTAGAGGGATGTGGGCCAAATGCTGGCAAATGGGACTAGATTTATTTAGGATATCTGCTTGCCATGGATGAGTTGGACTGTTTCTGTGCTGTACAACTCCATGACTCGATATACAAAATTATAGCCTCTTCTTTTAAAATTCACTGAAAAATGTTGGAAAATATGCTTTTTTCCCTTTTTATTTGGTTTGAAACTCCAGTAACAAATATTTCTGTTTCCAAATACCTTTGTTTGCCAGATTTCCAAAATCATGCATGAGTCATAATTTACAACAGCACTTCTTCAAAACCATACCTTTACTGTACTGTTACACCACAAGATCATAAGACATAGGAGCAGGAATTAGGCCATTCAGCCCATCTAGTCTGCTCTGCCATTCAATCATGGCTGATAAGTTCCTCAACTCCATTATCCCACTTTCTCCCCATAACCCTTGATAATCAAGAACCTACCTATCTCAGTCTTAAATGTACTCAATGACCTGGCCTCCACAGCCTTCTGTGGCAGTGAATTTCATAGATTCACCACTCTCTGGCTGAAGAAGTTTCTCCTTATCTCTGTTCTAAAAGGTCTACCCTTTACTCTAAGGTTATGCCCTCGGGTCCTAGTCTCTCCTACCAATGGAACCATCTTCCCAACATCCACGCTGTCCAGGCCATTCAGTATTCTGTAAGTTTCGAATGGATCCCCCCCTCATCCTTCTAAACTTCAATGAGCATAGTCCCAGAGTCCTCAAACATTCCTCATATGTTAAGTTTCTCATTCCTGGGGCCATTCTCGTGAACCTGCTCGAGGGCCAGCACATCCTTCGTGAGATATGGGGCCCAAAACTGCACACAATACTCCAAATGTGGCCTGACCAGGGCCTTATAAAGCCTCAGCAATACATTCCTGCTTTTATATTCAAGTACTCTCAAAATAAATGCCAACATTGCATTTGCCTTCCTGACTACTGACTCAACCTGCAAGTTTACGTTGAGAGAATCCTGGACTAGAACTCCCAAGTCTCTTTGCACTTCAGACTTCAGAATTTTCTCCCCATTTAGAAGATATTCCATGCTCCTATTCTTCTTACCAAAGTGCATGACCTCACACTTTCCCACATTGTACTCCATCTGCCAACTCTTTGCCGACTCTCCTAACCTGTCCAAATCCTCCTGCAGCCTCCCCACCTCCGCATTTTTAACTATCAGATGTGAAACATAAAGCTACAAATGGTACGAATATCAGTAAAGCAAACTCATGTTCAGCATTTGTTACTGTAAGTTTCTATTTATGAGATAATCAACGGTAAGTGTCATAAGTTTGCTCTTTCTCAATATACTATTTTATTCCTTGTGGAGGTTATGAGTGAGTGAGGAAATGCTGGAATATTGTATAAATTTTCACTACTGTTTAGAAGAGAATTCAAGCAATATAGTAAGTGCCGTGCAGGATTTTCATCTCCTTACCCATTGAAGGCTATACCTGCTGTGTGGAGGGTTTGCGTCGGTCAGTCGATTGATTTTATTGTCACGTGTCCTAAAATACAGTGAAAAGCGTTGTTTACGAGTGGTACAGGAAGATCACAGCAAGCAAACGATGTACAGATCAAACAGACTTAAGAAGAGGTTACATTTCAGGTTACATTACTTGAGGCTGAAGTCCATTCAACAGTCAGATAACAGCCGGAAAGAAGCTGTTCCTGAACTTGCTCGAGTGTGTGTTCAGGCTTCTGTGCCTTCTGCCTGATGGAAGAGGTTGAAGGAGACCATTACCAGGATGCGATGGGTCCCAGATGATGTTGGCCACCTTTCTGCGGCAGCAAACTGTGCAAATAGAGTCCATGGATGGAATTTGGCTTCTGTGATTGTCTGGGCTGTGCACATAACCTTCTGTAGTTTCTTACAGTTCTGAGCATACCAGGCCGTTATGCACCCAGACAGTGTGCTTTCAATAGTGCATCTGTAGAAGTTGGTGAGGCACCTTAGGAACATGCCAAATTTCCTGAGCTGCCTGAGGAAGAGGAGGTACTGTCGTGCCTTCTTGGCTGTCGTATCTATGTGGGAAGTCCAGGTCACCGGTTATCACTACCCGACTGATTCCTAGGCTAGTGGGATTATCCTTAGAGGAGACCAGGCTTTCATTCTCTAGAGTTCAGATGAATGATAGGTTATCTCACTGAAGTCTGTAAAAACAGCACAGTTGTAGGAAGTTACTCCTGGCAGGGAGGTTTAGAACCAGAGAACGCAGTTTCAGAATAAGATATAGGCCATTTAGGACCAAGGAGAGGAGGAATTTCTTCACTTAGAGGGTGGTGACTCTTTAGAATTCTCTATGCTAGAAGGCTGTGAAGGTTCAATCATTGAGGTTACTCAATTCAGAGACCAGTTACAGTCCTAGCCCTTTATGTCACCCACCTATTTTGACCACAAAATAAAGTCCCACTCCATTCTTCTACTTGTTTCTTCTATTTTACTTTGTTACCTTAATGTCAACACAAAGGGTTGCCCTGATAGGTCAACAATTAGTCTTCCTTCTGCCCCAATGTTAGCAAGTGAAAACGCTCCACATATCGCAACATTGTTTGCCTTGCAAATTCTTTTAAACATGGTTCAAAATACCCAAGCCAAAGTTTTGCAGTCGGACCAAATCTGTGGGTCTTTTAAAATGGCAGGTAGGACCCAGATATGGAGTACAGCCCACATTTTCAGCAGATCCCATTTTGCTGGCAGGGGAAAAGGGCAGGACATGAATCCCAAGTTTAAAATTTTGAAATTTAAAACATCGGTTATGTTGACATCCAGTTATAATCAACAAAATTTCTCTGGGCCCACGAACGGGTGAGACATGTATTAAAGATATCAAGGGAAATAGAGATGGCGCAGGACAACAGAATGAGCTTGCTACTCCTACTTCCCATGTTCTTAATCAAGAACCAAATATCTTAGCATATGAAGAGACTAAGAGAGCTGCTTTTTAACCTAATGGAAAACAGAGATCTGTGATCTTATTATCAAAAGAATAGCAATGCAACCTTACTTAATTTGGGCTGAGAGTACAAAGTTAAAGGATGACAGTACAAAAGTATTTTTAAAATGCTATCCAGAAAGGTGAATATGCGTCTGCAATCTATAAAAACAGCTAATACTGCAGTAATGGATTAACTTAAAAAAGAAAAAGAATGAGAATAACAAAAAAAGACAAAGTTACAGGCATTTGATGAAAGAGGGACTGGCCTACGACTTGCTAACAAAATAACTATTAGTTATGTACAAATGCGATAGCAAGATAGATGCACGATTGCGTGAAGAAATTCACAAGTTACTTTGTAAAAATGACTCTCCCTAGTTGGTTCACCACTGAATTGAACGTAACAGCTGAAACTGCTGTCCTAGTACAAGAAATACAAACAAATACAACGAACTGATCGTATCAAATCAAGCTACATTCTCGATCACAGCCCGGAAGCCTAAGTACTTTAGCATAACTTAATTTGCCACCAAGTCTCTCTATTATCCCATGTCCTTTAAGTATCACTTTGGCAGACAAAACCAATATGTAACCAGACACAGGATCAGTACTTGTTAATTTAAAAATAATACCAAGTGTGAAAATCACACTCAGAAGAGATGAAGTTAAAAGCAAGTTCACCTCTTCTCACAACCTGAGATAATACTCGGTCCATTGTGTATTGCGTCGGCAGATTAGAAGTAAAGGATCTGACAGAGAGTAGAAATCAGAGTGTATTTTTAAGTAGTCACTGGAATTACCACAAATATTGAGATCCATCCCATTTTCCCAATTCCTCCGTCTCTGTCGCATCTGCTCTGACAAGGAGACGTTCCACTCCCAAGCATCCCGGATGTCCGTCTTTTTCAAACAGCGCTCTTTCGTCCCCTGTCATCCAGACAGTGCTCCACCACACCTCCTCCATTCCTTGCTCCACAGCACTTAACCACCGCTACACACACCCAAAAGTAATAAAGATAGGGTCCCCCTTGTCCTCACTTTCCACACCACCTGCCTCCGCATCCAACGTATCCTCCTCAAACACTTGCACCAACTCCAACTACTCCAACTTGCCCGGTACCTTCCCCTGCAACCATAAAAGATGCAACACCTGCCCACACACCACCTCCCTCGCCTCCATTCCGGGCCCTAACAGCCCTTCCAAGTGAGGCAGAGCTTCTCCTCCAGCCTAATCTATTGTATCCAATGCTCCTCATGTGATCTTCTCTACATCAGTGAGACCAAACGTAGACTACGTGGCCATTTCGCCAGGCATCTCCGCCTGGCCTGTAACAGCCAATCTAACCTCCTGGTCACTGCCCATTTCAACTCCCTGGACCACTCCTCCTCTAACATGTCCATCCTCAGCGTCTTCCGGTGTCACAGCAATTCAGCACGCGAATTTGAAGAACTACCTTCTGCCTGGGCACCCTACAGCCTGGAGGACTCAATTTCAAATAACCTTCCCATCCATCCCTCGGCTTCCCTTCCAACCCCACCTCCTCCTTTCCATTCCACGTTCTGACTCTCCCTTCCAGCCACCAACCAGATTCATCCCTCCCATGAACCAACCAGGTCATACCTAGCACCAACGTCCACCTAAGACCACTATTCTGCCTTCACCCCTCCCTCCCCCTCTTTATCTGCAGCTCCCCCTACCTCCATATCCAATTCTAAAGGAGGATAATATCCAAAACATTGACTGCTCCTTTCCTCTAGATGTTGCCTGGCCTGCTGTGTTCTTCCAGCCTCCTGTTTATCTAAGTCAACTATTTCAGTTGTCCATACATGATAACAGCATAATACATTAACTTTTCCCAACAGAGTAACAAATAATTTTTGTATTTAAGGTTCACGTAATTTCTTACACCGCCAAAGTGTGACCAATTTAATACCAGCTGTGTTTAACAACTCATCAGCCTAAGAAATATTCAGCAAGATTGCATGACTGCTCCTTGTCTCAATGGTTACATATTTTTGTTATTTTCTTTCCCTTCTTTTTAGATTCTTCATGTGTCTTAAGTATGGCTCAACAAGATCCAAAGACAATGGCAGGTCTAAGGTTGCACGTCCAGCTCCTGATAAGCATTAATATTTGTTGTAAATAACTGTAGCCCCAATACTGCCCCATGTGGTACTCTACTAGTTGTTTTCTTTTCATTCATACATGGGAATGAGGGCGTCACTGGCTAGGCCAGCATTTATTGCCCATCCCTAATTGCCCAGAGGTCACTTATGAGTCAATCACACGTAGGCCAGACCAGGTAAGGATGGCAGTTTCCTTTACTAAAGGGCATTAGTGAACCAGATGGGTTTCTCCGACAATCGGCAATGGAGTCATGGTCATCATTAGACTCTCAATTCCAGATTTTCGCTGAATTCAAATTTTACCATCTGCTGTGGCGGGATTTGAACCCAGGTCCCCAGAACAATACCTGGGTCTCTGGGTTAATGATCCAGCAATAATACCACTAGGCCATTGCCTCCCCCGTTGCCATCCTGAAAATGTAACCCTTATCCCAACTTTGTCTTCTATTACTTAGAACAGTACAGTACACGAAAAGGCCCTCCGGCCCACTATGTGTATGCTGACCATGATGCTGTTTTAAACTATTTTAAGCTGTCCCATCTGCCTGCGCATGGTCCATATCCCTCTAATCCCTGCCTGTTCATGAGTCTGTCTAAATGCCTCGTAAACGCTGCTAATGTATCTGCTTCTACCACCTCCTCTGGCAGCAAGTTCAGGCAGCTACCACCTTCTGTATAAAAAAAAAGTCTCACACATCTCCTGAGATAACAAGGCGTAGAGCTGGATGAACACAGCAGGCCAAGTAGCATCAGAGGAGCAGAAAAGCTGAGTTTTGGGTGTAGACCCTTCTTGAGAAAAAAAAAGTTCCTACTATCTCTCACACATCTCCTTTCAACTTTCCCCCTCCCCTTAAACATTTGATTCTCTCCCACCACCACCCCCAAAGTAATTCACATTTCCACACTTGGAAAAAAGACTTTGACTATCCTCTCTATCCACGTCTCTCATAACTTTAAATACTACTATCAGATTTCCCCCTCAGCCTCCAATGTTCTAGCAAATACAATCCAAGTTTATCCATCCTCTTCTTACAGCTAATACACTCCAATCTAGGCAACATCCTGGTAAACCTCTTTTGCACTGTCTTCAAAGACTCCACATTTTTCCATAGTGTGGCAACCAAGACTGCACAAATGTTCCACATGTGACCTAACTAAAGTCTTGTACAGCTGCAACATGACTTGCCAACTTTTATACTCAATGCCCCAACTGAAGGCGGCAAGCCTTACCACCTTATCTACTTTTGTTGCCACTTTCAGGTAGCTATGGACTTCACTCCAAGATCCCTTCGTATATCAATACTCATAAGGGTCCTGCTATTTATTCTATACTTTCCTTTTGCATTTGAGGTCCCAAATGCATTAACTCACACTTTTCCAGATTAAACACCATTTGCCATTTCTCCACCCAAATTTCCAACTAATCCATATCCTGCTGTATCCTATGACAATCTTCCTCACTATTCACAACTTTATCAATTTTCACGTCATCTGCAAACATATAAAATCAGACCACCTATACTTTCATCTAAACCATTTATATATATTACAAATAACAGAGGTCCCAGCACTGATGCTTGCAGAACACTACTGGGTCACAGACCTCCAGTCAGAAAAAAAACCCCTCCACAACTACCCTCTGTCTTCTATAATCGTTGCCTTATGACGTAATTTTCTGGACCAGCTTAGCAGGAGGGACTTTATCAAAACATTTGATGAAGTCCAAATAGACAATATCCACTGTCCTATCCTCACCAGTCATCTTCGTCACTTCCTCAAGCAACTCAATCAAATCTGAGAGACAAGACCTTCCCCGCACAAAGCTATGCTAACCATCCCTAATAAATCCATTCTTTTCCAAATGTGAGTAAATCCTTATCACTAAGAATCTTCTCCAAAAATTTCCCTCGCACTGACGTTAGGTTCACCAGCCTTCAATTTCCTGGATTCCTGCTGCACTCGCTATTCTCAGTCTTCTGGGACCTCATCTGCGGCTAAACAGGATTCAAAGATATCTGTCAAGACCCCAGCAATCTCCTTCCTTGCCTCCCTCAGTATCATGGGATAGATCACATCAGGCCCTGGGACCTTAATGTTTTTCAGTAGTTAGACAATCCTCTACCCATACTGACATAATACCTTCCACACCATGAGGTCTTATCGACAAAGAAATTCAAAGGTCCTTAGACAGCACAACTACTTCCACCCAGAAGGACAAAGGAAGCAGACACATGGGATCATCCCCACTTGCAAGTTCTACTCCAAGCCACTCACTATCCTGATTAGGAAATAAATCACCATTCCTTCATGGTCACTGGGTCAAAATCCTGGAATTCCCTCCCTAAGTGCACTGTTGCACACGTACTGCAGCAGTTCAAAAAGGCAGTTCACCACTACTTTTCAAGGGCAACTAGGGATGGGCAATAAATGCTGGACGGTCAGCGACACAAAAATCCCACAAGTGAATTTTAAGAAAGTAGCCTTACGTGCTTTACTCTTGTCAACCAGAGTACCCAGAAAACCGCCTACTCTTCAGATGATGGTATTAGCCCTTTAATAACCACAGAATAGTGTACTGTATCATTCAGAGGATGGCTCCTCTGACAATTATGCACTCCCTCAAGACTCCACTAGAATGTCAATGGAGATTTTACTATCAAATCGAAGCTAATACACTCCAATCTAGGCAACATCCAGGTAAACCTCTTTTCCACTGTCTTCAAAGCCTCTATATTTTTCTATGCAGTGCCATGAATTACAATTTATTCATACAAAGGGACAGAAAAAGAAATTACAATGCGCACGACTGCACTGTCAATTTGATTAAACAGGTAGAAAAATTCGAGATGAGTTTATTACTGAACAGAAAGAGAGTGGCTTAGTCAACATAAATCTAATTTTGTTGTTAGATTTTGCACTGTAACAGTGCATGCTACAACAATCGCATTATTTAAACATAGGCGGGACAGTGGCTCAGTGGTTAGCACTGCTGCCTCACAGTGCCAGGGACCTGGGTTCGACTCCACCCTCAGGCGACTGTCTGTGTGGAATTTGCACATTCTCCCCGTGTCTGCATGGTTTTCCTCCGGGTGCTCCGGTTTCCTCTCTCAGTCCACAGATGTGCAGACTAGGTGGATTGGCCATGCTGAATTGCCCATAGTGTACAGGGATGTGTAGATTATGTAGACTATAGGGATGGGTCTGGGTGGGATGCTCTGAGAGTCGGTGTGGACTTGTTGGGCTGAAGGGCCAGTTTCCACACTGTAGGGATTGTATGATTCTATGGTAGGTAAATTAAGATCATATTATTTTCAATTAATTTCTTGCGGAAGCACCAAAATGTAGGATAGGAAAACTCAAAAAGAAACTCTAGAAATGAATGTAATTAATTTATTTAGAACCTGATTATTGGTTATTCTTTAGCAGCGGATTATTGATATGCCAAGGATCACAATGCATGGATATGTCCTCTCCTGCCAGCAGGAATGGCACTACAGTGGTATACAGTTGTGATGGAGTTGTGCTGGGGAGTCCTCAACATTGATATCCGAACCCTATGAAGTCTAATGGCATCAGGTCAAACATGAATAAGGAAACTTCCTGCTGATTATCTTGCGCCGCCCCCATCTTGTCTGTTGAATCAGTACTCCTCCAAGTTGACCACCACTTAGAAGAAGCACTGAGGATGTCAACGGCACGGAATGTACTCTGGTTGGGGGACTACAATGTCCATCATCAAGACTGTCTCAGCACCTCCACCACTGAGCGGTCTAGTCAGGCCCTAAAGGATATAGCTGTTAGTCTGGGTTTGCAGCAGGAGGTAACCATCAAGGAGGAAAAACATAATTCTCCTCCATCTTCACCAATTTGCCAGCTACAACTACCTTGACCCTGACCCTGACCCTAACCCATGAAGTGTCATGGCTTTAGATTAAACATGGGCAAGGAAACCTCCTGTTGATTACCATGTATCGTCCTCCCTCTGCTGATGAATCAGTGCTCCACCTTGTTAAACAATATTTGGAGGAAGAACAGAGGTGGCAAAGGCACCACAAAAATGCCAGGCAATTATACCAATAACATAATCCAATAAAAGACACATAATCACTGCCCACTGACATTCAATGGTGTTACCATCACTGAAAACCCCACTATCCACATCATGGGGGTTACTATCATCCAAAAACTCAAAAAGGATTCACCACTGAAATGCAGTGTCTGCAAGAACTAGTCAGAGCTAGGAATACTGCAGCAAGTAACTGACCTGACTCTGCAAAGCCTATCCACCATCTACAGGGCACAAGTCAGGAGTGTGATGGAATACTACCTACTTGCCTGGATGGTTGCAACTCCAACACTCAAGAAGCTTGACACCATGCAGGACAAAGTAGCCCGCTTGATTGGCACCACATTCACAAGCATCTATTCCCTCCAACACCAACACTCAGTTGCAGTTGTGTGTACTATCTGCAAGATGCACAGTAGAAATTCAAAGAATGTTAGACAGCACCTTCCAAACTCGAGACTACTTCCATCTAGACGGACAAGGGCAACAGATACATGGTAACACCACCACCTGCAAGGTGCCCTCCAAACAACCGATCATCCAAAATATATCACTGTTCCTTCACTGTCACATGATCAAAATCCTGGAATGCTAAGGGCATTTTGGATCAACCTACAGCTTGTGGACTGTAGCTGTTCAAGGCGGCAGCTCACCACTAACTTCTCAGGGGCAACTAGTGAAGGGCAATAAATGCTGGCTGGCCAGTGACGCCCACATCCCATGAATGAATTAAAGAAAAGATGCATCTGCTCATGGCCTTATAGATAAGAGTATCTACAGTTCTTGTGGAAAGAAGGTCCCCTCTTCACATTGAACATACTCTCCATTGCGTTGTGCGGCATCCTACCAAATGGGATAGGTATCATACAAATCTAGCTATGCGTCTGAGACACACTGTGGGCCATTAGCAGCAGTCGAACTGTACTCCAACAAAATCCGCATTGCATATCCCCCACCCTATCATTGCCATCAAGCCAGGTGATCAGCCTGGTTCAATGAAGAGTGCAGTACCAGGCATACCAAAAATGGGGTGGGTCAACTAAATGAAGCTGCTAATCAGGACTACTTGCATGTCAAACAGAAAAATGTAGCAAAGTGATAGAGCTAAGCGATTTCAAAACCAATAGATCAGATCTAAATTCTACAGTCCTGCCACATCTAGTGGAGGTGGTCAATCAAACAACTCCCTAGAGGAGATTCCACAAATATCCCCATCCTCAATGTTGGGTGAGATCAGCACATCATCTGCAACAATCTTCAGCCAAACGTGCCAAATGGATGATTCAGCCTCCCAGGTTCCTAGCATCACAGATGCCAGCCTTCAGCCAAATCAACTCACTCCAGATGATCTCAAAAAACGGCTACAGACAGACACTGCAAAAGCTACGGGCCCAATCAACATTCTAGCACTAGTACTCAAGACTTATGCACCAGGACTTAGCCAAGCTTGTCCAGTATAACTACAAGACCGGCATCTACCTAACAACGTAGAAAATTTCACAAAAAGCAGGACAAATCCAACATGGCTAAATTACCACCCAATCAATCTACTCTCCACCATCAGTAAAGCGATGGAAGGTGTCATCAATAGTACTATCAGGTAGCACTTGCTTAGCTAACAACCTATTCAGTGATGCTCAGTTTGGGTTCAACCAGACCAATCAGCTCCTCACCTCATTTCAGCCTTAGTTCAAACGTGGACCAAACAGCTGAAGTCAGGAGGTGAAGTGAGAGTAATTGGCTTTGACATCAAGACTGCATTTGACCAAGTGTGCCATCAAGGAACCCTAGCAAAACCGGAGACAATACAAATCACTGTAAAAATCCCACTGCTTGGAGTCATATCTAGGGCAGTGTGGAAGATGGCTGCGGTTGCAGGTGGTCAGTTATCTCAGCTCCAGGATATTTCTACAAGATTCCTCAAGGGAGTGTGTTAACCATTTTCAGTTGCTTCACCATTGTCATCCCCTCATTGTAAAGTCAGAAGCGGTGATATCTGCTGACGATTGTGCAATGTTCAGCACCATTTGCAAAACCTCTAATACTGATGCAATCTGTGCCCTTATGTAACAAGATCTGGACAACATCCAGGATTGGATTGATAAGTAGCAAGTAACATTTGCACAACACAAGTAGCTAGCAATGACCATCTCCAACAAGAGAGAATCTAACTACTGCACCTTGACAATCAAAGGGATTACCATTATTGAATCTCCCACAATCAACATCCTGGGTTTACCATGGACAAGAGACTGAACTGAACCACCCACTGTGGCTACGAATTCTACAGCAAGTAACTACCTCCTGTCACCCTCATGTCTGTCCACCATCTACAAGGCACAACTGAGGAATCCAACAATAATCAATAAGCTTAACACTATCCAAGACAAAGCAGCCCATTTGATTGGTACCCCTTCCACAACCTTCAACATTTACTCCCTTCACCACCAGCAGTGTATATAATCAGCAAGATGCATTACAGTAACTTACCAACACTCCTCTGAAAGTATTTTCCAAACCTGTGGTTTCTACCACCTAAAAGGACAAGGTCAAAAGATGCATGGGAACATCACCACTTGCAAATTCCCCTCCAAGCCGCTCATGATCCCAACTTGGAAATAGGTCATGATTCCTTCACTGTAATGGGGGCAAAATCTTGGAACTTCGTTCCCAACAGCACTGTGGGTGTCCAAAACCTCCAAGGACTGCTGCTGTTCAACACTGCGGCTCAATACCACTATCTCGAGGATAATTAAGGATGACAACAAATGGTCAGTGACACACACCATAACTGAATTTTAAAAAAAGCCAGAGTTAACAAGGTGTAGAGCTGGATGAACACAGCAGGCCAAGCAGCATCAAAGGAGCAAGAAGGCTGACGTTTCGGGCCTAGACCCTTCTTCAGAAAT
>JAHRHZ010000041.1:9800164-9824322 GCA_024137785.1 Ginglymostoma cirratum
GCCTGCTGTGTTCATCCAGCTCTACACCTTGTTATCTCAGATTCTCCAGCATCTACAGTTCCTACTATCTCTGAAAAATTGAAACAATTTTAGCCTCACTGCGAAGCCTCTTCTAAGGAGGAACTTACCCTCCTCCCTCCGGAAAAACCTCAGTGGATCTCTCTCCCACTGCAACTCTCTCGTAATCTCTTTGGCCTTGAAACTGCTTGACCACGTCCTGAAGCAAACCAGGTACTACAGCCACATCATCTTTCTTAGTACCTGCCTACGGAACCCATTTCTGAAGAAGGGTCTAGGCCTGAAACATCAGCCTTCCTGCTCGGCCTGTGTTCATCTAGCTCTACACTTTGTTATCTCAGATTCTCCAGCACCTACAGTTCCTACTATCTTTAAAAAAAGCCATCCACTTTCCTAGATTACTTCTTCAACACCTTTAGTATTGACCTCCAACTAGCTTCTACTCTACAGATTGAACCCGATCATCCCAAACCTAGAAGTTATTTCCTCTGTGATACCCGGCTTCAATACCCTCGGAGTCCTCCTAACTTGAATCCTCATCTCACAACTCTCTCTCCTGAGCAAAATGCCTACCTAAATTGTCAACAACTTACTTCAATCAGGCTGTATTCCATCCTTCATTCAAGACTGCCATCAGGCTGGTCTTTAAAAAGAAAGCAGCCGTTAACCATTTTTTTTCTCCAATAGTCATGTTGCATCTGACCTTCTTTCTCCTCTCCATCACAGTTCAACTCTCTAAACCTGTTTCCTGTTATATACAACATGCTCATGAAACATAAAGCCTCATGGCACCTAATTGTATAGATCTGTAACTAAAAACAGAAGTACCATATGCAGGTTGCAACAATAGATTATTTTCTGTTTGGTGCAAAAGATTTGTATAAAACATTGGTTTGGCTCCCGTTAAGAGTGTAATGTAGATTCAGGTTACTGATTATAAAAAAAAACACCGACAATGAGCCTATAGCACATACACCCCAGGATCATAGTGAGAAAAAGAATCTATTGCTATTAGAACAGGCTTGATATGCTGGGGTCTATTCACTGGAATAGCTTCGCATACCTTGAATCTTTGCTATCCTAATCATATCTTCACTAAGTTCTATCACACATCACTCCTGCCCTTGCCACTATCCACAGGCTCCCCTTGCCCACTAAGTTAAAACCAGAAACCTTGCAGTCTGCTAGAAGCCAACCTGACAGCCTCACCAGTGATATCCTATGTAAATGTTTTTAAGAAATTTGTGCTTCCAGTTCTGACCTCATTTGGAACTCATCACATTACACAATAAAATAGCAACTTCAGTTGCCCGAGTCCCAAACTGAAATCCAGTCATTCTGCAACCTGCCTCTGCTCTTCTGCAGAAACATCCCAAATTCCTACTGTTTTTCCACCACAGCTAGATTATTTAAATCATCTCCCTTCACTCCTTAATTTTCATTTTCACCTGTAAGATGCATTTTGATATGTTTTACTTTAAAGACATCGGATAAATGCTAATTGTATTACATCATATATTTTACTTATGATTGCACTAGATTGGTCAATAGCATGCACTTTGAAAAATATGAAAAAGCATGGTCTGTTTATAAAGTGATCAAATACAAAACTGCAGCCCTATTTAAAACAGACCTCATGAGACACTTTAACCACAATCATTTCTTCTTTGGCATCAATACAGAGACCACAATTTTTGCAGGGATAACACTATTTCTGTTAAAAACAGAACAGGGCTTCATTTCTTTGATATGCTAGCCCTATATGAGAAAGATCAAAAGTAAAACATGGAACATTTGAGACTGGACATATTTTCTATACGTACATAAACAGCTAATGGAACCTGAATTCTACCAAACTGCTACTCAGGATACAATGTGCATGGTAGCAGCTAACATAACAGTCAAATAAAATCCTTGGTCATCTGCTACGTATTAGAGTCACATTTTGACATCAAATATCAATTTCAGAGCTACAAAATTCTCAAATGGCTTGCTCCCAGCCCTTTGCTTCCTTTGCTGCTTATATTTTTTACATTTTTCACTCTTGAGATTTCACAGCTTATATTTTATTTGTCTATTAAATATAAAATCTCCAATAAATGAAATATATCAGAAGGTTTTTCTCACTTTTTCTGAGGACTTTCAGCACTCTGCTAGATTTCTTGAATATCAGGAGTATCTTTATATTAAATAGCTTATAGAATTTAATAATGTCAGTACAATAATTAACTCAGTCAGTAGTCCAGAAACAATTGGAAAGTTTGTTTCCAATACCATCAGTAATATCTGAAGGGGAGGAATGCATTCTAGGTTTTTATGAGTTCACAACATGCTTGCCACTTACCAATCACAACTCAAACAGCAACGTTCACCTTCTGTTTGCACACTTACATGATCAAATTTCGAAATCCAAGGGTAAATACAGATATGAAAGTTGAACATATTTCCCCGAGTCTAATGTGCAGGTTGCATATTCATATTGTATGCTCTTTAAACACAGAAATACAGGTTATTTTTGCAATGTTAATGGGAGAGAACCTTAATCCAAACTTTACCTTGGATGGAAAGTGGCGCAGACTTATTATGGACCAAGCTGATCTCAATTTCAATCCACCATCTGTTATTTGGCTACGGCTCTCAGTTAGAGTAACTTAAGCAAGCTACAATTGCTCCGAGTCTCTGGGCTAAAGAGGATAAAGGAAAGCAAGGTGTCCAGGGACTCTTTCTGGGAGGACATGGAAATGGACATCAGGTAAGAACGTGAATGAACATCCCCAAAGGTGAAGTTAGGTACCACAGCTTTACAGCATGAATAAAGCCAGTGAGAAAGAATAGATAAACAGAGAAAAAAAATCCTTTTTTTTAAAATCATTAATTCTAACAGCTCAGATAACCTTACCACTGTGATGTATATTTATGAATAGAGTATGCTCCTGAAACATAAAGCATTATATGTTGTAAGTTCTTCTAAACATCGAGTTATTTTTTATTATGTCGATAGGCATAGAAATCAAAAACAGTAAATGTGTATAAAACATTATTAAGTGTAAGGTTAAGTTCATCATGAGAAGATTTTGAGTGCACCAAAAGTGAAAGTATACTAAAACCATATGGAGCACACAACAGATACACAAGGATGATAACAGGCTTGGGAAACTATAGATATAAGGACAGACTTGAAATTCCAGTCTATTATCTAGTTCATAAAAATCTAAAAGCAGATTTTTTAAAAATATAAAGCTTTCTGATTAAGTGAACAGAGAAAGACGAGCTTGTAGATGAGAAATCATAGGCAAGTGGTCATCAATTTAAAATCATCACTAAGCAAGCAAGAAGAGAGATCAGAATATAATTATTTTCTTGGAGGCAGGGACAAATATATTTTAAGTGAAATTTTGGTAAATAATTTTTACAGCAGAATATACAAGACAAAAAGATAACAAGCAATTGAACTGGTCTTGGATATTTTTTAATTCATTCATGAGATATGGGCACTGCTGGATGGACCAGCATTCATTGCCTATTCCTAGCTATCCTTGAGAAGATCGGGGTGAACGTCCTTCTTGAATTGCTGCAATCCGTTTGGTGTAGGTATTCATACAACGTTAGAGTTCCATGGCATGCTTTAGCACAAAGTTTGCATTGGAATGTTTAACTGAACAGTCTTCTGGGCTCTAAATGTCTACGATTTGATTAGTCCTACATGGCTTCTGAACCCTAATGAACGTTTCTAGATATGTACGTTTCCCCAGGAATAGTTTATTCAATCTACATTATAAATAGCTACTGACCAAAGAGTACAATGAAGCAATTGTTGACAGCAACTGTGAAAGATATCCATTCTCAACAAAGGCCAACAGATTTAGAAATGCATCAGGGACATCCTTTATTTCCTTATCAATAGAGATGAGAGTGAAAAGCCCTCACTAACGGCAAATGTGGTTAGAAGTCACAATGCTTCTTTTTATTTTGAATTTTGTATTTCCTTTTTACTGAACATGTTCAAAAATAAGTATTGATTGGGCAAATTAGAAATATTCAAACTCCTGTATTATCCCAAACATACTACAAATAACAGTCTATTTCACCATGTTTAATTAGTTTCCAAGCAGCAAAAAGAAGTTCATGCATCATACAGATACTGAGCTTTATGCAACGGATGTTTGAAGAACTTTGGGGAAGGGACCCACAACCACCAGAATTTAATATAATCTTATTACCAAATAAGCTGCTTGTCCCTAAATGCATCAAGGGAAAATATAACTTCAAATCTGTAAACAGCATCTTTTTAATCTGTTCCTGGAACATTTATTGCCTACTGGTAAGTGGTCCTTCTTCCTGAACCTCTGGCCAACTTCTGATTGATGACTCCAAGAACAGTGTCAGATAGGAAATCCCAATTTATTGACTCAACAACAATGAAGGAACAGCAAAACATATCTGAGTTAGGATGGCATTACGACCATACTGTACCTGCCAAGGAGTTTCACTTCTCTTTAATGTTGAGCCTGATCTCAGTGTTAGAGGCCCAGCCCAACATCAAAAGCAAATGGAAACTACACCCGGAAGACTGAATCTCTCATTGCATTTCACTCAGAAATCAATGCAGCCATCAGACCTAATTTACACTCCAAGTTAAATACCGGTGTGAAGCAATTTCAGCTTTTTTATTAAGCTGTGAAGTGTGACTGCACTGTAGAATCATTGCCTGATGCTATATTTGTTAATGATACATTTAAAGACTATTTTCCACTGCAGTGATGCAAAATTGTTTATAATCAATATGAAAATGGTTAAGTAAACAAACAAAATGTTTTGTCTCAAGATAAACAGATGCAGTATTTATTAAATTCTACAATAACAGGCATCTGACGACAGATTATATACACATACTTGAATTGTATCCCTTTCCTCCTACACTTGCACATTATTTATTGAAAAAAATGAACTGCATAAGCCTGCTAAACTAAATTGGGCATTATTTAAAAGTGAAAACAATCTGGCAAACAACTGAGGCTTTATTTGATTGTTTTTAAATGTTTACTTTCCAAGTATCATTTACAAACTACAAAAGTGGAAGATATGGAAAATGCTTTACAATAAAACAATGTATCTTCTCACAGTTAAACAGAAATAAATAACGTTGATCCAAAATTCATGTTGAAAGATTTTAAAACTAACAAGCCACTTCGACAGCTGTCTCATTATGCTTCAGTTAGAAAAAGTGAAAAGTGAACTGGTTGAAACATAAGATCCAAAGTCCTATGTTCTCATCTTCCTCAACCTCTAACCATTGCCATAGTTAGCAATACACAATACATACGAAAAATAAACTTCAATTGACTATTTTGCTGCCTATAAAACTAAGCATGTTGTGATCTAAATTAATTTTCTCTGTACTAACTATCTCCTGTTGATATACAAATGCATAATCAAATAGCATTTTTTTGAAGCAACCAGTTGTTATAAACCAAGTTCAGAGATTAGTGGAGTTCCACCCATTTGATAAATAACAATCAACACTACCAGGACAACCTTACAAAGGCATACATTCACCAACACAAACCAATCTCTTGTTTAAAAAAGAATTTATGTAATTACTTGAAAACTAACTTAAATGTCAGCATCCAACTTTATTGTTGAATCTAAGGCCTCTGGTGATACAGAGTAGCAATAAGATATTGCTCCAAAGAAGAATCTTAGTAAGGTATGATTTGCAAGATGCTCCAAGCTTTGGCTAGCCTCAACTCCATGCAACATCAGGCTATTGATGGGTAAGTTAACAATTCTCAATTGGTCCTACTGCCTACATTATAGCAGCGGTAACACTTCAAAATACTTCATGGGCTGTAAAACACTCAGATAGTTTCTATGGGTTACATTTTGCACTTGCACTTTGTACAAGTTATTGGAGTAGGTAGGAATGTAGAGGTGGTTATGGAGTGGTGATGCCACTTGTCAGGTAATCCAGACCTAGGCTAATATCCTTGAGGACATAAATTCGAATCCCGCCATGGCAGGTGGTGAAATTTGAATGCAATTAAAAATTAACCATTACTGATTGCCATAAAAATCCATCTGGTCCACTAGTGTCCTTCAGGACATATGTCATCCCCACCTGGTCTGGCCTGCATGTGATTCCAGACTCTCAGCAACGTGGTTGACTCTTAACCATACTCTGGTCAATTAGGGATGTACAATTCATGCTAGCCTAGCCAGTGACACCCATATCCCACAAATTAATTTCAAAAGTCAGATCAGCCATGATTATTATTGAATAGTAGAACAGGCTTGAGGGATCAAGTGGCCTGCTGCTGTTTCTAATTTGTATGATTGTTGAAGGCATGCTTAGATTATGAAAAGCACTATATGAATGCACTCTTTCTTGAAATGCTCTAACATATACTCATCATAGGAAAAAAAAATGAAAAACAGACAGGAAAGAATCTGGGCAACCTTGCCTGTTTTGCACAGAACTGTGCATCATTATACTGACATTCAATTGCCAAGTGTCCACCTCTCCAGGTCCAAATAACAATACATTCCATGTCCCAAAAAGGTTGTGAACAATAACCTGGTGATGAACAGAAAGGGAAATGACATAGCCTGAAAGTAAGGAAAGAGGCAAGTCAATCTAAACCTGTTGAGGTTGGTTGGCTCCCCGAGCTGGTTTCTTGTATCACAGACGTTTCATTACCATGCTGGATAATATCCTCAGTGCAGCCTCCGATGAAGCGTCGGTGTGATTTCCCGCCTGGTTTTTAAACTCTGGGGTCCGTTGAGCTGGATTGCCTCACTTCTGGTTTTCCTTCGTAGTGGAATGTATATGGGGTCGAGTTCAATGTGTTTATTAATAGCATGCTTCGAGGAGTGCCAGGCTTCTAGGAACTCTCATTCCTGTCTCTGTCTAGCTTGTCCCAGGATTTTGTCCCAGTCGAAATGGTGGTTCTCCTCATCCATGTGGATTGAGATGAGCGAGTGCTGATTGTGTCTTTTTGTAGCCAGTTGGTGTTCATGTACCCTTGTTGTCAGTTTCCTTCCTGTGTGTCCGATGTAGTGTTTCTCACAGTCTCTGCAGGGGATCTCGTAGATGACACTGGTCCTGTCCATGGCGGAAACCGGGTCTTTAGTTCGGGTAAGCAGTTGTCGTAGGGTTGACGTGGGCTTGTGTGCCGTTCTGATGCCCAGCAGTCGTAGGAGTCTTGTGGTGAGTTCCGATGTGTTCCTGATGTAGGGTAGTGTGATGAGGAAGAAGAATACCTCTTCCAGGTTTTCAGGAATAACGGATATCCAAAAAACTGGGTCAGAAGATGCCAACACGAACAACATCAGGAAGATACTACACGCCCCGACACAATCATCACACTACCCTACATCAGGAACACATCAGAACTCAACACAAGACTCCGACGACCGCTGGGCATCGGAGTGGCACACAAGCCCAAATCACCCCTACGACAACTGCTTACCCGAACTAAAGACCCGGTCCCCGCCATGGACAGGACCAATGTCATCTACGAGATCCCCTGCAGAGACTGTGAGAAACACTACATCAGACAAACAGGAAGGAAACTGACAACAAGGGTACATGAACACCAACTGGCTACAAAAAGACACAATCAATACTCACTCATCTCAATCCACACGGACAAGGAGAACCACCATTTCGACTGGGACAACACCAAAATCCTGGGACAAGCTAGACAGAGACAGGAATGAGAGTTCCTAGAAGCCTGGCACTCCTCGAAGCGTGCTACTAATAAACACATTGAACTCGACCCCATATACATTCCACTATGAAGGAAAACCAGAAGTGAGGCAATCCAGCTCAACGAACTCCAGAGTTTAAAAACCAGGCGGGAAAACACACCAATGCTTCATCGCAGGCTGCACTGAGGATATTACCCAGCATGGTAACGAAACTTCTACGATACAGGAAACCAGCTCGGTGAGCCAACCAATCTCAACACCCACAACCCAAGCTACAAATCTACTTCAATCTAAACCTGTTGGCAAAGGTATGCATTGCTTTATGTATTTCCCGAGTCAATATAACGTATCCAATATTTCTACATGGAATCCAGTGTAATCTTTACCAGAAAACACCAGGAACCTTTACTACAATTGGGAAATCTATCGTTTTGCAATGACATTTTGCAGCACTAAACTTTGGTGTGACATGTAGACCACGGTAATCTGATTATCGTGCCAGCTGTGATAAATCACACATAAAGGAGTTAAATCCGAAATGAAAATAAATTCTACACAATGTATTTTTTTTAAATTCACTTTTTCACATAATCTAATGCAGTGTGACATCCTTTCACTTAAAGCAAAATCTTCCTACAACCACTGACATTTCTAACAGATGCCTCAAATAGAGAAATGCTTTGCAAGGCACAAGGATTTTTTTAAAAAGATGTTGAACAGGAATAAATGTAACAGAAAAACTGAGGTGTGTGCGCTAAGATTCAGTCAGTCAAAAGATCATTCAATGGGCTTTCAAAATCAAGATGGTGATAAAACAGCAACGCAGAGGAATTGGAACTCTGAAGAGGAGGGGCACAACAGCTGACAGAACAGCCAGTGACACTGGAGCAGAGAACATTCGAATTAGCAGAAGAACAAGATGCAACTGGCTGTCAAAGAAGCACTGGGTCATGCAAGGATATAATAAGCTCACTGAAACGGATGGGCAATACCTTGGAGGGGTTTTAAAGTATTCACAAAGATGTTATTACACAGTTGACGGGTATAAGAAGTGCAGAGTTAGGACACAGACAGTGGCAGTCAAAATGAAGTTTGCAGAGGCTGCATTGAAAAGCCAAGATGGTTATGTGCTGTACATACCACGCTGCAAAAGATAAATCTTGTTATTAAAAGCTTCCACCTTGCTGAGGAGACTTCAAGATAATTCACCACCTGCCCTGAAAAATTTGCTCAACTTTGACAGCTGCGAAAAATTCCACCACAACAACTGAGACAATTCACAACATTCTAAAACTTTCAACAACAATTCACCCTATCTACCAATGGATCCTATAAAATATTCCAGGAGCTGGATTCAAATCTTTGCCAAAACCTACTGCTTCTTCCTTGGGCCATACCCATCTCGACACTAGGGTTTAATTTGAAGTAAGTTTGAAATATGTCTATTACTTCTTGATATACATTGATATATGTTGTTTACAAACAGGAATTAAAGTATTAGCTCTGCCATCTACAGTGGCAGAGGTAATCCAGCAGCAGCACAGTCTGGGGCTGAACAGAATCCCAGAGTTCTGCACCTCTAGACTTAACTGAAGTGGTGGTGAGGTTAACAAAGTCGAGGCTCACAACATGTAGGTACTGGTGCAAAGCGAAACAGAAAAGTTTTGTTATCTTTGAATATGGAGGAAATTTCAGCTCAACCAGGCCTTAATATTGATCAGGGAGTTGTAATGTACAGCAATTATCTCATGTTCAAAGAAGGAGGCACAAGGATCAAGGAACAGACAGAAAGTTAACATCATTATTCTGCGCTAGAATTGGTTGAAAAGAATTAGTTCACACATAACTTAGCATTTTCTTTTCTTTTACATATTATACAAAAATTTATAAACTGTTTTAGAAATAAATTTCACATAAATGGGAAGGATTGTGAAGTATAATTGGGTAGCAGTTACATTAAGCAGTCCTAACAAAATATTCCCAGGGATGTTCAGATTTCATAAATCATGAACATAAACCTCAAGTTTATTTTTAAGAAAATTGTGATATTGTCACATATAATTTTTGCAATACACTGGAGTGCCATATGCTGTATTTTTCATAGTTTCCCAGCTGAGGTTGTGTACCGTACCCAAACCTCTTTCTGATGGGTCTGTGGCTGTATCTATCCCCACTACTGCTTCTGTATCCTTCTTGTTCTCCCTGCATAACAAAAAGAAATCTTTAACAATCACACACAAGCTCTACCTGTGTGCACAATTACAGAGTCAGTGATGTCAGAGTCAGACCAGTAATGATGCAGGAGCTGCAATTGTTTCCCTGGAAACACCAAAGAGGCAAAGCAGGCTGGCTCCAAATGGCAGTGATTTCTTACAAATGGAAACGAGCTTAAATATTAACAATGATCTGTATGTACAGACTTGAGTTGCAAAAGTACTGAGTTTTGAATTTATAAGTATTGCATAGATTGTTACCTTTATAGAATTAAATGAAACCCACAATATTATGGCACAGTCCACTTCTGCCAGCTTTGGTCAAGATCCCTACCAATCAAACAAAGTAAAAATAAAACATCTAACCACTACATTATAATGCTAAAAACTGACCCACTCAACAGTTACATAATTACTCTTGCTTTTGAACTTGTTAGAAAGTGATGCCAGTTAATGGTAGACAAATGAACTATTTGAAAGGAAAAATGCAGTACTTCAATTATTACAGGGTAATAAGCTTGTGCCAAAATAACAATTTCCTAACATGTTTTTATGTTATCATTGACGTTATATACTGAATTACTAGTCTATTATATTGATACTATACTATTAATATACAACACTATACTGATATAGTATAGCACTATATAAATAAATTAATTAAGTAAACTATTGAACAATGTTTGTAACATCATCATGACAACACTGCAAAATTTAACTCAACAATGGGAAAATATCTGACTACTCCTCTGAATCTAAAAGTATTTAAAATTATTGGATTATTTAAAGATTAGAACAGAAATTGGAATGTTTAAATTAAATGTTAGCATCTTAATATCAGTTCTACAAATTTCTTTGACAATGAAATGACTAGAAACATTTCTGACATCTCCAATCTTTACTACATTTCAAAAATCACAACTCTTGTACCTATAAAACCTCTTATTTAAGTGACTAATACAAGGTTCACTTAAGGCAATAATCCAAAAGTAAACCAATTGTGCACTTAGGTTAAGATTTTTAGAAGTTTACTCTACTTAAAAGTATCAATTACTTTGAAGTAAATTTTATTTAAATTTAGGATATGGAAACAAATACAGCCCAATCCAAATGACGGATCTGCTTGGCATCTGCCAACCTCATACATCCTTTCAACATTTCTGTTTCATTAAATGCACCACCAAGACCCTTCTGGTCAGGAATATGTTAGAACAGCTCAAAGTCAACATTTCACCCATATTTCGTCATAGAAACACTACAATGTTTCATTGGCTTTCCTCCCACTTCCCTGAAATCAAAATAAAATCCTTTCTCGGTAATCCCTCAAAATGGAACATTCCCTCTCAGAGGCAGGAATGGGAAACTGATAATGACCCTTACCCTTCTTCGGGAAAAGTATATTTTTAACAGATCAGTCACAGAGTAACATTGGCAGCAGTTGCAAACAAGCTGTGATTTGGACTACCTCTCCTTCTTTCCCATTTCATTAAAGAAAGACAGGGTAATTGCAATGGGCTTCACTGTGAGGTGCATAACAAGGACAAATGTAAGGGATTAAAGTTAAAACAGTTTCTAACTTCATACAAATTGGAAGATATTCAAGTTTTCATTATGCAATGTCATTTCGGCATCAAAATTCACTACTTAGAAACATGGATAAGATTCTCCCATAGTGGAGCAAGATGATTCACTATGGATTAGTCTTATTCATATCCTTGTGGCCAAATATAAAGCAGCAACGGCAGAAGCCAAACAGCAAGTCACACGCCTGATCTAAAAGTCACCCACTAAGGAGGAGGAAGGACAACTTGACTGGGGAAAGAGGAGTATGAAGAGAGATATCATCAGTGTTTTTGCATCAGAAAATTTTGATAGTCAAAAAAATCCACATTATAATAATGAAATATGTATATCTTTTAAAAATTGCAATTTTTATTTTTTATTTATTTAGGGATACAGGCTTTGCTTGTTGGTCCTGCATTGAGCTGGCTCATCACCAAATGTCCTTGAGAAGGTGGCGGTGAGCTTGAACCCCTGCAGCCCCTATAATGTAGGCACACACAATCTGCTTTTAGAGAAGGAGATCAACACTGTTGATCCAACAACAGTGAAGGAACAATGGTATATCTGATGGTAAGTGGCTTGGAGAGGAACTTGCACGAAGAAGTTTTCCCATGAGTCTGCTGTCCTTGTCCTTCTAGATGACAGTAGTCATAGGTTTAAAAAGGTGCTGTCTTAGGAGTCTTGGGTAATTTATGCACTGCATTTTATAGATGGTACAGTACTGCATTGGAAGTGGAGGGGCTGAATGTTTGTGGATGTGGTGCTGATCAAACAGGTTATTTTGTCCTGAATAGTGTCAAACATTTTGAGTGTTGTTGAAGCTGCACCCATCCAGGCAAGTCGAGAGTATTCCATCATGCTCCTGACTTGACGGTGGGCAGTCTTTGACGACTCAGGAGATGAGTTACTCACCACAGGATTTCTAGCCTCTGACCTGCTCCTGTAGCCACATTTTTGAAAGATCCTTTCCATTCAACCTGTTCAGAGATGTTCTGACACACCTCTGGAGTAGGCGAGACTTGAACCTATGCTCCTGACTCAGGGATAGGCACACTATCACTGCACCACAAGAGCCCTCCACAGTATTTATATGGCTAGGTCAGTACAGTTTCGGGGTCAACTGTAACCTCCAGGATGCTATTATTGGGGTGGTTACCATTGACCAGGATCTTCACTAGGTTAGCCATATAAATGCTGTGGCTTCATGAGCACGTCAGGGGCTATGAATCCTGCAGTAAGTAAATGAATGTTAAAATCAATTTTGAGATACATTTGTAAATTTGTTTCAGAACATAAATCCCAAAATTGTCAGATGGAGATCATACAATTGTGAACAGAAGAATAAGCCCCATTAAATTATAAAATATTTCTTTATCACAACACCACTATCAATCAACTAAGCAACATTTGGAACTATTAAAGTTTTAATTTAGTTGTTGCTTTGTTAACCAACTTAATTCAAAATCAACTAATTAAGGATAAAATCCATGTATCCAGCTTCTGGAGGTCCAGTGAAGAAGATGGTTCGTGTTGCATAGCGTCCCTACCTCTGGGCCAAGAGACCCAGGATAAAGTCCCACCTATTCCAGATATGTACAATAACCCCTACGAACATACTCGTTAGAAAATATCTACAAACTATTTCCTATGAATTCAGTCACAGCGGTCGTGTCATTGCGTCTGGAACAGAAGGTCCAGGTTCAAATTTCACCTACTCCAGATATGTGACCTAACACGTGTGAACGAGTTGATTAAAAAACATCTACAAACTGTCTCTTAAGGGCTCGAGGTGCAGTGGCTGTGTTCCTACCTCTGAACAAGGAGGTCGGGGTTCAAGTCCCACCACCTCCAGAGGTGTACAATAAAATCTCTGAACAGCTTATTTGGAAAATATCTACAACCTGTCTCTTAAAAGAGCAATGCACCACCATTTTTAATACAGACATTTTATAGGTTGTACTGAAGTGCCTAGATAAATAAAGACTCCACTGCTAACAATAAACATGGAGTGTTGGCAGCATTATGAATCAATCGGCTTCTACAGGGATTTTCATGCAGAAATCTCAAAAATTACTAAAATGTAAATTGACGTGTAATGACCATACATTAAACAATTGTTGGAATTACTCTTGGTATACAGGTGTTAATTATTCAAGTTATCTTCTGGATACAATACTATGTATAGAAAACATCTTCCTAACTACTTTGTTTACATCAGTACAGTATCTATATTCTATTGCCATGGTACAACGTGGTTTTTAATGGACACCTACTTCAAAAAATAATTTACTAAGATTAACCTTTTTAGGGAAGTCATTAACAAATTAGTCTGTTGGCTGGGTGCCATACATTAAATTTTAAGGTGTTACAGTAAAGCAAGACACCTTTTAGTAAATTGAACATCATTTACAACATCTGATTAACACCAACGTAACAATGACAATATTACCACACAAGCACAATTTTCCCATTGGCTCGTTTCTCAATTCTACAATTGCAATTTCAAACTAAAATAAACTTGGAAAAGAAAATACAATCATGCCTCCATTTTCTCCATATCTAAAGGGAAAAATAATGCAGCATATACATAAATTTGCTAATTACACAAATAGTTTTTAAAAAGCTGCTCCTATATATGGGCCCATCATAAAACACAATCAGTCCACTTTACTGAAAAACAGTTTACTGTGCTATGGAAATACAATGTTCAACCTTTTTTAAAGGTAGTATAAACTACTTTTACAAATTATGCTGCAGCATGTTTACTCTATAAAACAGCCCAGAACATAAACTGAAGTTTACATCCTTCAATCTTTACTAAAAATATGAATGCACATTCATTGACAACGTTTAGCCCCTTTCCATGCTTTCTGTGAAAAGTATGACTTGTTTCTCCAGTCTGCTCCACTTCCAGCAAATCAAAAATGTTCAGTTTTACTAAACAATCCACATATAATGGGGAATTTTGTCCTATACAATGAGCCATTGCAAGGAATCATCCCATGTTAACAGTAACCGCATTCAACATACTCGAAATAGGTAAATACACAAGTTACTCTTTGAAACTGAAGTAATTATATCTGTAATTAAATCAAGGGGATCATTTTAAAGTTGTACATTGCTGTTTGCAGTGATTGACTATGACCAGTGTGCACAATTTTTATTTGAAACAAACTCGAAAAATGACTGCGTTTTAATAAATCCCGAACGAATATATTAGCCCTGTTTGCCTTTCGGTATATTTCACGCAGTGACGGAGATCGAAAATAACTAGACGTTTCAACTGAACTCGGGTTATTCACTTCAAAATTTGTGGGGTGCAAACAACAATACCAGCCGTTAAACAGTCCCCGAAACTTCTTCCAAAACTTGTGGGATGGGGGAAAATAAATTCAAAAGGGACGGGGGCTGGGTACAAAGGAAGGGCCAAATTGACAGCTCGATCCTGGCGTGACCCCCTCCGGCCGGATAATGTTATAAATGACTAAATGTGACATTTTCACAAATCCCTTTCATTCTGAACACAATATGGGGGTGGAGAGGGTTGATTAACAAAACCTAGATTGGGAGGGGGAGGAAGGAAGGTGAGGAAGGCGAACAAGACATGTTTCTCCTCACTTAGTCCTAATGACAGCTGTCAAAAAGACAGGATGGTACAGTTTTATTTCTTCAACTCCCCCTCCCCCCGCCTTACCAAGATTCACAATTCATTTGTTTTTAAATAAAGATCAATTTCTCAGCTCAGTGTCAACTGGGGTGGGGGAGGAAGAGAGAGGGAGAAGAGAAAGTGAGACAGAAAAACACCTTCTCTCCTCAGAAGTCGGTAATAAAAAGAGGGGAGAGTCTAAAACGCCATCAGACCAAATGATAGAAGTTGGAGAAGAGGAGAGGCTGATCATTACTTCAGGAGGAGCAAGGGGAGGGGGTAATGTGATCGGGGATATCTATGAGATAATACAGAAAGTCTGCAAAATAAGAGACACGGGGAGGGGGGGGTGGGAGGAAGAAAAAATCTGAATACGTTACTTTGGCCTTGGTGACGATGTGAGTAGCCAACTTGACCACCGCGAAGTTGCCCTTGCCGATGGTCCTCTCGATCTCGTAGTAGCAAATCCTGGCCGACCCGGTTTTGTGCGGCGGCGGCTGAGGAAGGTTCCCGGTCCTCACTGCACCGCTGGACGCCATCTTGTCGAAAACACCAGCAGCAGCAGGAGCGCGCTCGCGCCCGCGCGCACGGCGGATCCCCGCAGCGCCCAGGCGACTGTGCAAAAGTGGGGCGGGGTCCTGAGGTGCGCGTGTTGCTTGCGTTTGCGTGCACGCCCTCGGCCCACCCACGTCCGCGCTCCCCGAGCGAACGTGCGCACTCCCTTACAACCCTCCCCCTCCAAATTTCCTCAAACACGCCCGCGGCGGTGACGCGAGTGGAAGAGCCCGGGAGCGCTGACGTCAATGCAAAGTGTCCATGAGAGCTTGTTTCCTTTTGCGTCTCCTGCATCTTATCAATGAGCTGCGCTAGCCTGGACTTCATTGACCATGTACTGTAGTGCAAATGCTCTTATCTTTTTTTTCCGTCTCCGGAGCTATAAGTTCACAGCATCCTGCTTCAAAGTTTGCAATTTTTAAAAATGATTTTCTCCGCTTCCCGAAATGTTTTATCGTGTGTCAATCAATTCCCCAATCTGCAACTCAAATGAAAATCAGAAAATGCTGCAATCGCTCAGCAGGTCAATCCGTTGATGCTATATGTCAGACCCTTTCAAAGTCAGATATTGGGGATGCTGGAAATTTGAAATTTGAATAAAAAAGCTGCTCGAGAAATTAAACGGTCCGGCAGTATCTGTAGAAAAACAGCGTTAATGTTCCGATTCAGGTCCGGTATGACTCTTCTTCGAAACTCAGTACGTCAAGCACCGTATCCCTAAGAAACCCAGCAGGTTTGGCAGTATATCCGTTCCGAAGAAGAATCATACCGAAGTCGGAACTTTAACTCTGCCTCGCCACAGCTACTACCACACCCGCTAAGTTTCTCCAGCACATCCATCCAACATCAGTCTCCTGCCATTCCTGGTGTTAACGGAACTTTGCTGTGCGTTTTTGCTCGCGATTTATCTAAGATTGTGCTCTTCATTTCCCAGAACTATAAGATTCCCACTCCGTCTGTTTTCCCTCTTTAGACATACCTTCAAACTGAGCGCTTTAACCAAGCTTTTGATCATCTGCCATAAAACCATCTTTTTAAGGCTCGGGGTCAAATTTTGCTTTATAATGATCCTGTGAAGCGCTGTGAGTATTTTTATTACTTCGAAGGCGCAATAATTGTAAGTTGCTGTTATTGTGGTTGCTAATATTTCCACTTTTGCTTCCTCCTGAGATTTGAATTTTTTTAAATCCCAGCACTGCAAAACGGTTTAGAACTAGGAATTCAAAGTCCTGCGATAGGAGGCCATTGAATTTATCTGATAAGTTGAAGCTCAGCAGAAAAGGAACTATGCTGTAAAATTATTCGTAAAAACCCAAATGGTTCACCAACGTTCTTTGGGGAATAGAACTGAACACTCCAAAACATGACTCCATATTTCACAGTTTTCTCTTTGTCTTCAGGTTAAGTGGAGTTGAGTAATGACTACTATCTTGTCAGTGTAATACACATGCCAGAAGGAAAAATACTGTTTACTAATTCATAAAACATATTTATACTGGTATATTATTTGCTAGAAATTAATTGCATGATAAATTGTATTATCTTCATTTAGTAAGTGTTTCTCAGATTTTTATTCAGTTTCTGTTGTACTCCTTACAAATATATGTCACTTGATTATTATCTAATTGCAACAACATATCACTTCCCCGTGATGTCGTCATGGTAAAAATGGTACGCATCTTTAAAACCAAATTCCAAGATTCAGGTGATTCTCCACAAAAGACTAGTATCAGATATTTTTGTTTTTTATTTTGAATCAACCAATATTACACTCATTTCTATTTTACTTGTTTATTTAAGTTCTTTAAAATATTATTTCAATAAAGCAGAAGCAATGAATTTTAAGCATTAATATCAATGTGTTATAAACAGATGTGTTTATAAGTGCAAAATAACTTATGTACCTCATACATATAGCTTTCCTGGAGGAGGGATATACAGGAAACCTGCTCCATAGTAATGGTGCTACCATGGCACAAGCCATTATTACTTCCAGGAAATACTCAGTCCATTACTGATACCATGACACAATTTCCGGAGATTTTGCACAGCTCTGCCTTTGTCCTTGCCAAATTAGTATCACTGAGTTATACAGCATGGAAACAGACCCTTCAGTCCAACTAGCCCACACTGACCATGTCCCCCAATTTAACTAGTCCCACCTGCCTGCATTTAGCCCATATCCCTTCAAATCTTTCCTATTCATTTACTTATCCAAATGTCTTTTAAATGTTGTAACTATACCTGCATCCACCACTTCCTCTGGCAGTTCATTTCACACATAAACCACCCTCTGTGTAAAACAGTTCCCCCTCGTGTCCTTTTTAAATCTTTCTCCTCTCACCTTAAAAATAAGACCCCTAGTTTTGAATTCCCGCAACTTACGTAAAACGTCTTTGCTATTTATCTCATCTATGCCCCTCAGATTTGATAAACCTCTATATGGTCACCCCTCAACCTCCTACAGTCAGTGGAAAAAGTCCCAGCCTATCATGCCCATTTTTATAATACAAACCCTCCATACCCAGCAACATCCTAGTAAATCTCCTCTGAACCCTCTCCAGTTAATAAAATCCTTCTTATAATAGGGCAACCAGAACTGCACACAGTACTCCAAAAGAGACCTCACCAATGTCCTGTATAGCCTCAACATGACGTCCCAAATCCTACACTCAAAGGTCTGAGTAATGAAGGTAAGCATGCTGAACACCTTCTTACCCACCCTGTGACACAAATTTCAAAGAATTATGTACCTGAACCCATAAGTCTCTCTGTTCTACATCATCACCCAGGGCCCTACCATTAACTGTACAAGTCCTGACCTTGTTTGTTTTGCCAAAATACAATACCTCACATTAATCCAAATTAAACTCTATCTGCCACTCCTCAGCCCATTGATCAATTGATCAAGATCTCATTGTAGTCTTAGATAACCTTCTTCACTGTCCACTATACCACTATATTGGTGTCATCCACAAAATTACTAACCATGCCTCCTATATTCTCATCCAAATAATTTATATAAATGACTAACAACAGTGGACCTATTACCAATCCCTGTGGAACAGCACTGGTCATAGGTCTCCAGTCCAAACAAACAACCCTCCATCACCACTGTCTGTCTCCTACAATAAAGCTGATTTTATTTCCAATTGGTAAGCTCACCCTGAATCCAATGTGATCTAGCTTTACTAATTAGTCTACTGTATGGAAGCTTGTCAAAGGCTTTACTAAAGTCCAAGGAAACAACATCTACTGCTCTGCAGTTCCCCTACTAACACTTCAATCACTTGCCCTGCCTTATTTCCCAAGGAACAGCTCATTATAATTCTGGTTCCATTAAAATCAATGGTTTTGTTACATTAAAATAACAGCGACTGTTGCAGAGCAGAATAGCATTGAGGTAGCGAGCAGGGGAAATATTGTGCATGCAGAAATCAAAATAGAAATATGTTTCAAAACATTGACATGATTTATAGGCATTTTACAGCAGTCACAATTCTAAATGGTCTTGATGCAGTTGATCAGACCAGAACCCATATTTTGAATGATTAATGAAATGCAAATTCACATGTTATTTATACATATTTCTCACATGTTTAAACAGTCATCATAAAAATGGGGTAACTTGTGTGAATTGCTTCATTTCAAATTAACTTTCTGACAATGAAATACAACAAACTTCTTTAAATCTCCAGGACCCAGTCATTGCCGAGTGATACAAAGTGAAAGATACAAAAGAACTATTTGTTCGTGGGGAAATATTTAATCAGTTCTCATTCTTATTTATATCATTTAAGCTTTTGCTACCAGATAGAAATAAACAAATAAATTAATTTGGAACTCCTGCAGAAATCAACAATCAGAAGTAATTTGAAGCTATCCATTGGCCACCTTGCTTCCAATCTACTATTCTTAAATCAAACTGCAATATAAATTTGTCACTGCAAGATTGGGAAGCGCAGTCATCAAATTTATGCCTTTTATTATGAGTATTGCCTTTGCAGCAAATATGGGTTTTATATCTAATGGATTCTTATTATGGGATATATTTTCTCCTCTGCATGAAATGAAAGAAGAATGATTTGACTACTGTAAGGTTGCTATTGAGATTTTAGCATTCTTATGATCTCAGCTGATGTTACTACTAGATAAGTCAGATCTCAAAACGAAATCTGACCTGATAGATCATATCTTGGTTTTTTATAGTTAATTTAATGTAGTGCTGTTTCACACAATCTGCAGGTTTGATTTCCACAAGAAAACAGAAGCTTATTACATCAATGGAATAAAACTAAAATAAAACAGACCAAACTAATTACATATAACATGGTTTAAAATGTTTCAAACACCAGCAAAACAAAGCATCATATACATCCCCATCAACTTACAGTTAATCAAAATCCAGAGGAATTTTTCTTCCTTATCAAGGCTGTAGGTTGACTTCACTGCTTGTTTCCAGCTCTGATCCTATGAGATACAGAGCCTTCTTCTTTGACTCATACAACTGAGATCTTCGACATTCTCAGCTTTATATAACTAACGAAACACTCCTGGTCTGGAAGTTTTCACAAGCTGAGGCCCTTGCATTGAGGTAACTTATTCCCTCAACTCCTCTGAATCTCCTTTTTCTCAGAGAAACAATTCTTGCATCTAGCTTCAGTCAAGTCTCTTCCAAACTGAAGTCAAAAATCTTTTACCTTTTAAAAGTTACTCATCCTAGGTATTGGCTTAATTTTTTTTCCCCCCTGCTATCATAAAGCACAGAATATAAACAACCCTGCATTAACAACTCAGCAGACCTTCAGTTGTCTGCTCTCTGATATATACAGGTTTAAAATCAAGGCCCCAAAAAGACTGATCTAATTAGTCATTGAACAAATATGACACTAGTTTAAATTCCAAACTCTTAAAAAATATTTATTGACATATATAAATCACACATCTTTCATCACATGTCCCCAAAGAAGAAAGATAATGTATCTTTATGAGGCATTTCTATTCTCCATGAACAATATTTTTCAAACTATTTCTATGTCATATTAATCCTAATAGTGATGTCTGGGGAGTGTTGCCAAACAAACAGACCCTGGGGTGCAGCTTCATTGTTTCTTGAAAGTGGAGTTGCAGGTAGACATTTAGTGAAGAAGGCATTTGGTAGGCTTGCCTTTATCGATCAGTGCATTGAATATGAGAGTTGGGAAGTCATCTTCTGGCTGTACATGACATTGGTTAGGCCACTTCTGGAATACTGCCTTCAATTCTGGTCTTCCTGCAATTGGAATGATGTTGTGAAACTTGAAAGGGTTCAGAAAAGATTTACAAGGATATTGCCAGGATTAGAGGGTTTAAGCTGTAGGGAGAGGCTGAATAGACTATTTTCCCAAAGCATCAGAGCCTGAGGGGGTGACCTTATAGAAAATCATGAGGGGCATGGATAGGGTGAATAGACAAGGTCTTTTCCCTCAGGTAGAGGAGTCCAAAACCAGAGGGCATAGTTTTAAGGTGAGAGGGGAAAGATTTGAAAGGGACCTAAAGGGAAACTTTTTCATGCAGAGGGTGGTCCATGTATAGAATGAGCTGCCAGAGGAAATGGTGAAGGCGGAAAGAATTACAGCATTTAAAAGGCATCTGGAAGGGTAAATGAATAGGAAGTGTTTAGAGGGATATGGCCAAATGCTGGCAAATAGGACTAAATTAATTTAGGGTAACTGCTTGGCATGGACAAATTGGACCAAAAGGGTTGATTTTCATGCTGTACATCTCTATGACGCTATGACTCTAATCCTATATTGAGTTTAAAAACATACAATGAATTTGACAACAACCATCTGTGCCGCAGCATTTTGTTTCCTTCACATGTGCTCTTGATAAAGCATCCATTCTAACCTTGCCTTTTCCAGGCACATGAATGGTTTTTAGCTTATGTGACTGGAGGAGTAATTATCACTGGAAGAACCATAACTTTATGTTCTAAAATTTCTCCTAAAAAAATCAAAGCGTTGTGGTCCATGTAAATAATAGTTTATTCTACATCTCTATTGATGCATATTACAAAATGATTTGGAGCCAACACAAAACCCAATGTCTCCTTCTCTTCCAGCGAATATTTGTGTTGACATGCAGTCTTTTATTTTGGAAAATGTTCAATCCTCACTCATTATTATGTAGTAAAATGGCACCTGCACTGATGTCACTGGCATCAATAGCATGTTTAAATGCGTTTTCATAATTCAGTGCTGCAAAACTAGGTGTGTTGTCAATACAGTTTTTATGTTGTCAAAGGTCCTCTGACATTCCTGTGTCCATTCAAATTTTTTGCATTTCTTTAACAAATTTGTCAAAGGAGTCACAAAAATACTGAAGTTTGGACCAAGTCTCTGATAAAAATCCATTCATGAACATATGTAAAATTTTGCATTTTATCCCAGGCATAGGAAAATCCATAAACAAGTTAATTTTTTTCCCACATTATACCGCATCTGTGAAATTTTTCTCTGCTCAATTAACTTTTCTATATGCATTTGCAAACGTTTTACTTTCTCTGGACAACTTACTTTCATGACTATTCTGGAGTCATCAGCAAATTTAACTTCTATACATTCAGTCTTTCATCCAACTCAATGATATAAATTGTATATGGTAAAGAGTCCAGCACAGCACTCCGCTAGTTACACTAAAATAATTTTAGCTTAATCTAGAGTACAAAGTATAAGCCTGCTGTTCTATTTTAAGTCTTGAGAAAGTTTGACAAGCATGGTTTTACTCAGATAATTTAGAGATTGAGCAATTAGCCTGCTGAAATAGCAAATAAGATCTTCCGTTGTTCCTTCACAACAGATGACAAATCACATACTTGATTAGTGAGAAGTGTAAGTTCAATTTGCTTGAAAATCTCAAGCACCTTTACTTAACAGGCAAAATAATATTTTGCAGTAATGGACTACTTCATGCACACATCTTTAGTCCAGCATGCTACTCCTTGAACTCCTCACAGCTACCGGTCAAGTATCGTTACGTTAGTCCTTGGCTCATTAGTATCATCAACTGCAACAGATCAAAAAGGCAGCTCACCACTGATACTCAGTAACAGCAGTGTATACTATCTACACAAAGCACTGCAGAGATTCACCAAAGACCCTCGGACAGCACCTTCCAAACACATGACCATTTCCATCTCGAAGGACAAAGGCAACAGATACATGGGAACAGCAATACCTTCAAGTTCTCCTCTAAGCCACTCACCATCCTGACTTGGAAATATATTCCTCCTGTTTTTTCACTGTCACTGGTGAATATCCTGGAATTCCCTCCCGAATGGCATGTGAGTCAGCCCACAGCAGGTGGACTGCAGCAGTTCAAGAAGGCAGTTCACACCCTTCTCAAGGGCAATTAGGGACAGGCAATAAATGCTGGCCAGCCAGTGATGGCCACATCCCACTAAAATGAATAAATAAAATAAAACATCACCTTCTCATGGGGAAACCAGGGATGGGCAATAAATTCAGGTCCAGCCAGTATCACTCGTACCTCTCAATGAAATTTAAAAAACTCAACTCTTAAAGCAGTAGTACATCATTGCCTTTTTTCCAAGATAAAGTTGCATGAACAAGTAATGAAAATACTTACGTAGTTGCAAAGCAACTTACGCCAAAACAAGAATTGTAAAATGTATGAGTTTAAGAGTCTACACATTCGCATAATGCATAGGCAGTTTGAGAATCTTGTGATGTGCAATATTCTACAGATCTAGACTTCACTCTTGGCTGTTCTTGATTTATGTATGGATTGCTCTTGTATGTCATTTGAGTATTTGTTGTTGCCATGATAGCTTTCCATGTCTTCAGTATCTGATCATACCTTCTCTTGTGTTATATGCTCATTTGGAATACAGGAGAGTTTCCTGAATTGGCTTCTGTTTCTCCTCCTTGGATAACTCTGCAGGTAACTAGGATCCTTGGGCACAGTGCATGGTTCTGATCTTCCATCCAATGCATAGATTAAGCATTTCCACACCTCATGTTGGTCATGAGTCATCTTCATTCTCACTGTGCTTTTTGGGAAGTTTCTCCTACATTTCTGAGAACTTGGTTCAGTTGAGTTGGCAAGCTTGAACTAACTTACCTTCCACACATGATCTCTGCTGGTGACAATAATTCCATACCAAGAGATGTAGCTCTTATGTGTAGCATGGCAACATGAAAATCTCGTTTTGTTAACTGCCCTTCAATATCAATGTTTTAATGGTGCAAGCCATTCACTCAGCAAGTTCATTGAATCTAGGAAAATGTGAGGTGGATGTCATGTACGTTGTGCCAATTTGGTGCACATGTTCTGAAAGATCTGCCTGTACAATGTGGCCAACTATCAAGCATGGGGCTGGATGAACACAGCAGGTCAAGCAGCATCATAGGAGCAGGAAAACTTGACGTTTCGGGCCTAAACCCTTCATC
>JAHRHZ010000041.1:9829322-9859855 GCA_024137785.1 Ginglymostoma cirratum
TGATGCTGCTTGACCTGCTGTGTTCATCCAGCCCCATGCTTGTTATCTCGGATTCTCCAGCATCTGCAGTACCTTTTATCTCTGGCCAACTATCAGACTTGATCTCTTCAGATGCACTGAATAGACTGAATGTTGAACACAACTGTGTCTGCCCCAGCTGCACTTGTAATTGGAAATGCAGAAAAATAATTGGTGACTAGGAGAAAATCGTCTCGTGTACAGTAAATAAATGCAATCTTGAACCACAGACTGTGTTGGACAGAATTATGTGAGGGTGTAGAGTTTCTCTGTGTTATTGTGCTTCGTGACTCTGACACACTTCGGACATCCTCAACGGCTTCCCTGTGTCATTGTTAATCCCTAGTGAATAGAATATCCCATACTAGGTGTCCATTCCCTATGTGACCACATATCCCTATGACAATATTTCCTGGCAAATAATCCAGGTATAAGCACTTTGTTTGCTTTTAAAAATTATGTCTTTTGAAATAGCTAATTCACCTCTGTATGACCACAAAATCTGAAAGTATTTGCCTCTCCTCATATTGGATTAGGCCATCTTTCTTCGATAACTTTCCATTGGGCTTTCGGTCATGGCTCATCAGCTGTTTCTTCATGAAGTTAATTGCATCAGTACTGACCAATATTCATCAAATCAACTTGAAGTGCATTTTTACTTCAATACACATGTTATCTACTGGTAAATCCAGTGAAATTTCTGTGTTCTTATCCAGACTTTGCCGTCTGCTCCATGTGTCCAATGGAACCGCTTTTGATACCAGCTTTGTAGCAGATGTCACAGTTGTACCCATGCACTTTTACCAGAAATCATCATAGTGTTGGCAGTGCATTTGCCACTAATGTGCATGAAATATTTCCAATGGCTTGTGGTCAATTTGCACAATAAATTGCTTATTGAACAGGTATTTATGAATGCTAGAGCTAATTGATTCTTTTAGCCATTGCATGTAAGACATCAGGTAGTGAAATCCAAAGTTCACTTTTATGTGAAGCTGATACTCTGACGTTTCCCATCGATTAGCAGGAATTCTCTGATCCTCTACCAAAGGCCTAAAGAATTGACTCTGTGTAAATCTTCATTTCCAATAGCTATCTGTATGTTCACCACTTGCTTATTCAGTTCTGCAGTGGCTAAATCTGAAAAATATAGTTCTGTCCTTTGGTAAAAAAATGACTAAATTAAGATGATACATCTGCAACCTTCCAATTCATACTAGGGAATTGATATTCACCTTTCTGTTGCTCTCTACCTTTTGCAAATGCGCCTAATGTGTAGGGATCTATAGTAGCAAAACTATAAGGCTACCCCCCAGTATGGAGTTCAGAAATGCGCCTGCTGCGCTTCTTTTTCCTTTTAAATTTTTTTTCATGCAATTCAAGTCTTTTTGTTTTGCAAGCTTTGCACTGGAATAGCATCCAAGGTTATCTAGATGGCTGTGTAGCTTCTACAGCCTAATTCAGAACAAAGTTGCTCATCAGTCCGGCCAGCTCACAAATCAAGTACACGCTGTTTAGCCAGCAATGTTCGGGTAGTGACCTTTTGTTTTCTGACCACTGGGATGGAACATTGTTCATTTGCATATTCATCTCTGAAAGCAATAACTCAATAGGCATCCTATTCCTTTTCTCCTCTTTTTGCTGCTCAACCATATGTCCAGTAGCAAGGACTGTGCCCTCAAAATATGAAGTTGTGCAGTACAGGTCTCAAAGCACTGCAGGTGACAGGTGAATCTGCTCACAAAATCTCCAAATCAGAAAGTTTCACATTTTGATGCGAGCAATCAGAGAAAAGTTGCTCTTTGTAAATTCAATGGAACAAAACGGCTGGCTCTCTCTTGTGCATGTTAATGAGGCTATCAGCAACAAACCTGGAAGCAAGACAACCTGAGATTAGAGAAGCAACAAGCAGTTAGTTAGGTGCTGACAGGGAGGGAGCACTGAGAGCCTGGAAGCTGAAGAGCCAGCTGCTTTTTTGGCAAGGCAAGCAGGCAAGGGTAAGGTGGGGTCTGCCTTTTTGACAAGGTCAGGCTGGGGCTGTGAGCCAGCCAACTTTATGTGAAGTGGGAGCCACCTTATTGCTGAGGACTGGGAGAAGCAAAAGCTTTTTTGTGGGGAACAGGAGCCAACGGCTTTTGTGCCATGCCTGAGAACCATTTTTCTGTCAGGACACCCAGCTTCATGGTTTGGATTTGATGGGGAACGGGGATTGTGGGTTTGAGGGAGGAAGGATGAAAGAGGCAGCTGAGATAGGGAGGCTGCAGTGGGAAATGGAAGAGAAAGGGGGAGCCCATCTGCTGGCTTTTGAGGGGCTGACTGGAGATTGCTACAAAAGAAAGAGCTGTTTGAAACTTGTCTGCAAGTGAACACTTAGCAAAGTGGAAGCTAGGAAAATGTAAATGCTTGGAGGTAATCAATTACTTGACATTTATATAGAATCGTTACCTTGAAGTTGTATATGTTAAGGAGCTAATATGTGGCAAAATGCAATTGATGCTATTTTAATTAATACTGTGTCAATTGCTAAATTTAAATCTGAAGTGAAAAATGAGATGCAGTAAAAAGAGCAGTAGTTGCCAGGTTAAAGATTCCAGCTTTGTGAATGTGCAGTGCAAACACATTGCCTGTGACCTCACCAACCAGTAATGTGTATTTAGAGTGATGGTTTATTTGTATATGGAAGTGTGTCAGTTATTTTAAAAAAATACTTGTTGCTAACTTATGATTGTTGTCTTTTTGTCAATGTGAATATAATTATCGCGAGGAAATTGATGTTTTCCTTGAGAGCTGTACCTTTAAGTTTGATGGTGGGTTGACAATTACTGAGACCAACAATGAATTCTTTTAATTGTTTTATGTTCGAATCCAAATACCTTAGCCCAAAATAGAGAAAGTATTGTTAATATGTTTCTGCATCACTTAATAAATTAGTTATTGAAAATGGAAACAGAGCCCCTGAATACCAAAAAATAGCCCTTGAAAATCTCAAGTGGAGCCCTCAGGGAAAGTGCCCCGATACAACGTACGGCAAACCATGTAACATGGCTTGTAAACTGATGACATTGAAGGGCCTCACTAGGGTTGTTCAGGAAGTGTAAGTGTTATTTCAGTACCCCAACAGTCTGCTCAATCATGTTTCCCATGGCAGCATGATTTTTATTATATGGGTGCTGTACAAGTCTTTCTGAGCTATGCAAAAGACTCTTGAATCATGCCACCAAACTTTAGCCTTTGTTGCCCAATAGCCAGCTCTAATGCGCCAGAGCTTCTCAATTACTGATAGCATAGTCGACTGGGGCAGAATGATGATATCATGACTGCTGACAGGATACTGGATATTTACCAGCAAAATGGACTATGTATAGTCACATACCAGTAGCATGTTGACGAAGTAGAATTCCTCTCGGCTGCAGTAAATCTCAGAGTTGACATAGGGTGCCATGCAAAATCTAAACATGGAAAAGGTGCAAGCTTTGTGAAGATGCATGCTCACTCCACATTCTTCTCCACCAAGAAAGAATGGAATGTATTCAGTTCTCTGTGAAGTGCAGGGCAGTTTCCCCGTTACATAACAATTGTCAGCAAATTGAGAGAAGTGACAAGTATTTCCCATTCCAATTTGAAAGGAGTTGAATGCATGAACATTCATGCCCAATTTGTTTTGAGAAAATGCCTAACATGTGTCACCACAAACAGGACAAACCCATTTCCCAACAAATTTTAATTCTGGACATTCCTTCTTTAAAGATTTCTGGAATCATTTTCTTACTGAACAACAATGTTTTTAATCAAAATTCTGATTCAAGTCTGATGCTATGATATACCTTTTTAAATTCTTGTGGCTTATGGCTAGATGACCTTTGTAAATCTTGATATTCATGGTATTTCCTGCAACTGTTGACTAGTTATACAAGATAAGGTTACGTCACTGTTTACATTTATTTTGAGTTAAACATTCTGGTACATTTTTATCTAATTTGGTTCAGGATAGTGTACCAAGATGTATTATTCTGCTGCTCAGACTCAGCTGGGTGTAACCTGTCTGCACCTTTAAAATTATATTGCACATCCTGAGTTCAGTTAGAGGCCTGTTCCGCTTAAACAGTTCCAAAATGCAGTTAGCAGAGATTTGCATTAGCAAATATTCTTTTTCTTTATGGATTTTTCTGCAGTGTTCAGCATTTGTAACAAAGTATGATGCTTCATGTGATGTCTGAAGTGCAACATATACAAAATTGCCAATAAATAGGTAATCTGCGTGTCCGGTCTATGTAAACTTCGGTAAGTGCACTTTCTCAAACTGTCTTTCCTTCTTGTCAGTATATTTCCCATTTTTCACTCTCCCTCCCCTGAAGCTGTTGACTCTTGATGGATATGGTCGGTGCATACCAGCAGCTATTTGAGTTGTAACTCTCCAAGAACAAGTCTATACATCGGCCATTAGCCAAGTAATCAAATTTGGGGAACATCACCTCTAAGAGCTCAACCCTCCACGTGGAAGCATTCCAGTAAGGGGAAGGGTAGGCTGTAAAACAGAGCTGCATCCGCTGTACCCGTTGTGGCTTCCTCTACATCGGGGAAACCAAGCGGAGGCTTGGGGACCGCTTTGCAGAACACCTGCGCTCAGTTCGCAACAAACAACTGCACCTCCCAGTCACGAACCATTTCAACTCCCCCTCCCATTCCTCAGATGACATGTCCATCCTGGGCCTCCTGCAATGCCACCCGAAGGCTGCCGGAACAGCAAATCATATTCAGCCTGGGAACCCTGCAGCCCAATGGCATCAATGTGGATTTCACAAGCTTCAAAATCTCCCCTCCCCCAACCGCATCCCAAAACCAGCCCAGCTCATCTCCACCTCCCTAACCTGTTTTTCCTCTCACCTCAAGCCACACCCCCATCTCCTATCAACTAACATCATCCCGCGCCCTTGACCTGTCCGTCCTCCCTGGACTGACCTATCTCCTCCCTACCCCCCTACCTACACTCACCTTTACTGGCTCCATCCCCGCCCCTTCGACTTGTCTGCCTCCTCTCCACCTATCCTCTCCTCTATCCATCCTCTATCCACCTCCCCTCTCTCCCCCATTTCTGATGAAGGGTTTAGGCCCGAAACGTCAAGTTTTCCTGCTCCTATGATGCTGCTTGACCTGCTGTGTTCATCCAGCCCCATGCTTGTTATCTCAGCCCTAATTGACTTTAATTTCTCTAAATCACAGTTCTTGAAGCCAATTGAAACACTTGTACAAGATCACCTGAATAGGAATCAAAATATCTCACCTAAGTAGCTCAGACATTTGACTAGATCAATCTACCAATAGGTCATTTTTCATCTTTGGTTTTTGATTTAATGTCATATTCCACAATTCAATTGGTCCACTAGTTGATCATTGATAGTGTTCATGCCCCTTGTTATCTTTTCTATAAGTCATCCCCACACACTGTACAAGACAAGACACCAGGCATCAACTTTTTGCTAATCCTTTGTTGATGCAATCTGCAACCATTGAAGCCCCCTCCCATTTATCAGACTGCCCTGTGGAGAATTAGAAAGAAATAATCTGCATTTATGCAGAATCTTTCATAACTCCAGCAATTTGTAATCAGTGAGATAATTCTGAATAGTGGCCCCTGTTTAAGATAAACAATATGAAATTCCACAAATAACATTGAGATTTTCATTTGAGATTTTAATTTGTTTAGTGATGTTGGTTGAGGAATAAATACAGTCCAAGGCATAGTGAAGAGGACTTTCTGTCATTCACTTAGAGACCTGGATTATCTTACATTTAAAATGAAAGTCAGGTACTTTGCACTCTATCCTCCCAGCACCATACCAACCTGTTGCTCAATTTTCCCCCCTCTGTGTGCCTTGCCCTCTAGCCAGTGCTGGGCTCCCCCGCAACACCTCCCAGGAATGTACTCAGAAAACAACAGGCAGCTACCAAAATTTTCAGCAGGCTGCTGGCGCCCAGAAATATGGTCCTGGTGCTCCCACACGTCATGTAAAATGAGCCTAGACCAGCAGTAAAATGTGTACCTAGAATGACCTTGCTTTATCCAGGAAGGTCAGCCCAGTTGTGTCTAGGCACGGTGCCAACAGCACTCGAGTACTGAGTTTAAGCTAACTATCAGCCCCAGTCAGTCACCATGTGAGGAATTTCATCTCCAAACTCTCATCTTTTTGTTCCTTTGTGTAGACAGTACACTGTTCTTTATCTGTTTACGATTTTGTATTATATCCATGCAAACACACAGACTTGGATCCTAGTGTATTCGTTTGCCACCTACGGTAAACTATATTTTCTGGGGGAAGGGTGAAGATCACAAGACAATATGTTGGGCGACTTCCAAGCAATTTATACCAAGGCACTTCTTTACAAATATCCTTGTGTTTCTTACAAGCCATCCAGATGGATCGTGGATCACCTTTAGTAACTTCAAACTACAGGTTAAGCTCCAATTTGTACCACTACAAACAGTCAAGGAAAAATAGAAAATTTCATGCATGTGATTCAAATCTAAAATAAAGACAGGAGATGCTAGAAATCTGCAGATGGTTTGCAAGTAATTGTGAAGAGAGAAATAAACAGATGAATGTTTCATGTGTCTACAAGCAATATGCTGGGCTGCGTTCCCTCTCCAGATGCTGTTGCTTATCCAAATGTTCACATGAGCAAAGCAGTCCAGGGAAATACTCTCATCCTCAGAGGCTAATAACAAGCAGAGCATATCCTCCTAGCTGGACCATGAGACTAAATGTTCTCAAATGATGTCCTTTCAAATTCTTCTCTTACTGCAGTGATTCAGTTGGTAACACACTTGCCTGAGTCAGATGGCTGTGGTCCCAGCCTCATTCCAGAGACTAAGCTGACAGCCCAGTGCAGCACTAAGGGCGTACTGCACTGTCAGAGATGCTGTCTTTCAGATCAAATGTTAAACCGAGACTTCATTTGCCCTCTCAGGTAGAAGTAAAAGATCCTGTGGAATAAGTTGAAAGAAGGACAGAGGTGTGTTTATCCCCTTACCAAATAAAATACTCAACCACTAAAACAGATGACCTGATTATTATCACAATGTAGGAACTTGCTGTGCACAATTTAAGGGAAGGAGATGGCATAATATAGATATTCCCATTAACAGGACTGGACATCTTGTATAAATAATGCTCCACTATAGTGTGGTACCAAGTTATTTCTTCCTAGCTGCCTGAATGAAGGCTTTTACCTGGAAATGCATCAGCTGCCACAGCTCATGGTTGCTAAGAGACACTGTCCACATCACATTCAGTTGCATGGCCAGGAAAGATCCTGGGAGAGCTTAAAACTGGTATCATCCTAGGATCAGCTGTCAATCATCCTAGGGTACCCATTCAGCTGAATCCTCATGGTTAACATTCTGGCTCTGTTCGTATTTTGCCAGGTTCTCATTGACTTAGTTTAAAAGTTATCCAAACAAGGCAAAAGCATAAGACAAAGACACCTGAACTATTTTGAGGAAATTGTCAGGTCACTGGGCTGTTTAATGAAAATCTCAGATTATTCTTGCAAATCTGCTACATCTAGTCACTCTACTAGCAACAAATCCCTGCACACAATCCATTTCTGATGAAGGGTTTAGGCCCGAAACGTCAAGTTTTCCTGCTCCTATGATGCTGCTTGACCTGCTGTGTTCATCCAGCCCCATGCTTGTTATCACACAATCCACTCCAACAGCTTTGCTGTTCTATCCCAGCAAGTGTGAATAAAGTGTAGAAGCTTAACACTTTGTACTGTTATATGACATAATAACTGCTCCTTACTGATTTTTTTTAATATTGCTGCCTTTACGCCTCAAACAGCCTCCAGCCCCAACTCCTGCCAAAGGCTGTGGCTGGGATGTGAATGGATTTCCTTCTTTTGAAAGATCTGATAAATTTACTTCTCTTTGCTGTATTCCACACTGAAAACCAGTGGGCAGAAAGCAGTGTTAGTTCTTTACATTTTGTCTGTCTGTATGGAGGATATTTTGCAATAACTTGCTGTTTATCATGTGAGACTGCAGCACTATGTTCTCTGCTTTAATATTCTGGTTGTAATTTTGATCTCAGGCTCACAATAAATAGGTAAATACATGGATTTCTTTTGGCATTCCTTGTGTGGTCTCTTCATTCAGTTCCTTTATTAAATGTGTATTGTGGAGCAACCATTTGTTCTGTCTCATTTTTAGGTGTACTTTTTTATGTCGTCACACTGGAGGTGCATTTGTGTCCATAGTAACCATTTCCCTCTGTTATGTATGTGATTGCAGTGACAATTTGCAGCAGTCTTATTCTCTCTCTAAAATACCCTAAGAAAAGACCATTAGATCCATACAATGTCTGATTGTGCATTCCTTCCCAATTCACAAGCAATTTCCTGTTCCCCGCCTTATGGAAAGGCAGAAAAAGATCAATAGTCACATTCAGGAGTGCATAATTTTCTCTTTTCTACTTCAGATATGAGCATTGCTGGCAATGCTTGCTGTTCCATTTGTTGCCCAACTGTTATTGCCCTTTTAGAAGGTGGTGATAACCAATTTCTTCAATTCAATTAAATAATTTGCTAGGCTATTTTTGTGGGCAAATAATTGAGTCAACCACATCTCTGTCAATCTGGAGTGATATTTAGAGAAGTCTAGGTAAGGAGTTCAGGTTACAATCCTTAACGTAAACCAGGTTGCCTTTAACAACAGGCTAGTAGCTTCATGGTTACCATTCCTAATTCTTTAGCATCCTCAGACATTGAAGCTTGTGTTCATATGCAGCAAGAAATGGACAACATATAGACTTGTGCTGATAATTTATAAGTAACATCTGTGCCATATGAGTGACAGGCAATGACCATCTCAAATAAGAGTCAGTCTCTTAGGATCTCTTTCTGAGTGGCCTCTTCCTTCACGTTAGGGATTCCATGATTCTTTGAATCTAATTAGCACTCCTTGCTGTTCAATGGCATTCCCATCACTCAATTCCCCCACTGTCAACATCTTGGGGCATTACCATTCATCAGAAGCTGAACTGGATCAACAACATAAATACTGTGGCTACAAAGCAGGTCAGAGGCTAGGAGCTCTGCAGCAGGTAGCTTGTCTCCTGAGTCCCCACAGTTATCCACTATTTACATGGAAAAACTCAAGAATGTAATGGAATACTCTCCACTTGACTGGATGAGTACAGCTCTGGCAACATTCAACACAACGCCATTCCTCTAAGGTTTAGTGATGAGGCAAGTTACTGAGTAACCTGGGAATATGTATCATTCCCCATGTCAACTCATTTATCACAAATCACTCCACTGTTTAAAACACAAATTCCATTCTATACTCTTAGATTCTGTTCCTCAAGTCGGTTGCCTTGGAAACACACAAAGCCAACCTCAGTCCTGCATCCTCAACTCGTATGAATGATTCTCCATGAGATCTTCTCCTGATTGTCTTTAGTCAGCGTCCAACACTTTATACCAGGAATTGTGTTCAACGGCAGAAATCTTGCAGATCAAGGGACCATTAGATCAATTATGGATTCTCATTTCAGCAGCTTAGACTAAAATTCATGAAAGACAGATATCCAAACTGGAATATTCCTGATCTGTATGGTCTAGTGCGGCACTGGAGTAATCCATTTACCCACCAAAGCACTAACTGAAGATTTATTCAGTATTATGTTCAAGCTCTATCTATCAGCTTCTATAATGAATGTTTATAGATCAGTGATATCTTGTAATTCCATTTGGCTTTACCAAGGTTTTAACGGATGCAATGAGGTGAGGTAATTATTCAATTTGTCTTGTGGTTATGCCATATTGGAAGTCCAAATTGCTGTCGCATTGTGGCAGAAAATGATTCATGCCAATTATTCCTCACGTTGGTGTCCTAATTAACCATTGCCTACACTAAATCACAAGCAGAAAGGGAAAATCAGCCTTACTCTGCTACGCTCTTTCATCATCAAGTTGGCTTTTTTGTTTGAGTGCAGCTCCAGCAGAGGCCTGGGAGAATATAGATTACCTGCCAGGACGTGAAATGGGAGCCCTAAACAGGAAAATTTCCTTCGACAGCACCTTCAAAATGCCCAACGTCTACTGCCGAGATGGACAAGGACAGCAGATGTATGGAAGTAAATCTGCAAGTTCCCATTCAACTCACTCACCATCCTGATTTGGAAATATATCATTGTCCCATCGCTGCTACTGCATCAAAATCCCAGAATTCCCTTCGAACAGCATTGTGGGGGCATTTACATTAAATGCACTGCTGCTGTTCAAGAAGGCAATTCACTACCTCCATTGTGAGAGCTCTTAGAGATGGACAAGAAATACTCGCCAATGCAGTGCTGAAGGACTGCTACGCTGTTGAAGGTAGTGTCTCTCAGATTACCTACTAAACTGAGAGGCTGTCTGCCCTCTGAGTTGAATGTAAATCAAAATGTCATGGCATTATTTTTAAGAAATACAGAGGAGATCCCCTAGGTGTCCTAGCAAATATTTATTCCTCAACCAACTTCGCTAAAATAAAGACCTGATCAAAAATTAGCACACTGCAGTTAATGGAACCCTAATGTGTCCAAATTGACTGTTGCATTTTCTACATCAGTGACTTCTACACCTCACAAAGTACTTAATTGGCTAGAAAGCACCTAAGGAAGTCCTGAAGTCATGAAAGGTTATATATAAATGCATGAACAAAACTTAATTTGCGCGAGTGTGTTATGCAAACACCCCACCACAAGTTTTTCTTTTCTTGATGGACTTAAAAAGCATAATTACATTAAAGCAACAAAACACAAATGAACTTTTTCTTTATAATGACAGGCAGTCATTTCCTTTTGGACTTTGTGACCTCAACAACCATGATCAAAGATTTACGAACAGTTGCCAATCTAGAAAAATTTCTCTCTGAAGCAGTAATTAGCCTTCAGATGACCTAGGCTGTGCCTTTAGAGAGTACTTCCCCAAGAAGATCAGTTAGCATTTAATTTCACAATATGGCACTCAATGGCAATTTCTAAATGAGAATGAAAATTAGTTTCAAAAATGCAGATCATATCTCGGATTCTTTCTAATGGAACTAAAAAATAAAGTAAATAAAGGTTCATACCATTGATGGTTTATTAATTATCCTTAATTAACACTATAATACCAACATGAATTAAAAAGAACTGTCCAGACTAAAGTCCTTAATTCCAGTCCTGTTTAATTACTGAGATTGTAAGTCTGCCATGTTTCTATTAAAGATCCTATTAGCTATGTAGATATGGTTAGGATCCTGGGGCTACAATCAAATGGTTCTTGAAGTTAGCTATTTCTTCACATCACCACTCCACTCAATTTTCAACACGCACACATCCCCACTCTTCCCACTGTGGTTAACTACCAATCTGAAAGGTAAGCACAAAAAATAAACTGCATAGGTTGTCACATCTTGGTAAATAAGCAGAATTAGAGGTTGTAGTTTATCACATCCAAGTTATTTTGGGGTCCACTTAAATCAGTAACATTGGGAACCATACAGTTTTAAAGGCCTATTATGTAATTCATTTTTATAGTGAAGATCAGCACTGATAGAAACAGAAGATTGGAGCAGGAGAAGGCCATTCAGCCCAACAAGGCATCTTTACTATTTGACAGTGTAGTGATTATAATGAGGTTAGCCAGCTGAACATCATAGAATATGAGTTCCCTGATTGGACTGTTAATCTGGACTAATCAGGGTGCCCGGGTGACATAAAAATGTATACTGCCAGGGATACTGACACTCTGGTACCTGACTCTTTTTGAGTTAGTACTATAGTCAAGGGCCTTCCTTGTGTGTAACTAAAGGGTGACTTGGTGATAGGATATGGGCCTCTGGAGTTATTTCAGACGGGATCATGGCTAATCTCAATGCTGTACTCCCTTTCTCTTCATATACACTTTGGATCTCTTCTAGAAACCAGTATGTTTCTTTCTTATATCTGTTACTTCAGCTATGCAGCCATCTGTAGGAGAGGGTTCCACAGGCTCACTGTCTGAGTGAAGAAATTTCTCCTCATCTTAGTCTAAAATAGCTTATGGCATATCCTGAGACCATGATACATTGTTCTTGTCCTCTTGCTCCCTGAGCCAGGGGAAACATCATCCTGCTTCTAGTCTGTCCAGCCCTATCATAATTTTATGTTTTTCCCAAATTCCAATGAGTACAGGTCCAGTCGACACAATCATATGATAAGCCTACTATCTTAGGAATCAGCCTGATGAACCATTGTGGCATTCCCTCTGTGGCAAGTATATCTTTTTGTGGGTAAGGAAGCCAAACCTACACAGAATTGTCCAGATGGGGTCTAACAAAGATCCTGTAAAGCTGCAGCAAGGCTTTCTTGCTATGCAGGGCATTAGTCTTTCCTTAAGCTTTTGGTGCAACACAGTGGCTCAGTGGTTAGCACTGTTGCCTCACAGAACCAGGGACCCGGGTTTGATTCCAGCCTTGGACAACTGTCTGTGTGGAGTTTGCACGTTCACCCTGTGTCTGCATGAGTTTCCTCCGGTGCTCCTGTTTCCCTTCCGCAGTCCAAAGATGTGCAGGTTGGGTGGATTGGCCGTGGGAAATGCAGGGTTACGGGGACAGGTTGTCGGCGGGGTGATGGGGAGGGTTGAACTTGGGTTGGGGGATGGTCTTTGGACGGTCAGTGTGGACTTGATGGGCTGAGTAGCCTGCTTCCATGCTGTGGGGATTCCATAAGTCAGAAGTCTGTAGGTTCAATCTCAATTTACTGAATCAAGAGTAATAGCCCATTGGAATAGTAAAGGACTCATCAAAGTTTGAGAAGGGATTTTAAAACTAGGTCCCTTCTCCAGATCTTCAGATTTTGCAGCATGGTTCAAAGAAAAGATTTCCCCAGAGCTTCTTAATTATGTAGATATTGATTAATCAAACTTTTCAGCCACCTCTCTGGAGCAGATGGGACAGGAACCATGTCCTCCTGGTCCAGAGGTAGAGACATTACCATTAACACAGGGACCCTTTGTCAATTGTGCACTTTTCTAACCAACCTGTTCAGAAATGTCATTAAACACCTCTGGAGCAAGGGGGGCATTTAAATGCAAGCCTGCTGGCTCAGAGGTGAAGAGACTTCCACTGTGCCATAAGAGCTCACAGTGGACAGCCAGCAGTACCTTTCGGTTATTTTCTAATCAAAGTGTTCAGAGATGTTATAATGTACCATTGGAGCAAGTGGGACTTGAACCTAGACCTCCAGGCTCAGAGATAGAGTCATTACTACTGCGCTGAAAAAAGACATTTATAATTGTATACAAATTGGATGTTAATTGTATTCATGCAGTAGACATTAGAAACTCACCTGTACTCATAAACAGGCTCGAAAAAGGGGTTAGGTTGCAGTCAAATTATAATTGCCTCTGTAATTGAAGGAAGACTAAACACTAACATTCTATTTGAAATTACAATTACCTAGTCCATTGTTCATATGTTTTAGTGCATTATTTTCAGTTAGAAATCAAAATTTAACAAAATTAAAAAGGGCATGAAAAATAATCTTTATTGTACAGATTTGAACAAAGCAAACAAAACCGATTGTGTCGGTAATTAGACATTTGGGAGAAGTACCAAGAAGTGAGCTGTCATTGAGGCAGTCTGTGCCTGAGGGGCATTGAAGGCATTCTTGGTCAGCTCCTCAAGGGTGAAGAGTTGCAATTTCTTTGGAGGAATGAGTGTTTTGGTGAGGTTTGGTGATTCACACTGCCACAAACATCTGGGTGGGATCTGTCTTGACCACGTCAGCCATTTAAAATGCTGTGGGGCGTTTGACCACAGTTTGTGTGATAACGCATACCTACCTTGTGCTAATTCTAAATATTAGAGACCATATTGTATCTATAGTGCACATGGTTTATAGTCACTATCTTACCTGTTCAGTATGTTTATTTAGTCATTACAAGTCATGTTAGTTTGGTTCCACTTTGTATAAGTAAGGGCAGAATCTTCTAGCATCCTGAACAACGCGGACTGTGGTGCAATTTGTGACAGAATTGCACGAGAGCCAACTTAACTTCAGGAGCAATCCGATGAATATTTTATACATCTGCCGAGTGGCACAGTTAGTTTCTCAATAAAAACCAAAAGAACTGTGGATGCTGTAAATCAGGAACAAAAACAAAGTTGCTGGAAAAGCTCAGCAGGTCTGGCAGCATCTGTGAAAGAGAAAACAGAGTTAACATTTCGGGTCCAGTGACCCTTCCTCAGAACTGATGGTGGCTGGGAAAACGTCAGTTTATATGCAGAAAATAGGGAGGGGGATGGTGTAGGGAGTAAACAATAGGATAGAGCCCAAAGAGAGAGAAAGTCAGTTGGAAAGACAAAGGGATTGATTATGATCTGGCTGGGAGGGTAAGTAGTTGTTAGTGGGGACTGTTAGTGACTAATAACAGGTGGTGTGTATTGGCAGTCTATGTGGTAACAAGGCCTGCTGTGTGGGGTGGGGAACTGGGACATGGGACAGTTTAGGCCCTAAAATTATTGAACTCAATATTGAGTCCAGGGGGCTGTAGGGTCCCCAAGCAGAAAATGAGGTGTTGTTCTTCCATCTTGCGTTGGGCTTCACTAGAACACTGCAGCAAGCCAGAGACAGAGATGTTGGCCAGGGAGCAGGGTGGTGCATTGAAGTGGCAGGCAACAGGTAGTTCAGGGTCTTTTTTGCCAGCAGAACGTAGATGTTCTGCAAAGCGGTCGCCAAGTCTACACTTCGTTTCCCCAATGTAGAGAAGACCACATTGTGAGCAGCGAATGCAGTAACTAGATACTGAGAAGTGCAGGTGAAGTGTTGCTTCACCTGGAAGGTATGTTTGGGCCCTTGGACACTGGGGAGGGAGGAGGTAAATGGGCAGGTGTTGCACTTTCACCATTTACAGGGTAAGGTGCCATAGGGCTGTGGGAAAGTGTTGGGGGTGAAGGAAGTGTGGACCAGGGTGTCCTGGAGGGAACGGTCCCTGCGGAAGGCGGTCAAGGGAGGGGAGGGGAAAATGTGTCTGGCGGTGGCATCTTGCTGGAGGTGGCAGAAATGGTGTCGGATGAATGCTGGTGGGATGTACGTGAGGATAAGGGGAACCTTATCACTGTTGCAGGAGGGAAGAGAAGGGGAGAAGGCGGAAGTGCGGGAGATGGGTCGGACCTGGTTGAGGGCCCTGTCAACAACGGAGCTGGGGAATCCTCAGTTGAGGAAGAAGGTGGACATTTTGGAGGCTCCCTTGTCAAAGTTGGCCTCATCTGAACGTATGTGACGGAGACGGAGGAACTGAGAGAATGGGATGGAGTCTTTACAGGAAGTGGGGTGTGAGGATGTATAGTCCAGTACTCGTTGGTTTCTCGTTGGACAGCAATGAGTGACACAATTAAAATGGTTTATTGTTTGTTAAATGCTTTATTAACAACACAACTCACTTCATCAATATTCAGTTTCCAATTTTATCAAACGTGCCAAACAAGCTCAATATGGAAGTCAAACAGATATCCGGCAACTTCAGCTCACTGCTTGCTCTGAAGGTCCTCCGTGTTGAACACCAGGCACCAACATTCTCAGGGTCCACTCCATGGGCACTGGCCACATGCACCCCATGTCCACAGAAAGTGATATCCAACATGTGTCAGCATTTAAAGACTCTCATGGCATTACTCTGATCCACTTCTCTATACTTCTGCATTTCAACCCTATACCTTGGGGTGAAACAGCAACCCTCATTGTAACACTGTTGCAAGGATACTGTGCACTCAGGGACACACACCCAGTTCATGGAGTGAACCAGGCTATATCTCAGGTTTGTTTCTGCTCACTCACACTGAACCTAGTTGGACGCTCACTGCATCCCTGCCTTGCTTTACCTTACTGTGCCTTACACCTTCAGCTAGAGACAGTAGACTTACAATACTCTTGTATTGTCATGCCTTTTAATGTAGACACAAAGCCAGTAGAAGAAGGGTCTAGGCCCGAAACGTCAGTCTTGCTGCTCCTCTGATGCTGCTTGGCCTGCTGTGTTCATCCAGCTCTACACCTCGTTATCACAAAGCCAGGAAGGTTGTTAAGGTTGTCAGTAGTCCACTGTCAAGTCAGGGAAGATAGCTTTCACAAAGGGTGTGTTTGGCACAGTAAGACAAGGGCAGCCTCTGATACAAGTCCAGGGGCTTGGACACAGTCAGCCAGCTGCTTGGGGTGGTCAGAATCAGGATGCCCCTCACATGTGGGGTGAAGAGCTGAATGTCGGGCAATCCACCACCCATCTTAGCACTTTCTATCTTAGCACTTTCTATCTTATTGTGGGCTGCTTTCCTCCTGGAATGAGAGAGAAGCAGTTTTGATGGGAGATAAGAGGAACGGCAAAGCTGTTACTGTTTGTACAGTAGGGGAAGTGTCCCAAGGGAGTGAGTAGGCAGTGCAGAGGGCACGCAGGATTAGTGGTATCAGACATTGGAGTTGGTGACAGTGAGTAAGAAAAGACATTGAAGGCAACAGTGAGTATGTAGAACATGAGCCTTGTTGGAAGGCGGATACAGTCTTAGAGATAAAAGGAGTGAAAGCTGAGTGGGTACGTTGACACTTGCACTAATGGAGTGGAGAAGGACATTGACCTTATTACTTCATTGCTGGGCATTCCTTCAGATGGCTGAGAATGCACGAGCCAAGAGGCAGCCTTGGGCAAGCTGGCATAGTCTGCTGTCCTGCTTCCTCTGGTGGCACTGGGGAAAAAAGACACCCCACATCTGCCATCCAACAGGACTTCCAGATTCCTGTTCACAAAGCAGGATGGCAAATTTCCCTTGTCTACTATGTCTGGGGCAAATGCCAGGTTCTGGGCAGTGCAGCTGCAGACTGAAAAAAGCTGGACAGAGTGCACAGCAGTGTCCAGGGGACGCTGTTCAATTCTGGGATATCCACTGAGTGGCAAGTTGTTGCAGGAACAAGATAAAATGGAGCTTGGATTGGACAAGAGGGATGCCATAGGGGCAGGCAGATAGGTAATGTGGGTGTTTTAGTAAGATACAGCAAGTAAACCCATTATGCCTTGCAGCAAAACACTTCCCACAAAAATTCAATATAACTGGCACTTAGCCCAAAAAATAAGATTCAATTCAAAGATTATTTTGTTATGGCATTTCAATTCAACCCTGGAATCCTGTCACTTATTTTCTTTAATGTGCTCTATTCTTTAAATGATTGTAATCTATCAAGCCAAATCATAACAAAGATCTGGTGTATCCGGTATTCTCATAACTAGGATAATTACATCTTCACCACCTGGCCAACTGAGATTTAAATGTTTTGGCTGATATTAAGCCATCAGCTGAAAAAAGCCAAAAAATAACCCATGCATGAAGTGCTTTGTGCAGTCCCAGTCCACACAAAATGGCTGGTGCATTGGATACAGAACAATAGTAATTCTGTTTTAAAATAATTTATTGTATGTGAAGGATTTTGGGACATTTCTGAAAGATTGGGGTGAGGACTTTATATCACTTAGTGCGAGTGCAATATGCTCTTTGACTGCACTAATGCCCTTTTTCCTTTTGCCAATTGCTAGGGATGTGAAGATTCACCCAGGTGGGATTTCCACAATGTCTGCTCAATGCTCTATACCACTATGAATTTGTTGGACTGATTACTATATTTACTACTTATTGCTACTTTAATGTTGGGCTTAGTTTCTGTCGTTGATTAGCAATCGATTCATAAGATCAGCAGAGTCCATGACGTTGATGGGTAGACAAGGTACCTGTCAAACTTGACTTGATGGTTGCTACATGCTGGATGAGGCCAGCATCATTTACTCCCCTTCAGGCATTTGGTTTTGGTATTCTCCTTCTCAAAGATGATTTGAGAATCGACAAACCGTGCCTTATGCAGCGATTTAAACAGGGGCAGTTCGAGGAGTCTACAAGTCTATTTCAGGTGGAACAGGACTCAAAAACAAACCTCCTTCACCTACTGTTGTCAGTATCTGAACCACATGCTTATTGCCTAGTCAACTGACCTAGCCACGCCACCCCACCCCAACTACAGATCTTTTGAAGATTTGTAATGTGGAGGATTTTATTAACCATCTGCTGCGCACTTGAAAAAAACAACACACTGGGAAATAAAACCACATCATCACAAAGGTAAGAGATAACAAGGTGTAGAGCTGGATGAACACAGCAGGCCAGGCGGCATGAGAGGAGCAGGAAAGCTGACGTTTCAGGTCTGGACCCTTCTTCAGAAAGGTTTTTCTCTAGATTCTCCAAATTTTTTTTTCAAACAAAAACAAACTCCTAAAAGTTCTTGAAACAATAGAAATGTTGAATTTGGAATAATGGCAATATTCAAAACCTTTCTGTGAAATACAATACTTACTTCTTTGGGTGAAGCTGAACATACCTCACCAGCACTTGTGACTCATTTCACTCCAAATTATTCTGTGGGAGTGATGTTGTCTTCTTGGGCTGAACATTATCTTTTACTTAACTAAACAAGTAATGATTCACTATATTGAAAATAATAATAACTCATTCAATTAAATTGTCACCAACTGTAGGTCTACACAAAACCTGACATAAGAGCCAAAGAAGACATTAAGAATTAATTTTCCCTCCTCAGGCAGAATGGACCTTGGCAATGTAATTTTAGACTGTCGAGAGTAATCCAGGATCCCTAAGAAAAAAGATTCCTAGTCTTACTGTCTCCCTGAATTCCTCCACATCACCTTTGCCCATCTCCAGTCTGCCCCATAGAGAAAACAGCTGAGAATAATACATAAATAATGGCAAAATACTGCGGATGCTGGAAATCTGAAACAAACACTGAGAACTTTGTAGAAACTCTGCAGGTCTGGCGGCATTGTGCAGAGAAAAACAGAGTTAACACTTTAAGACTGATATGACTCTTCTTTGGTACTGAGTCAGTTGGAAATAAAAAACTGATTTCAGAGATCATTGTAATTGACCTCACCCCCTGCTTAATTTGCGGATTGAATCCAGTCTCTTCATAAAGAAGCACTGGAGTGACATCAAAAGTGTCAGTTTTAACGAGCCCATCACAGCGCGTCAGGTAGATGTTTGCTCTTCTGACTACATGCATAATATTGGAAATGAATTTATTTCATAATGTGATTATGACGTCCATGGAGTGATTAAATTTTTAACCACAGGCCTGTTGGGTCTCTGTCAACTTTCTGAAGCAGCTAGCCACTTGGACCCTTTCACATCTTTCCCTATTCTTTTGTTTTTGTGCGGTGTCTTAGAAGATTTCGGTCTATCTTTGTGAGCAATCTGCATAGAGGCAAAGTGCTTTTCGAAGTAACCTTTATTTACATACTATTAACTCTCTACATTATAAATAAACATGAGGTCTGAGTCAGTGCTCCTCATCACCATGTATTGCTGACATCATCATGACATGGTTTCCAATGTTAAGTGTTTGGTAGCTAGTGGTAAAATTAATGCTTTGCTGTACACGTAACCTTTAAAAATGTATTTTTCAAACATTTATCCAAGTCCCTTTTAAGGGAATGAAATCTTTGGTGTTTTTTGGTAAGATATTCTGCAAAAACCTGCTACATTTTTTTAATCCTTCTAACTTCTCATTTCATTTTCTTCAGCAATAATCTAGAATTTAACATATGTAGTTTCCTACCAGCAGACTTTTTTGAAAAATTGGAATAAAGCAAATTTTCTCAAACAAATGTATGAATTGACACTAATACTGAAGACAGCAATCCATAACTTATGAAGGAATTTATTAATTAAAAGCAGCTAATAGTATTTTTACAAATAACAAAATATCTCTTCTAGAGTCTCAGCCCAGAGGAATTGGGTTGGTTAGCTCAGTTAGCTGGATGGCTGGTTTGGAATGCAGAATAGACACCAACAGTGTGGGTTCAATTCCCACACTGGCTGAGGTTACCATAAAGGTCTGTTCTTCTCAATCTCTCCCCTTTCCAGAGGTGTGGGGACTCTTGGGTTAAAATACCCCCAGTTATTTCTCTCCAATGAGAGAGCAGGACTATGGTTACTTTACGCCTGAAGAAATTTGACAAAAGTTCTTGGGGCTAATACAGGGCTCATTATGAAAAGTAGATGCTTCCAGAAGAAACTGTACTCAAAGATTAATAGACAATAGGTGCAAGAGTAGGCTATTCAGCCCTTCAAGCCAGCACCACCATTCATTATGATCATGGCTGATCATCCACATCAGTATCCTGTTCCTGCCTTATCCCCATAACCCTTGATTCCATTATCTATAAGAGCTCTATCCATCTCTTTCTTGAAAGTATCCAGAGACTTGGCCTCCACTGCCTTCTGGGGCAGAGCATTCCATATATCGACCACTCTCTCGGTGAAGAAGTTTTTCCTCAACTCTGTTCTAAATGGCCTACTCCTTATTTTTAAACTGTGTCCTCTGGTTCTGGACTCACCCATCAGTGGAAACGTGCTCCCTGCCTCCAGAGTGTCCAATCCCTTAATAATCTTATACGTCTCAATCAGATCCCCTCACATCCTTCTAAACTCAAGTGTATACAAGCCCAGTCGCTCCAATCTTTCAACATATGATAGTCCCGTCATTCCGGGAATTAACCTTGTGAACCTACGCTGCACTCCCTCAATAGCAAGAATGTCCTTCCTCAAATTTGGAGACCAAAACTGCGCACAATACTCCAGGTGCGGTCTCACCAGGGCCCTGTACAGCTGCAGAAGGACCTCTTTGCTCCCGTACTCAATTCCTCTTGTTATGAAGGCCAGCATGCCATTAGCTTTCTTCACTGCCTGCTGTACCTGCATGCTTGCTTTCATTGACTGATGTACAAGAACACCTAGATCTCGTTGTACTTCCCCTTTACCTAACTTGACTCCTTTTAGATAGTAATCTGCCTTCCTGTTCTTGCCACCAAAGTGGATAACCTCACATTTGTCCACATTAAACTGCATCTGCCATGCATCCGTCCACTCACCTAGTCTGTCCAAGTCACGCTGTATTCTCATAACATCCTCCTCACATTTCACACTGCCACCCAGCTTTGTGTCATCAGCAAATTTGCTAATATTACTTTTAATGCCTTCATCTATATCATTAACGTATAATGTATATTGTAAACATGTATACTAATGTTTGACATGGCCCATTTCTCCCCTCATAGATCACAACAAGTCTGTCATTGGCCAAATTACTCACCCATAACATCAAGACCAGTTGTCTCATCTACACTTCTTGAGACCATTATAGTCCACTTTACACTCTAAAATTTAACCTGCTTCCCATTCCTCCTTCTTGTCCCACTGTCCTTTTCTCAGCCACCCAGTAGGTCACCTGATTGTCACCCTACACAATATGACCCTTATTATTTGCTTATTAAATGATCATGGTCCTTACCATCCATAATATAATTTGCATATGAGTTTTTTCGTATTTTGAATCTGATTTAAATCTGATCATTGGAGGCAATTCCTTCCTCTCACTGATATTAACCCATATGGCTGACCATTCACCAAGTGATGGTGACAGAACGGTTATTATTGTTAGATTTCATCTTGCGCTCTCTCTCTCTCTCTCTTTCCAACCCCCTCCCCCACCACTTTCAGGAAAAGACTATGATGTTACACAATTGTTCCATTTAAAATACTGCATCATAGTCACAATGCCACAATCTGTCAGGGAGCATTTACCATTTGGTTAGTACATTTCTAGGTAGTTCTGAGAATAAATATCAAAAGAAATTCACACTAAGTTGGCACTACTTATGAAGCAAGGGAGAAAGAACTGATGGAAAGGAATATTGAGATGGGAAAAGAGTTGGAAAGGAAAGGTCAAACTTATACAATTACACAGTTTCTGCGGATGCAACAAAACTGAGTTGAGTTTTTGCCACTGATTGTTCCACATACACCCGTTTGTAGCTAATTTTAGTATGGTTTAACATCAGACTAAAGTTGTGCATTCTTATATTGAAATAACTGGAACAATAGGGGCTGACACACAGGGCCATTTTGCTCCTTTGACATGAGGATATTTAAAGGGAACTGTATTGTCAAGAACTTCCTGTTTACATGAATCACAGTTGTGGCATTGCTGACAGCCGCAGTACCACAGAAATGTGAAAGATGGGTCCAGGCAGCTTGTGTTTGCTAAGGTTTTCGAAATGATTGTTGTGTTTTATAGGTTTTAGAGCCAGCTTGTCAACCTGTAAATACCAACTTTATTGTAAAAACTGCAACAGAGTTGAGTTGTCTAAAACTGTGACGGTACCGAATTTGCTCGTTTGTAAGCTGCACAATGAATACAATGAGATTTTCATATTACTGACTTGATAATGGATAATAAAAGCAAACACCAAATCATGAACAAAAACTTCGTCATTAATTTTATAAATAGCAGTAAGTTTAATATTCATGGTCATGTGTTGATATTTTCTTTACATAAAGGTTACATGAGATGGTGAAATATTGGGGCTGAAGGCACTAAATGACTAAAAAAAACCAAGATTTTTGTGATTTTTTTTCTACAAAATACTTATAAATCCTATAAGATTAGAATCACTATTAATTTATAATTCCACAAAAGTTTGCAAACAATTTGAAGTACCTACATAAGGGGAGGAACAATCATCTGATTCCAAAAGGTAAGCCAAAGAAGAGTTCAGATACATTGTTTGTAGAAATTAGAGACTGAAGTGTGCAACATACTGGAACACCACCACAGTTCACCCCAGAAAGTTTCACCTCACAATTTGCAGCACAATGAGTTTATCTCCTAAACTATGCCCGTTTGAGAAGTGGGCAAGCAGAGAAAGTCTCTTCCACAGGCAGATAAGGGAAATAAGGGAATGAGTCATCCCTGCCTTAATCTTGTGCACCTCCCTCTCGCAGCTAGTTTCACAGCAGCATTTGTGAGTCCTGAAGGCAGCCTGCCAGGTATGTAAATCACATGAACAATATGACTAGGTAAGGCACAAATACCTTCAACAAAATTAATCTTACTGCCAAGGAGAGTTGCAACATAGAACATTTTACAATTCATAATATTTCATTCTTTTTCAATTGTAGACTTGGTCTGAGGACTATCCATATCACACAATCTGAATTTGTTTCTTTTAAAGACCAATACTACAAAATATGTCAAGGAACTACCCCAATCAACATCTTTGTCCCCACCTCAATATCTGCCCCTGCTTTGCTTCCCAGCATTGACTTCCCAGCACTTGCACCTTCCTGAATGATCAATGCACAGACCCCGCAGGACCATATTTTCCCCAGACCTTTGATCATCTTTGACGAGTAGCCCCTACACATAACAGAGCAGACTCCTGACAGCTGTGTTTGCCGTTCCCTAACTGATGATACATTATTGCCCTGACTGCTTGTGATGGCCATACAGGACTGATAGTGCCTACTCCCTGGATTGTAGCTAGACATAGGCCTTGACAGTGCCCAGCCAGAGCAGATACTGACTGCAGCCAAGCCCCTGGTCCATGTGTGGACTGTACCAGTGATTATTGATACCAGGATTCCCTGACCAACAGCGCGATCACCCTCCCCAGATGGACTGAGGATTAGATCCCAACCCTATTTTCGAAAATGGCCATTTGGTTGGATAAATGTGTGTTTACTGCATGGGCCCAGGCGCGTGCTGTCAGTGTAAAATTGATGTCTCAGTGCACCATGCAACAAAGGTTCCCCCACCTTCACGCAGAGATTTCTACTGACAAGCAGCCTGTCTGCGTGACCACGCAAAACAACTCGTCAATGCGGCAATGTTGAAAGCCTGTAGGTTCTAGCTGAAGCACCATGCTAACAGGCATGACAAAGCAAAGCAAGGTGTGGATGCAGTGAGCGTGCAGGTAGGTTCTCAGTGAATGAATACTAAAAGAGCGATTGAACAGCACTCACGTGCAACCTGGTCCGATTGGTGAGCTGGGTTCCCGACCCTATGCACAAAATGGCCTTGCAGCAGCCTTTCAACATTAGTTGTTGTTGCTCGCTGCAATGCAGATCTGTGCTTGCTAAACGTCTTGCAATTAGATCAGAGAGGTGCCATGAGGTGGATGAGGGGTTGGTAAATGTCAGCTGCCAATGTCTGTGTGTGTGGCTGGTGGCCATGGACTGAGCCCTGAGATGCTGAGCGATGCGGAGGCTCCACACGGCTAGCAGTGAGCTGAAGTCACCAGGCACTCACCCTGACCTCCATGTTGAGAACTCTCTACGTCTAGATTGTTCAGTACATTTAATACAGAAAACTGCGTCTGAATGAGGTGAGATATGCTGTTAATAAAAGGTTTAAGAAGAAATTGGTATAATTGGCAACTGGGCACTGTCTAGCAATAAAGTCACCTCGCAGTTGGCAGATGCATAAAATGTGCATGGAGTTACTCCCAATATTGAGATAGGCCTGCCCAGACTTCACGCCTGATTCAGCTATAAACCTCCCCATAGCTCACATTGTTCAGGCCCCGATATGATTCTTCCTGATGTAATTCATGATTAACTGAGGTGACACTAAGCTTGCATTTCAGAAGCTTGTCAGATATAAATATAACTCCTTATTGTTGAAAGCATTGTTGAGCAAATTTCCACTGTTTTGAATTCTTGGCAAATTTTGAGTTGGAGTAGAAGATGGTGTCTCAATATGGATGCAGGGAAGGGGAAGCATGTATGGGTTACATTTGAAGATTAGCAGGAAAGCAAGTGAAAAATTCAAGGGTTTCAAGGATGTTTATAATTAAAAGAGGATGCTAAACATAGAGAAAGATCCTTTCATCATCTATGTATTTTCCTTTATTATGTATATTTGCCTCTAACATAGTGTCTGAATTAATATGAAGTTAATAGGTCACAATAGAACAGTGTGCTCCAGTACCGTGTCATGCTTAAAATTGTCTTGGGTAGGATGGATTATGAGACTTTTATAGCTTCAGGTCACAAGCTATGCTATCATAAGCTCACCTCTTAAAGATATACTGACATACTGACCGTGAGACAAGTCTTCCACTTTTGAACATAATGCAATGTTGGGCTCAGTTAGTATATCCCAGAAATTTCACATTAATATTAGGAACAGATACTGTCACTCTGTGGCACAAAACATTGAGATAAAAATAAATTTCTCCATTAGGCTTATTCTAGGTTCTTAACAATATGTAACATGTGAACTTGTTAGATTAATTAATTTATTATAATTTCCTTTAAAATGTATGATGACACTATTGGTAATTAAAGCTCTGAGTAGAAAAAACACAATGGTATGAATTCATGTTGCAACAAACACTCAGGAAGACCACCTTTTTGCAACAGAAAGAAATTCATTTTGGAAACAAATTCTAATGTCAACAAATTTCCTTGTTGTTGCCAGGGAGGTTAGGAATTCATAATGCAAACTATGCAACTTAGCCAGATTACGTTTTCATCAATAATTATTTTAAAATCCTGACTTAATGAGACCATTTCATCACAAGTGGTTCATGGAAATCCTTGACGACTGTTGGGAGTGAGCTTGGAAGTGGGAAGGTCTTTATTAAGGCAGGATAGTTTCATCCCCAAACTGCACTATCTCCTTGCCTCTGCCAGAATTAACACGCAACTTTTTTTAATAACTAACATCTAACAGAGATCTTACACACAACTGAATGTTTTTCTTTACTTTTCTTTCATTACCAAATCACCCATGGTACTTTCTCATGTATTCACCACTACTTTTAAATCATCAGTGTTCTCTAATTCATTAATTTGCATGCAAAAATTAAGGGCAATGAGGGAAAGGTAGAGAGAGGGAGAGGGGTACGGTCATACTCCTGACCAAATGCCAACTAATGACCGCTTAAGGGTCTCCGTTCATCGCGGATGAGATGAAACCAGAGGCATGTAGGTATTTCTCCATGTGGTGTGCTAAAAAGATGCGGACATCTTGTCACATCTGGGTGGGGGATGGTTCCTTGACCAAACATATTCAGTGCCTGACTTACCATCAGGAACCAGAGGCCTACTGAGAGCCACCCTCCTGCGCTCTTACTGCCAACCTCCTCACATCTCTCCTCATGATCCCCACTCTACAAACACCTCCCCCCACTCTGTCCACATTTTTTCCCTGTGCAATCATGGGACTCCAGTTAGTGTGCTTCCATCTGTAGTCACAGCCTCCCCTGTGGTGCTGCTGAGCACAAGAGTTACCCGGAAGCTCTTGATATGTGGGACTCCTAACCCGACCACTCCTTAGCTCCCACCCCGGGACATGATCTCAGCGCAAACCCTGCCGGCAGACTTGACACTGCTGAAAGGTTTATGTCTTGTGAGCTGCGCAGGTCTCTTACCACCTGTAGGGCCTACAGTTGCCACCCAATGACACCTCAACACCCTAGCAATACCACAAACAATGAAGCTTCCTCACCTGTTCAGGATAAATAAATTCTTTTCAATAAAAAAGGAATTCCTGTACTGCTGTAAAACAAAGTCCTTTATGTAAATGTCAGGAGCATCGTAACCAAGGCAATGGCCTACATAATTGCATTACTTGCCTGGTGGTGTGTCCCTCTGTGAAAAACAGGCTTTTATTCCAAAACTGACTTTGATCAAAACCGATGTTTGCCTTTCTTGTTCACATATACTGCTCATACTACCTTTACATGCAATTAAATTATGTACTACATACAAACATAGAACGTAGAAGAGTCCAGTACAGGACAGGCCCTTCGGCCCACTATGTCTGTGTTGACCATGATGATATTCTAAACTAATCCCGTCTGCCTGCATGTGGTCCGAATCCTTCTATTCCCTGCTTGATCATGTCTAAACGCCTCTTAGACTTTGCTAACATTTCTGTTACTTTCACCTCACCTGGCAGTGCATTCCAAGGTTCTACCACCCTCCATGTAAAAAGCTTTCCTTGCTAGTCTCCTTTAAACCTTCCCCCTCTTACCTTAAACGTATGCACCCTAGTATTTGATATTTCCACCCTGGGAAAGAGGGTCCAACTATCCATCCTATCCATACTCTCATAATACAGTATATCTATCAGGTTGCCCATCAGCCTCGGATGCTCTAGTAAAAAGATGATCCATAACAATCCCAAATCTTAAAATCTATTTGTTTCTTCACTAAAATCACACCATATGTGTAGGGATAAAACTGATATTCTGTCCACAATATCTAGAGTCCAGGTTAATCGCTTTCTTGAGTTTTCTACTTGAAGTCAGATTCAACACCACAACCTCCCCCATCGACAGTGAAAGGCAGCAGAGCCTAAATTCACGCCAAGCCGAACACGGATTGAACCATACCCATAGGCACCAATCTGATTCACCACAGCCATTCAGGACAACCAACCCCACAAAGAGGTCCAAGTTGCTGTGGCAACATGCAAGTTGTAGTCCAGAGCTATGCATAGTGACAGCAGTGGCTCCAATTTACTTTCTGGTTGACCAGTAATCTCACCTGTTCCTACTGTTTTCCACTGGATTGTGTTGGAATGATTTACAATTGATAATCAATCTGTTTGACCACATAACGGATGCATCTTCCTTGGGAGAATTGTTACCAATTTCTGGAGCTGGACTTGAACCCAGAGCTTCTGACTCAGACACGGGGACAATACCCATTGCGCTACTAAATCTCCCATTTGTGCTTAACAGAATATCACAAATCTTAGCATTTCAAGTCATCAGAGGAAATTCAGTCTGCTCAAGTCAACTTAAAGTAATTTTGCACTAAAACATATGAACTGTACAATAATGTGAATTGAGTAAAGTAAAAACTCGGTGGGAACTTCATCATACCTTACAGCATTGAAGGCCACCATTTGGCTCATTGTGTCTTTGCTGACTCTTTGGAAAAATAAACCAATGAATCAGATCCCCCTGTTCTTCTCAATACCCTACAAAGGTTTTTTTAAAAAAAATCTTTATAAAATTCCCTACTGAGGGCTATTGTTGAAGCTGCTTCCAATATCTTTTCAGGCAATGCATTTCAGATCGTAACAGCTTTGTTTATAAAAGAATTCTGTCTGTCCACTCTTCGATTCTTTTGACAAATATCTTACATCTTGTGTCCTTTGGAAAACCAACCTTCTGCTAGTGAAAATAGTTTCTACTTATTTATCATATCAATAATTACCTTTGATAATCTTGAACATTTCCATTAAATCATCTCTTAACCTTCTCTGTTATAAGGACAACAATGCAATTTTCACTAATCTTTCCACATAACGAAATACTTTTATCCATGTTTTAATTCTATTGAAGATTTTTGAGTACAGCTACAACACAATAGTTCACCCAACAACATGCAAAACTGCTCAGCTATGTCCTGTCTGCAAAAAAAGGCATGGCAAAATCCGATCCCACCAAATACTACCCCATCAATCTCCTCTAAATCATCAACAAAACAATGGAAGGTATCATTCACAGTGCTATCAAGTGGCAATTAATTAGGAGTAACCCCCTCCCTGATGCTCAGTTGGGTTCAACCAAGGCTACTCAGCTCCAGACTTCGATGTGAGGTGATTCATTTTGGAAGGACAAATTTGAGAGAAGAATAAAGGGTTAACAGAAAGATTCATGGCAGTGTGAAGGAACAGAGGGATCTTGGGGTTCATGTCCAAAGTTCCCTGAAAGCTGCCACCCGGGTGGATAGAGTTGTGAAGAAGGTACATGGTGTGTTAGCTTTCATTAATAGAGGGATTGAGTTCAAGAGCCTGAAGTTATGCTCCAGCTGTACAAAACCCTGGTTTGGCCACATCTGGAGTATTGTGTCCAGTTCTAGTCACCTCATTACGGGAAAGATGTGGAAGCATTGGAAAATGTTCAGAGGAGATTTACCAGGATGTTGCCTGGAATGGAGGGAAGGTCTTACGAGGAAAGAGCTAGGGCTTTTCTCTTTAGAACAATGGAGGATGAGAGATGACTTGATAGAGGTGTACAAAATGATCAGAGGTAAGATAGAGCGGACAGCCAGAGATTTTTTCCTAGGGTGGAGGTAGCTATTACGAGGGGGCGTAGTTTTAAAGTAAGTGGAGGTAGATATCGGGGAGACATCAGAGGTAGGCTCTTTACTCAGACAGTGGTCGGGGCGTAGAATGCTTTGCCGGAGAGGGTAGTGGAGTCGGCCTCATTAGGGGCATTTACGCGGCTATTAGATAGGCATATGGATGATAGTATTAAGGTAGGGGTGGAGGTTAGATAGACCTTAGGTTTAGGGTAAAAGTTTGGCACAGCATCGTGGGTCGAAGGACCTGTACTGTGCTGTACTGTTCTATGTTCTATGTTCATAACAGGTCCAAACATGGACAAAATTGCTGACTTCACAAGGCGAGGCAGCAATGACTGCTCCATAATATGAAGGCAGCATTTGACCAAGTATGGCATCAAAGGTGGCTCACCACACCTTCTTGAGTGCAATTGAAAATGGGCCATAAATACTGTCATTGCCGATGATACACAGATTGTAAAAACTAATTTAAAAAGTCTCTTCTGCACCCTCTCCTAAACCTTGCAACAATCCTAAAATGTTGTAAAATGTAATGCTAAAAAATAAATCCTTGTAACTTTATATACTTAAAAGGGAAAGCTGTGTCAGTTTGTTTGTTCCCAAACTCTTTGGAGGTCTTTGGGTCAATTGCAATGAAAGGCGGTGGGATGATACCGTGAACCAAAGGGAGTTGACACCTAAGAGCTACATTGAAGGGGGCAAGCCTTGGGCTCTTGGCAGGGAATGTCACAGCCCTACCTACACTGTATCCCCACTGGCACCATAACTCAGACATGCATTAAACAGTATTTTCCACAGTTTCCAAGAGATAGTGTGACAACTCCTTCTTATAAATCCAGACTTCTTTTCTTATTTCACTTATATGTTTTCTCAATTTGATTTTGTTTCAGGTAAGTTATGTTTTGAGACGCAACACAATAAACCCGTGATACCTATCATTTAGAAGGAAAAGGTCAGCAGCCACATAGGAACACAACAATCTGCCAGTTCTCCTCCAAGCCACTCACCATCTTGATTTGGAAATATATTGCTGCTCCCACACTGTTGTTGGGTCAAAATCATGGACTTTCTTTCCAAACAGAATTGGAGATGTACCTAACCCCAGGGACTGCGTGAGTTCAGGAAGGCATCTCATGACTGCCAGGGCAATTAGGGATGGATAATAAATACTTTCCTAGCCAACATGAATTGATATTCTTTTAAAAAAGCAACAGGAAGTAGGCAGTGGCAAGAAAGATGAGCAAACTTAGAGTGTAAAGCTATGATATTGACAGAAAGTGACAGACAGCAATTAGGGAAGGAGAAGCTGAAGAGGCTTGACTGACAAGGCAACAAGTTGACAGAGAATACAGAATGCAAGAACCAAAGCTGCATGTAAGGGACTGATACTCTTCAAGGAAGTGTTTATCTACCCTAGATAACAAGGTGTAGAGCTGGATGAACACAGCAGGCCAAGCAGCATCAGAGGAGCAGGAAGGCTGACGTTTCGGGCCTAGACCCTTCTTCAGAAATG
>JAHRHZ010000041.1:9860255-9913114 GCA_024137785.1 Ginglymostoma cirratum
AGTACTCTTCCCACCCTTAAGTGAATTTGGAATACTGCGTACAGTTCTGGTTGCCACATTACCAAAAGGATGTGGATGCTTTGGAGAGGGTGCAGAGGAGGTTCACCAGGATGTTGCCTGGTATGGTGGGTGCTAGCTATGAAGAGAGGTTGAGTAGATTAGGATTATTTACATTAGAAAGACGGAGGTTGAGGGGGGACCTGACTGAGGTCTACAAAATCATGAGAGGTATAGACAGGGTGGACAGCAAGAAGCTTTTTCCCAGAGTGGGGGACTCAATTACTAGGGGTCACGATTTCAAGGTGAGAGGGGAAAAGTTTAAGGGAGATATGCGTGGAAAGTTCTTTACGCAGAGGGTGGTGGGTGCCTGGAACGCGTTGCCAGCGGAGGTGGTAGAGGCGGGCACGATAGTGTCATTTAAGATGTATCTAGACAGATACATGAATGGGCAGGGAGCAGAGGGATACAGATCCTTGGAAAACAAGCGACAGGTTTGGATAGAGGATCTGGATCGGCACAGGCTTGGACGGCTGAAGGGCCCCTTCCTGTTCTGTAATTTTCTTTGTTCTTTTGTTCTTTGAAACACCTTAACCACTAAATGTTCGTCTTATGGGAAAGACCACAAATCAAGAGTTTATCCAGCACTTCAGAAAATATAACAGTTGAGTAGAATCACCGGGAAATCTGGCAGCATTTGTGGAGAGACATCAAAGTTAATGTTTCGGATCCAGTGACCTTACAATTCAGGGACACTAGACCTGAAACGTTAACTCTGATTTCTCTCCACAGATGCTGTCAGATCTGTTGAGATTTTCCAGCAATTTCAGTTTTTGTTTCAGTCTTCCGGTATCTGCAGCTCTTTTGTGCTTTTTTTCACCAGGAATTCTGTTCATTTTGGCTCAAAAAGGAAGAACTTCTAATGTAATCTATCATTAAATTTTTAATACTTCAAGTAATACTGAAAATGCAGACAATGACACTGAAAACATAAAGAGTGATACTACAAATCCTGCCCTTGACACTGATGAAACATTCAGAGTATTAACAATTACTACAAATATGGGTCTAGATGCAGATTTTGATCCTGAGGATTTTGAGAGAGATACTAGACAAAATGGAAAGTGATCAGTGTAGATCAAATAGCAAAAATTGTAAATCTTATTAAACTAGAATCAAAGTAAAGAAATGCAAATTAAAGTAAATACATTTTGAAAGGAAATATTCTTATTGAACTTTTTTTTGGCGGGTAAAATAACGTGTGAATTTAGGTAGATTAAAATTTTTAACTAAAATAATTGCATGAAAGGAGGTAATTCAGTGAATTGTTGATTATTCAATGTTAACAGTGCAAATATGTCAGCTTATTACTTCATAAAAACATTTTCTACATTTTATTTTTACATTTTTTTAAACTGCCATCCTTTTATTTTCTGGGCGTAGGATGTAGTGCAGTATGTTGCGAAATCATTTGAATTAACATTTATGTTACTAGTTATTGATGCATCATCCGTAAAACCAATTACAATATACATTTGAAAAATAACACATATTTCTTTTTGTAAATAACTCAAATATAAGGCTATGGTGAACATCTCTGCTTTGTAACAAGTGGTCAATTAGTCTTCTAGCTGCAATATTTGCCTGGTCATCAGTGATGACATTTTAAATGGAATTCATTGTGTGAAACACATTGAGATGTTTTGCAGGCACAGCGCTGCACTAATGCAAATATTGTACAAAACATTGAAGCCTGACTGATGAGGAATGACTGTGTGAGATGCTGCAGAATTTCACTGATTGGAACCAGTACCAAAAGAAAAAATGGATTGAAATTATAATCACTTAAAATGAAATTGCAGCAATACTGACTTCCCCATCATTGGAATGACCCCCTACAAAATGTGTAATTAAATCTACTGTTCTCTGTCCAACTCGTATTCCCAACAAATGCGGGTGTCCACCATGAGTCAACGGTCACACAACTTTCCTCAAACTGAGTTCTGTCTTTTATACCGAAAATAAAAGTTCTGATGGACCAACAGAGTATTGGCACCAACCATACCTTCTTGTGCAAAATGTAACATGATCAATGGAAGCCAAAACTTGAATATGCAAAAAGGTTTTCCTCATTCTCTTATTTTCATCTCCCTATGTCCTATCATGTACACACCATGTCACATTGCAGCTGCAAATGGATTGGAATGCATTAAATTGTCTCCCAGATACTTCCGAACAACTCGGACCATAGGCAAAATGTTACATGTCATTTTTGCAACAAAAATACGCCAAATGAATCATTTGTATCAAATTGGTGCATTAAACAAAAAATGCAGATACAACCAAATACACATTTTTACAAAATCTGTAATAAACATTTAAACTTCCTGCCAACTTTCTATGACAAATTCCTACATCTGTAATTCTAATGGAAATTGCTTATGTAAACTGTCTAACTGCAGAACCAGTGGGAGGATGGACTTACAGCATGACAAGTTACATAGGGAGATTCCATTATAAATGAGGGCACTGGAATTTACAACAGAAAAAATAAAGACAGAATGTATAGCTTCTAAATTGTGACTGTAGTACCTTTACAGATGTAGATTCAATTTCTTCCCGTTCTCTGTAAACAATTTGAGTGATTAATACATTTGATTGACTTGCAAGTTCAACTTCAGGAACAATTGATGAGCTGTGAAGAAAATTTGTGTGGCAAATTGAAATATGCAAATGATGATGACATAACTGATCACATCAGAAAAGGCCAATGAGAAGTGCATTATGGTGCAGGAATAAGATACTAAATCAGAAATTGACACCTTGCAATATAAGTGTAAATAAACAGTACTGAAGAGTATAAATATGATAAATGTGAAGTGATGCACTTGGGCAGGATAAATAAGGCAAGGAAATACGTGATGAACAGTTGGGCCCTGGGAAACACTAAGGTTCAGAGGGGCCTTGGTGTGCATGTACACCGGTCCCTTAAGATATCAGGATAGGTGGATAAAAGTGGTTGAGAAGGCATATGGATGCACATTGTTATTAGCCAAGGCAGAGAGTTTAAGAGCAGGGAAGTTATGCTGGAACTGTATAAAACATTGGTTAGGCCACATCAAGAGTATTGTGTGCAGTTCTGCAATCTGCATTACAGGAAGCATTGGATTGCACTCAAGACGGTGCAGAGGAGATTTACCAGGATGTTGTCTGGGTTCGAGCATTTTAGTTATGAAGAGAGATTGGACAGCCTGCGTTGTTTTCTATAGAGCAGAGGAGATTGAGATAGGACATGATTGAAATGTATGAAATTATGAGAGGCATACATAGGGTAGGCAGAAAGAAATGTATCTCTCATAGAGTCATACAGCATGGAAACAGACCCTCAGTCTAATCAGTCCATGCTGAACATAATCCCAAACTAAACTAGTCCCACCTGCTTGCTCCTGGACCATAACCCTCCAAACCTTTCCTATTCATGTACTTATCCGAACGTCCTTTAAATGTTGTAATTGTATCCACATCCACCACTTCCTCAGGAAGATCATTACCCACACAAATCACCCATTGTGTAAAAAATTTGCCTCTTGTGTGTTTTTTAAATCTCTCTCCTCTTAGATGGTGAGCTGCCTTATTGAATCACTGCAGTCCATGTGCTGTGAGTTGACCCACAATATACTTTGGAAAGGAGTTCCAGGATTTTGACCCAGCAACAGTGAAGGAATGGCAATGTATCTGTTGCCCTTGTCCTTCTAGATGGAAGTGGTATCAGGTTTGGAAGGTGATTCTTGTAGATAATACACACTGCTGCTACTGAGAGTCAGTGGTGGAGGGAATGGATGTTTGTGAAAGTGGTTCCAATGAAGCAAGCTGCTTTGTCCTGGATGGTGTCAAGTTTCTTGAGTGTTGTTGGAGCTGCACCCATCCAGGCAAGTGGGGAGTATTCCATCACACTCCTGACTTGTGCCTTGTAGATGCTGGACAGGCTTTGGGGAGTCAGAAGGTGAGTTAGTCGCTGCAGGATTCATAGCCTCTGACCTACTCTCATAGCTACTATATTAGTGTGATGAGTCCAGTTGAGGTTTTGGTCAATGGTCACCCCTGGGATGTTGATAGTGGGGGATGTAGTGATAGTAACACCATTTAATGTCAAAAAGCGATGGTCAGATTATCATTACAAACCCCACTTTATAGCATTCACACCAGCCTCACTATATGTCAACCAGCATTTCTGAAATGACTGCTTTCCTTACAGTCCTCAGTTTCGACAAAGGGGCTACAATAGCTGTCCTAGTTCATTACCAATGTTAACCAACTACAATGCTTATCTCCAGCATTTTCTGTTTTTGTCTCAGATTTCCAGCATTTATAAACTTTCTAGAGAAAAAAGAAATAATTGGGGAGCTAATGAATGTATTTAGAGCAAACACTATCACACCAGGAAGAATAAACATTGTTTCAGCCAAATGGTAAAGAGCGATGCAGCGAAGTCCATTGTTTGAGCAATAATATAAATAAAGGTCAGTTAAGAACCAGTTACTTCCTAGTGTTGCAAATAACAATTACACACTGAATATTATTTCTGAATTTAATATTGCATACTGCTGCACAAAATAAAATGCATGTGTTTAAATATCTGATATTTTCCATTTTGATTTTCACTTGCTCGGAACAGAAGGTAACCCCCACCCCAACCCTACTTTCCTTTTCCCCTTTCCCTTTGAGTAACTTCTCTCAGGTTGCCCATTTGTCAGTAAAATATTTGTCACTTGCGCTGGTGTGACGCAGGTTGCCCGGGGTAACTGTGAAATTAACCCGAATAATCTCGTTGTTACTCTTAGCAACAAACTGTTTCAATTAAAAGTGGGAAGAGAATTCGAAAGGAACAAACAATAAAAAATAATCCAACTGCCAACGTACCTCAGCCACTCTCAAAAGATAATCAGCAACGAAACAGTTTCATTTTTAATATTTGCTGCACTGTAAAGTAAAGCAAAACGTTCCAAAATAAATATATTGTCTTGTTCTGGCTCTCTTGGTCCTGATTCAACCTACACAATTTGATATAAATATCACACCAGGTGCATATTTATTACAACGTACTTAACAGCACAAGTACATTTTTACCTTTAATAATTTAGAATCCTATATTTCATATACAAGGCAACCAATGAATTAAAACTGTAAAATAGGCTTGTGATGTATTTAACAGGTAACCGAATGAACTATAAATCATTAATGTACTTTTCCCAATTGTTTGGGAAGAGTGACTGCATGAAGCCACCTAGTGGCAAGGAATCAATTGAACCATTGGGAAAATTATACAGGATATTTGAGGAGATACATCGTGTATTGTAAAGCTACTGTCGGAGCTACATTTGTACACCAATATCTATTTGTTGCTACAGTTTACGAAACAGTACATTTATAATATTTCACCAAAATGTTTGCTTTATTAGGGTGAGGCAATGGCCTAGTGGTATTATTGCTAGCCTGTTAATCCAGAGACCCAAATAATGTCCTGGGGTCTTAGGTTCAGATCCCACCACAGCAGATGGTGGAATTTGAATTTGATTAAAAATATCTGGAATTAAGAATCTAATGATGATTATGAATCAATTGTTGAAAAATTCCATCTGGTTCACTAATGTCCTTTAGGAAAGGAAACTGCCATCCATACCTGGTCTGGCCTACATGTGACTCCAGATCCACAGCAATGTGGTTGAATCTGAACTGCCTGGTGGGCAATAAATGCTGGCTCAGCCAGTGGCACCCTCATCCTGTTAATGAATATTAAAAATTTCCAATCATGTTACAAAGAATGTTTTTAATAAATCATTTGATGAGTTTCCATTCCTGCCTTCTTGAAGGGATGGTTGTACCTAAAAGGAACTCGCACATCTGTGGACTGAACTTGTGATAATGGTGTACTTTGCAGACCGTCTGAGAACACTGTGGATCACTTATACCAGCTGCTAACTCCTGATGTTGCACATAATCCTCCCCAGTACACAGGGAGGGAAAGTGAGCGCAGCAGCATTAAGCTTTTCCAGTGATACTTGACAGATATTGCTATGAGCGCAGGCTCACTAAGACCCATCTGCTTAGGCGTTCAGACCAGGAGGTTTACAAATGGAAAGATAGCAAGGGAAATAAAATCAGGATTTGCATTTATATAGTGTCTTCCAAAATCTCAAAGGTCCCATTGCACTTTGCAACTAATGGAGTCTAAGTGAGGTGTTATCAAGATTGTAAAATAAAGAAAAACAATTTGCACACAGCAAGGCCCCACAAGCAGCAATGAGACTAATGACCAATAATCAGATTCAGTAATATTGGTTGAGGGCTTAGTATTGCCTGTGATGGTGGGCAAATTTGTTGTTCTTAAAGTAGAGAAAATAATTAAATCTTTTACATTCATCCCCAAGGGTTGACCTCATCTCAACCCAAAGATAGAATGTCCAACAGTACAACAGTACAGTCCCTCAGCAATGTACTGCAGTTTCAATACTGAGGTCATTGCTCATCACTTGAGTAGGGCTTTAACTCACAAGCTTCTGGTTCAGAGTCAACAGCGATAACACTGAGGTATAACTGAAACTTGTACATTAAATGTAAGGTGTCAAGGAGACTGGCAGTGAGTCATACAGTTAGCAATGGGTGGGTGGCTGGATTTACAGAAAAAGCACCATTTGAGGTATTCCAGGAAATCTGATAAGATAACGTTCTGATACCCACTCTTTTTTATAATTCATCGTTGATTTCACTATTCACATGTTATTTCTGATACTAACATTCCATATGTAAATCTGTCATGTCACTGTAAGGCAATTCAAATTTATTTTGGGACAGATTACTGGTAAATAACGCTACTCTATATATGATGGTGCAGTGATTCATTTGTAAATAATGGTTTATGGTGATTTCCAAGTATCAGGGCAGCTGCACAAAATTTTCCCCTCGCACGGGTTTAAATTGGGTATCTTAAGGGAGACCAGAGGTCATTAGATTTCAACCTGTGGATCACAAAGCACTCACAAAGTCACCAGATTATTTTGTCACCAAAGGTCTGCATTTGACAATCTCCTGACAGCATTTCTGTAGCACTCTGGATAGTTGCCATTGTTGTGTAAACATTTAGGTCAAAGGTCATAAGGCACTATGTCAGAGGGCTCTTGGCATTTCATTAGTGCTTACGCTGGCTACCAGACATGTGTCAATATTTGCAAGTATCCTACACAGAAGAGTATGAAAACCACTGCTTTAAATTTACTGGACTAGAGATTTTTTTGTATGTTATGCAACTGATTTTTAAAACTTTCGACTGATTTTGAAAAGTAACACATGAAGATGTTATCTCCAGGGAAATATTCAGATTTTTAGACATCTCAGGCTTGTTATGTTAGCCATATCTTCTGGCTCTGCTTTGGTTCTGTCAGCATTATCATAATTGGCAAAACCCTCACTTATAATGCTGAGCGCCTTCCGATTTAATGTAATGCTGTGACTGAGAAGCTTTGGGTTGATCCGCTGCCACCAATCATTCTTATCGGCATTAGTCTAAGCTACTGATCCAAACTGGGAAAGATACCCACACAAAGTCGTTGGCAGAAGGTAGGCTCAATCTTAATAAACAATAAATGTTTGCTACATAGTGCTTATTTTCTACTTACATCATATCTGATGTCTTATGGTCTCGTGTGAGTCAACAGGCTCAATTTAATAATAAGAACATGTTACTGATACTGGTGGGCACCGCAGGGGCTAGGGTGCATCATCATCTGCATAATACCATTTAGATTTGATAAGTTTCCATTCAACATATGTAAGTTTCCATTAACTATTAGTTTCTGATCTTATTAAGGTCGCCGTCTAGCCTAATGCTAATTTTGTTGAAAAGAGGAGAAAGTGACTCATCTCAGGTCTATATAAGAAAAGTATTTTTAAGTACACAATCAGTAAGGACACGTAGTCAGTGTGAGGGAGATTTTGCCTGAGTTAGACAGAGACCGAGGCCAAGTCAGTGTAGTTGGGAATTTGGTTCAAAGTAGGAATGTGGTGCAAAGGGAGAAAGAATTGTTTTGAATAAGGTTTATTGGATGTGTGCTCAGAGTGCAGTTTGATGCAGGGCAGGGAGAAATTCCTTTTCTCTTCTATTCTTTTTAAATAAGTTCTTTAGATAAGAATCTGATATTAGCGGCTGCTTTTAAATTGCTGTAAATTAGAAATGTTTAGTATTTTAAAGAAGTAGCTATATTTGGATTTAACTGAGAAAGACCGGGAATAAGGAAAATAATATAAGAAATTCAAAGTAGAATAAAGTTAATATCAGGGAAGTATATTTAAGGAATTGCAGTTTAGCTTGGTAAAGTGGAACATGCAGCCTGTAAAATGTGGGAAGTCATGGACACCAAAAGTTTCATAGTCTACAACAAGTGTAGGAAGTGCTGCCAACTGTTTTGTGGCTGGGGTGCAGGAGGGAGGGCTTTAGATCCCTGGGTCACTGGGACTGACTTTGGAGAAGACGGCACCTGTACAAGCCAAGCATGTTGCACCTGAATAGAACTGGGACTGAGTTCCTTGAAAGAGGTTTTGCTATTGGAGATCGTTAAATTAATCTGGCAGGGGTCTGGGAACCAAGACAGAATATTAGAAAACACTGTTAGGGTCCACAAAGTCCTTGGAAAGGTGGATAGTACTAATATAGAGAATTAGTAAGTTAAAAGGTGAGGTGGAATAAGGGAGAAAATAATGGAATCTAAATTGAGGTTACTGTGCATGTGTGTGAATGTACAGAGGACAGTAAATAAGGTTGCGGTGGGGAATAGTTAAAGGCACAGATTGCCACGTGGAAATACACTGACTAGCTTAAGGAAGGGCAAGTGTTAAATATTCCTGAGTACAACGTGTTCAAAAAAGATAGAGAAGGAAGGAAAAGAGGAAGAGTGGCAGTATTGTTACGGAGTGTTCTGCAGGGCTGGAATAGTGAATGCCCCAGAGGTTTCAAGGACAGACTCAATTTGGTTAAAGCTAAGGTTAATATTTTGAGTCCAGTGATTCTTCATCGTTTGTTGACATTTGGCCAAATGACAGTCAATTTTGTCCCAAATCATCATTTCCAAAATTTTCCCATCACTGAGTTTCAACAGATTGACCTGCAGTTTCTGGGCTTATCCTTGTACCCTCTTGTGAACAAGGGTGCAACATTTGCAAGTCTCCAATGTTTCAGTGCTTTACAGCAGGGAAAGAGGCGGTCAAAAACGTGTCTAATCTAATCCCATTTTTCCAAGGCCCATAGCCTTGAATGCTATGGCATTTCTAGTAAACACTGAAATATTTCTTAAATGTCATAATGGTTTCCGCCTCTAAAACCCTTTCAGACAGTGAGCTCCAGATACCCATCACCTTAGAGTGAAAAAATTCTCTTTTACAATCTCCTTTAAACCTCCTATCCTTATCTTAAATCTGTAACCACTGGTTATTCACCCATCTACTAGGGGGAGAGTTTCTTTTTATCTGCCCTATGTATGCGTTATGATTTTCTACACCTCAATAAGGTTCCCCGTCAGACTTCTCTGCTTTAAGGGAAATAACCCCAGTCCATCAAGTCTCTTTTCATAGCCGAAATCCTGCAGTCCAGGCAACATCCTGGTGAATCTTCTCTGCACCCTCACTAGTGCAATCACATCCTTTCTGCAGTGTGGTGACCACAACTGCACACAATACTTCAGCTGCAGCCTGACTAATGTCTAATATAACTCCACCACCATAAACTCACTGTTCTTGTATTTTACACCTCAACTAATAAAAGTGAGTATACAATATGTCTTCTTAATCACCATTTTTGAAGCCACTCCTGTATCTACTCAGGATTGGAAGATTATAGCCAGTGCTTCCATAATTTCCACCCGTACTTCACTCAGGATCCTTAGATTCATCTCACCGATCCTGATATCCAGTCAACTTGAAATACAGTCTATTAAATACATTCCTTTTCATCATTTTTTAACCCATCAATTATCTCACCTCCTTCCTATTTCCTTGATGAAAGTGATGTAAAGTATTCATTTAATACCTCAGCCATGTGTACCGCCTGCGTTGTAAATCCCGTTTTAGCTGACTATTCAGTTCTACTCCTCCTTTTATCATATTTTTACTATTTATATAACCAAACAAGATTTTTGAACCTTGGAAAATAGGCAACAGGTTTAGATAGAGGACCTGGATCGGCGCAGGTTTGGAGGGCCGAAGGGCCTGTTCCTGAGCTGTAATTTTCTTTGTTCTTTGTTCTTTGTTCTTTAGCTGCTAGTCTTATCTCTTACTTTTTTTCTCTTTTGATATCTTTTTCCTTTCCTTGAAGCAATCGGTACTGATTGTAACAAGCTGCACCTCATAGAATATGAGTTCCCTGACTGGGTAGACAAACTTTGTTTTTTTGTCTACAGATGCTGCCATAGATATTGTGTTTCTCCAGCACTCTCTGTTTTTCACTAATGTTTAACTAATGTGCTTGAGTTTTTTGTTTGTTTAGCCCTCAAATCGTTGCTTTCAATTTATCTGGGCCTTATACATCGTCATCCTGTAAAAGTTGGCTCTCCTTAAGTTAACTATTCTTCTTACGCTGTCTGACACTGGAATGCGTGATAATGTATGCATAGTTAATGGAACCCCATGTTTTACAAACAGAGGCGTGGAATGACAAAGCAAGCAGGTTATGGTGAGTTTTTATAAAACCTGGTTTGGTCTCAAATCGATTATTGTGTCCTGTCAAGGGCACCATACTTTGGGAAGAATATGAAAATATTAGAAGGGGTGGAGAAAAGTTCACAAGAGTGGTTCCAGGAACAAGAAGGTTATTTAAGATTATAAAGGGATCGCTACCAATTGAGCCAATGGGCTGATGAGTGGCAGATGGAATTTAATTTAGTTAAATGTGAGGTATTGCATTTTGGTAAACAAGGGCAGGACTTATGCAGGTAATGGTAGGGCCCTGGGTGGCGTTGTCAAACAGCGAGACCTAGAGATTCAGGTAAGTACTTCTTTGAAAGTTGCATCACAGGTAGACAGGGTGGTTAAGAAGGCATTTAGCATGCTTGCCCTCATTGCTCAGACTTTTGAGATTAGGAGGTGGGTTGCCATGTTGAGGTTGTACAGGATGTTGGTGAGGCGACTTTTGGGTTACTGTGTGCAGATCTGGCCGCCCTGCTGTAGGAAGGATATTATTAAATTGGAGAGAGTTCAGAAAAGATTTATCAGGGTGTTGCTGGGAAGGCTTGAGTTAAAAGGATAGTCTGGATAGGCTGGGACATTTTTCACTGGACTGTAGGAGGTTGGGGGTGACCTCATAGAGGTTTATAAAACCATGAGGGGACATAGATAATATGAATAGCAAAGGTCTTTTCCCCAGTGTGGGGGGGTTCAAAATAGGGGGCATATTTTTTAAGGTGAGAGGAGAAAGATTTAAAAGGGATCTGAGGGGCAACTTTTTCACACAGAGGGTAGTTCATATGTGGAATGAACTGCCAGAGGAAGTGATAGATGCAGGTACAGTTACAATATTTAGAAGACATTTGGATAGGTACATGAATAGGAAATGTTGGGAGGGATATGGGCCAAACGCAGACATGTAGGACTAGCTTAGTTTGGGAAACTTGGTCAGCATGGACAAGTTGGACTGAAGGGTCTGTTTCTGTGTTATATGATTCTATGACTCTAAGGAACAAAAAGCATGCAGTTATATTGCCCTGTGTAATCTGTAGACTAACAACAAATGGGAAAGTTGCACAGGAAAAAATCTGCAGGGAAATTACAGAGAGATTCCAAAATTGCAGAGTGGTTATATTAGGGGATTTTAGTTACCCAGTTACAAGCTGGGATATTGATAGCGTAATTAGCATCCAAGAGCATCATTTCTAGATTGTGTTCAAGAGAATTTCGTACAACAGTTTCCAGTCCAATAAGAAAGGCGCTCTGTTGGAACTGGTTCCTGGAAATGAGGTGAACCAAGAAAATCAGTCAAGGGTCAAAGGGGGTACATTTAAGAGGTGCACTTCATTGTATCATAGGGTTTAGGACAATGGTGGAGAGTGACAATGGTCACTCAAGAGTAAGTAAAATCAATTGGTGGAGAATCGATTTTAATGGAGCCAGAACACAACCGAGCCAGATAAAACAAAAATTGGCAGCATAAACTAACTGAGCAATGGGCTACCTTCAAAGAGAAGTTGTTTCAAGTACATTTAAGGTATATTTCTTCGAAATTGAAAAGTAGGACAAACAACTCCAAAGTTCCCTAAATGAAAATGGAGATTGTACTTAAGATAATGGAGAAAAAGTGTGCTCTTTCATCAGGTAAAAAGTACAATTGAAATCCAAATGAAATACAGAAGTTTCAGACGGAAGGCAACAAGCTGATTAGAGAAGCAAGGAGGAATTATGAGAAAAGACTGACAGCCAACATAAAGGGGAAACCCAAAGTCTTCTCGAGGCATATAAATAGCAAAAGAGTGGTAAAAGGTGAAGTAGGACCAAGTGGAGACCAAAAAGGGGATTTACACATAGAGGCATGGGGCATGGCTGATGTATTGAATGAATACTTTGCATCTATCTTTACATGGACGTAGATACAATCCCTGGCCACGGGACACAGGGGAACTCTGTCACTAGAAGAGTTCAAAATTGTTAAGAAAGACAAGTTGGATAGACTGTTGGTGCTTAAAGTTACCAAGGCACCATGAAAGGATGAGATGTATCCAAAGATTTTGAAGGAAGTGAGAATGGAAATTGCAGGGGCATTGGCCATAATCTTTCAGTTTTCCCTAGATTCAGCAGAGGTGTCAAAAGACTGGAAAATTGAAAAAAATCACTCCTTTGTTGAGAAAGAGATTTGTAAGGATAAACACAGAACTTACATACCAGTCAGTTTAACTTCAGTGGTTGAGAAGCTTCTAGAAACGATTATTCAGGTAGATTTAGCTGTCATGTGGAAGGACATGGGTTGATTAGGAGATTTAAATCTTTCTTGCTAGAGTTTTTGGAAGATGAACAGAAAGGCTCAATGAGGGTAATGTAGTTGTTATAGTGTACTTCCAGAATATGGAGGTGCTGGTGTTGGACTGGAGTAGACAAGGTCAGAAATCACATGACACCAGGTTATAGTTCAACAGGTTTATTTGAAATCACAAGCTTTTGGACCCTCACTCCTTCGTCAGGTGTTAGTGAGGGAGGTAGTATCAGACATAGAATTTATAAGTAAAAGATCAAAGGGTCACACCACTGCATTAAACAAACCTAAGATGCTGTTAAATCTTTAATCAGTTAGAACGTTTTAACTGATTAATATGTATATGTAGATCCCTGAATTCCTTTCAAGTCACTAGTACATGAAGTACTAGTCAGAATAGACGGGGAAACCTATTTCTATTTGTAAAAGATTCACGAACAAGAGGGAACAAATTTAAAGTGAAACGAGCAAATATGATGCAAGAAGGAACTTTTTGACACTGAGTGGGTCAAATCTGGAATGTACTGCCTGGAAATGTGGTGAAGGCAGTTTCTATTGAAGCATTCAAGACAGTGTTGAATGATTATTCAAATGGAAAGAATATGCAAGGATACAGGAGAAAGGTGGGAGAATGACACTAAATCATGATGATCATTTGGAGTGCAGCTGCAGTCATGATGTACCTCCTCCTACACTGTAAACACCTCTGTGATAATCTAAAGATGACTCTTGAAGACCAAGTGTGGAAATCTTCATTTAGAATGATCATCTGTCTAAAAGAGATACCACTCTGCAGCAATTGGTGTAGAGATAACTGTAGGCAGGCATAGACCACCTCTTACACTTCCCAATCCACATGCCACTTCTATACTGGTGTTACTCTTTGTCAACTGTTTCCCATTGGGAAACCAATTAGTGGTCTTAATAGTTTCAGAGATAGTAGGAACTGCAGATGCCGGAGAATCTGAGATAACAAGGTGTGGAGCTGGATGAACACAGCAGGCCAAGCAGCATCAGAGGAGCAGGAAGGCTCTAGGCAGGAAGGGTCTAGGCCCGAAACGTCAGCTTTCCTGCTCCTCTGATGCTGCTTGGCCTGCTGTGTTCATCCAGCTCTACACCTTGTTATCTCAGTGGTCTTAATAGAGTCTGCTCATCATTTAGCAATCCTTAGTTCGTTATTGCCGAGGAAGGTAATTTTGATTGCTGTAGTTTTTCATGAAAGAAATACTGTGGTAAGCTTTGAAACCAGCATTCAGTGTTATCTGAATTCCCTTGCTTACTTCACAAGCCAATACAAACTGCGTGAAGGCTCATCATTTCCAGCTCTCTGCCCTTTATTCTTCAGTTAAATGCACTGGAAACACATTGAGTGTTAAACAAATAAGAGCCTCAAGTCATATTTAGTTTCAATTAGAAATAATTGCTTCATGTTATGCACTGTACAACAACTGTTTATTAGATTACATACGCTGTAAAATATTTTCAATTGATAAAAGCTCATTTGATTTTTCCATACATGCATATTATCTGCAGTACAATGAAAGTGGCTGTAATGAGATGGTGATGTATGTCATGATTTAACAGTGACATGCAGTCATTTACAAGAAACTGTGAAGAAGTGATGGAAGAGTCTGTGCATATCTGAAAGGTATACTTACAGAGAACAATGCCATCTACAATGGTGTGAATAAAAGAGCTTGCAAAAACTTATCAGACTCACACAACAGCGACTCATAAGTGAGGGGAATCCATTATAGGCCACATACTACCAGGAGAGACAAGGACGGACATCTCTCCAACATGTGCAATAGAACCTCGAGCTATAAGTCTCATGGCAACACAAGGCATTATGAAATGCTGAAATGAGAATTGTAGCATCTTGTCTAGATTGAAAAAATTTTTGTTTCCTTGCTTTCTGGGACTGCATATCTCTGTCATGAATTGACAGCAGGGATGGTGGTAACATGGAAATGGCAGGGCTCCTCAGTACCCCACTGGACTCTACCACAGGCACTCTCAAACAAAATACACACAATGACCTCACACATTAAAGCATAACTTTAAACTTCACTTTGGCTGAGCACATGATAAACATAAATTGTAAATGGCTTACGAAACCTTAATTCATTAATACATCAACACTAACATTGTTAAGGACTACAATTTTGCTGGATGCAAAATACAGTTACATTGTTTTCCTACCATCGCTATTTTTAATGAAATCCAGCATCTGAAAGAAAATGAAGAAAAAGCAATAGCTTTGATGAGCAACATTAACAATTAAAAACATCATGAATCATGCTTTAATTTGCCATTTACAGACTTGTTAATATAATGTGTAGTATTCTTGGTAGTTTTATCTGACACACCAAGTCTTTCACAACTGTGAGGATTGGGAGCACAAATTAGGCATCTATTTTACACTGATTAACTGTACTGTGTAGATTATTTGACTGAAGTCTATGCTTTACCATCTTGCTGATGAGGAAACTTTGAAGCTTTGGTGGGTGTGGGAGTGGGGAGTGCCATTCTCACTTTTGACGTGTTACCACTACCAACACCCACTCCGCCTCTCGAAATGCTCCTCAGTGGAACAGGCAGCCAATCTGCTTTGTTAGCTCCTTGGCAACACAGTTGCTTGGAATGAGTTACAGTACATTTACAGACAACCATTTTTAAAACAAATTCCACTCTCTATTCTTACCACTTGCCCATTGAAACAAATAGTGATTTTATTCTTTTTTTCCTCCCACTCCCTGAGTCTTTGGGCTCTGAATTTGCAAGGATTGCAAGAACACTGTGGTAAAGATAAAAGCAGAAGTAATTTTTGGTCTCACATCTCTAAATTGCAGGGGTGGAGGGGAATTCTTTATAAGACAGGCATTCATATAAACATTCAGGGAGAGATAGAATTAGTAAAAGGTAAAGAGATTATTCAGTTAGTACCAATTCAAGTTCAAATTAAAACAACTGACGAATGCCAATTTAATAATGTCCTTGCTTTTCAGAATAGAATCCATACCGTCCAAAGTTGGAGACGGTAAGGACTGCAGATGCTGGAAGCTACAGTCAAAGTTGGTGTTAGTTGCCTAGAATTCCTTTGGGGAGTGGTTGATTAGCCAGTTAGTAGTTGAGGAGTTCTAAAAATCTCCTCAAATCTCCCCTTAGAAATTTTTGCCAAATTCTTCTTCACTGTTTTGGTGAAAGAAATTTCCATTAGCAGAACAAAAATGCGGGTTGTTCCCCGCTTTTTACAGTTGAAAGAATTGTCTTTTGTATCATAGAGTTAGGGGTATTGACATTCAGTAGATGTTGTGCGCTGACCCCCTAAATAACAGCTGTCCTAAAATCAGATTCAAGTTCAACTCTGCAAGAATCATCGGACCAAGCCTCGTGGGGCTGGGGAAGAGAAGGAGAAACAGTTACCCTCAAAACAAATGAAACAAAATTAAACTGTGGATGCTGGAAACAAACAATAGCAGAAATTGCTGGAGAGCCTGGAAGTTCTCAAGTGGGATCACTGCATTCAAAATGTTAGCTCTGTTTTCTCTGCACGGATGCTGCCAGACCTGATGAGTTTCTCGAACACTTTCTGTTTTTGTTTGTTTAACAAACTCAAGATAAGGGCTTGCATAGCAGTTGACTATCATTCATTCCAGAGGACAATGAAACTTATTAACACCTCTTCTTGTAAAATAGGTGTTACTTGTGATTCTATTGGGTAAGGATTTCCCCTGAAGATGGCCATTTCTGTAACACACTGTGACAGAATAGTGAGCACCCCAACCTATCAGTTGTTACCTGGTAGTTGATTCCCTGGCAATAGTTGATTTCAGAGACATTTGCTGGAAGGTTATTGCCAAGTCCAGTCATGCTTCTCTGAAGAATTAGCCATCTTTGTGGGTATTGCCTGCGTTTTAAAAACAGTCATCATATTTAAAATAATGTATATACCATGTATAACTATATATATAACAATTGCTAACAAGAACGATATACAAATATATGTTAGAATTTTTTTTACTCTGTGATCAATCTTGGATCTCACAAATGTATTGGAGTACCTCAGCGTGGAACATACTGCCCAGGCACAAGTTGCATTTTACTGTAATTTTGAAGTTGAAATATTTTGTAATGTACCTTTCCAAATTTCATGTAGATATTTTTGAGAGAAAGGTACCTAGATGGCAAGCATACGAATGTATAAAGGTACCTGTGACATTTAATTCTTCCGTTGTTTGGATTACAGGATGAAAGAAACAACTGAAACAATTACTTCAACTGCTAGAATCAACATTCAATAGGTTATAGGTTGCAGTGGTGTCAATGCTATGACATTGGCTGTGTAATGATCCAATTTGCTATTCATCTTGATATTTGTGAGGAGGTCTTGTATCTGTTGAGTCAGAGTTCTGACCCTTCAGTCTGATGTTCAACTGGAGTCAAGTTCCGCTCCAAGACAACAAAATTGAATCAATTCATCTTTGTAAATGATTTGACTATTCAGTGCTGAAACCAACAATTGGCTACAGCAATTTATTAAACTATTTGTGATTGGCCAGTCAGTTATGATGATAAATAGCATCTTAATCCGATTGCCGGATTATTTCTCTTGGGGCATGGAATTGCAACGAGCCTAAACTGTTGGAATGTTCCTCCGTGGGAACAGTGACATATTCACCTTCTGTATATCGCTAAGCTGTGAGATCTGAACTAGTAAAGTTCCTTTGTGTACCTTGTTTTGGGTGTTTTGGAGAACTCAGAATGTGGGAGATGTTTCTGGAGGAAAAGGGTGCATTCCACATTGGAGAAATGAAAGCTTAAAGTCGATTTCGCAGAAGTTTGGTTTAAAGAGTCTTAAGACCGGCAATAGTCCTTGATCTATTTCTGACACCTGACTAAGCAAATAAACCATAAGTAGTACATATCTGTTTAGTTTTGGGCCTGTCAACTTGGCGCATGTCTAGCTCAGACATTAGTAAAAATATACGCTGGACCTCCAAAATTTTTTAATTAAAACAGATCTTTCTCAATTACTTTGGGTTTTATGATATGGGGTTGTTAACATTTTCACCATCAAACGCCTGACATTAAATCATCATTCTGCCATCTGTCACTCTTCTATTTAGCCCAGTTCAGAAATCAATTTGTCAAAATGTACCATTCTTGTCAAACATCCTTTAAATAATTTTAATCACAGCAGCATTTTTCATAAGTATGAAAAATACACAGTGAAGATTTTTTTCATTTTCTTCCTGTTTGAGTTATTATTTTTCCTTCTGGTCTTGCTTCCTGCACCCTGTGGCTTTCCTGGCCTGGTAAAGTGCCAGGACACCAAGCCTCTGCAAACACCATTCTGGAATCTAAGTGGATGTGCATTAATAGTCCTCAGCCCTGCCAACTCAACCAAGATCAGAACTCGTGGTGTAGGTCGGTCATAAGCACACGCCCACATTTTATCTGTAACAGATAGTTGAGTTCTTAATACGGTCAATATTGATTTCCTAACATGGTCAACGTTGAGTTCTTAGCAGTTTGGTCAACAAGATCTTCATTTACATTTGGCAATGAGCCAGAAAATAGTAAATGAAAATGGTGTGCATAAACCTGATCTTTCAATGTCACTAACCAAGGCAAGGCAGGTGGGGGGTGGGGGGAGGGTGGTGGGAGTGGGTTCATGATCAGGGCTGGTGTGTAATTTAAGCTTTGCTCAATTAACCAGCATGCAGAAAAAATTGACAGCAGACTTTTGAAGCCACACCACTCCTCGTCACATTATCCCCCTACCAGGACCCAGGACTGAGTGAGGTGCTACCTCAGAGCCAAATAACCAGGACTCCATTGTGTTCGGGTTTGCACCTGGAGAATCAATACAGGATCCCAGGCTTTTGGGCCCCAAGGTACCATCCCACCCAGTCCTGGATCCTGGCTCCTGGTAGAGGGGGATAATGTGGTGAGGAGCCTGTGATTTCGGTCCCTGTCCCATTGACATCCCATGGGGATGTCTGCTTGAAACTTCTGCTTTTTCATAAGCTGAATTCATTATCCAGCCTATGGATTAATAAGATAGCAGCTTCCATCATTTCATGGCTTCTATGGGGAGGGGTTAGTGAGATTACTAAATAATTTCCTATGTACAATCTGAGATGGGTTCTTAAATTAAAGCTCTGACATGCAAATAAAATGGTAAACTATTGCATGCTAAATCCATGCTGGTGAAATAGTGATCGAACCACATCTGGATAAGAGATCGTATCAATGCGTGAATGTTTAAAATTTTCATTGCAAATATGCATTTGGATTGAAACAAACATGAAGAATGCTGCAGAAACTGAGCAGATCAGGTAGCATCTGCAGAAAGAGGAACAGAGTTTGGTATGACTCCATATATCTTCAGAACTGACAGACATTGGAAATAGTTTTTTAAAATATTTTTGACAGAGGCATAGCAGGAGCAAGAGGGCAAATGGTTTAGGGACTCAGTGCAAAAGACAAAGCTGTTGTTAATAGTGGAGAAAAAAAGGTATAAAATGTGAAAGGTAGAGATGTGGTCCTTTCCAACAAGCGCAGGTTAAACAAGACACAGCCACGGAAGTGGGAGTGGCAATGTAAGAAAAATGGATAGCAAACATAAAGACGTCCATTTCTGAAGTTACTGAATTCAATATTGACACCACAAGGCTGTGAAGTCTAAGTGGAAAATGTGTTGCCATTCCTCAAGTCTAAGTGGTGCTTCATTGGAACATTACAGCAGGTCCAGGACAGAAATATTAACATGAGAGCAAGGTGATTTATTGAAATACATTTGACTAAATGATTGTAATAGTTATTGTTGCATGGAGACTTTGTACAGTACGTAACTTTTCACTCCAAGTTTTCCTTGTCTGCAATTCTGCAGATATGCACTAGGACATGATGTTATTCATCTTTGGAAGTCATAGCAGCTGGACTTGAATCCAGTTCACACTGAACAGCTGCACACACATGATAAATTCAAAATAATTAAAGTTCACATTTAGATTGTGCGTTTCAAAACCACCAGACGTCCTAAAGCATTTTACAGACAAGTGCTTTGGAAGTGTGGTCACTGTTGTAAGTAATATACGAAACATGATTATCCCTTAGTAGACAGCAAACATCAAACAACAACATCATGACAACCAGATAATCTGTTTCCTGTGATGTCTACTGATGAGAAATTATCGACCAGGACATCAGGGAAAATTCATTTGCTCTTCTTTAAGAAAGGGCCGTGGGGTCTTTTACATCCATCAAAACAGGCAGAGGAATTTTAATTTAACAAGATGACAACTCCAACAGTATACCACTGGAGTGTCAGCCATAATGTTTGTGCTCTAAACCTGGAATGAGATTTGAAGCCAGAGTCTTGTGATTCAGAGATGAACTTTACTTTAGCTAACACTGATGTATAGGTGCCGGTGTTGGACTGGGGTGGACAAGGGCAGAAAGCACACGACACCAGTTTATAATCCAACAGGTTTATTTGAAATCACAAGCTTTCGGAAAGATTTATGTTCGAAGTTGGGCACTTTGGCACGTGGTATATTGTTTCATTGCTATTACATCATCGATTTATTGCGTATAAGGAAAGAATTTTGTCAAACCCCAAGTGCCCCTTTAAAATTAGAGTTCATACAAGTTCCACTTAATTCTACTGAATCACAAGATGCTCATGTACTAAGGTCACAAAGAGTGTGATATATATATTTTCTTTCTGCTGAAGAATGCCTTCATTGATTTTCATTGAATCACGTCCATATTTAGTTGATATTTTCCTTCACAGTCCAAGCACATTTAAATGATGAGATCAGTGTGTGCTACTTGACTGTGTGAAATGATGGGAGTGTGGGTAGGCTATCCATGTGCAGGTCCACAGTTTTACAGGATAGAGATTCGTTCTCCCACACAGTCAGATGCTAAGCATGACTAAGTTGCCTGGTTACAAGGCTGATGCATGAATATCATCTATTCTATTCCATGCCCCCTGTACTATAGGTTCAAGCTCTATGTTAGGGATGCATATTTTTTCACTATATTTCACAAACTTTATTTTTCTTCCTGAAAGCTGTATATGTTATTTTTCCTGTAAGTAGAGCAACATTTTCAGAACAAGTCTATATGGCTCCTGTGGTGTAGATCTTGATGTGCTGGAGCACATTGTTTTGACACTTATTGCCATTGAGAAAAATCTCTAAGTGCAAGATCACAGGGTAGGTCCATGTGAGGAAGGTCATTCAACCTATTTTAGTTTATCCACACAGAAATCCTGCACCGCTCCCTTCGTTACTACATTTAATTGTTCTTAATTGATTCTCGAATTTTCATCTCCACATCTGCAGTCAGGAAACCATTGTAAATGCTGATCACCCCTTGTAAAGACTTCTTGTAATTTCCTCAAATTTTCTTTTCTCTATTTGTAAGCAATGGCTCTTTCTCTACAGTCATGGTTGAGTGAAGAAATGATTCAGATCTAGAATTACTGCCCTGTCACATGAGCTTATTGGTGTGTGTTGTTCACGTTGTCGGTTGGTTGGGAAAACCATATTTTGCTAGGTTGTCTCAACTTAGCCTTCTGCCTTTAGAGATCAGATTGGTAAATTCTTCTTTGGTGAAATATCTGTTGACTAAATCTGGACACAATACAGTCTACAGATGTGAGGACATAATGGATGAAACCATCACAAAGCACAATCAGAATCCATTGTAACTGCTAGAAAGATCTCACCAAATGGATCTGACACAGATGAAGAAAAGATATATATGAAGATGACAGGTCAAGTACATAGATCATGCATTAGCAATGAAAGTACTTCATCCAGCTCCTGACAAGGTGAGAGATATGGTAGAGATGCAGTGATCAACATGACTTACAAACAGTTGAATGATTTGTTGGATTTGGGAATAACTTAACAAAGTACTTGCCAAATTTAAGATAACAAGGCATGGGGCTGGATGAACACAGCAGGTCAAGCAGCATCATAGGAGCAGGAAAGCTTGACGTTTCGGGCCTAGACCCTTCATCAGAAATGGGGGAGGGGAAGAGGGTTCTGAAATAAATAGGGAGAGAGGGGGAGGCGGATAGAGGATGGATAGAGGAGAGGATAGGTGGAGAGGAGGCAGACAGGTCGAACAGGCGGGGATGGAGCCAGTAAAGGTGAGTGTAGGTGGGGGGGTAGGGAGGAGATAGGTCAGTTCAGGGAGGACGGACAGGTCAAGGGGGTGGGATGTTGTTAGTAGATAGGAGATGGGGGTGTGGCTTGAGGTGGGAGGAGGGGATAGGTGAGAGGAAAAACAGGTTAGGGAGGTGGAGATGAGCTGGGCTGGTTTTGGGATGCGGTTGGGGGAGGGGAGATTTTGAAGCTTGTGAAATCCACATTGATACCATTGGGCTGCAGGATTCCCAGGCTGAATATGATTTGTTGTTCCTGCTGCCTTCAGGTGGCATCACTGTGGCATTGCAGGAGGCCCAGGATGGACATGTCATCTGAGGAATGGGAGGGGGAGTTGTCATCTCCTATCTACAAACCTCATTCCGCCCCCTTGACCTGAAGGTCCTCCCTGGACTGACCTATCTCCTCCCTACCCCCCCCCACCTACACTCACCGTTACTGGCTCCATCCCCGCCTCTTCGACCTGTCTGCCTCCTCTCCACCTATCCTCTCCTCTATCCATCCTCTATCCACCTCCCCCTTTCTCCCTATTTATTTCAGAACCCTCTTCCCCTCCCCCATTTCTGATGAAGGGTCTAGGCCCGAAACGTCAAGCTTTCCTGCTCCTATGATGCTGCTTGGCCTGCTGTGTTCATCCAGCCCCACACCTTGTTATCTCGGATTCTCCAGCATCTGCAGTACCTTTTATCTCTGATACTTGCCAAATTTGAAGTCCATGCAAGTTCACTGCTAAGAATAGGCAATGTTATTTGGGTACAGAAAAAGAAGCACCTTTCACTAGGTCAAACAACTGGTGATGACAATTCTGGGCTGAGGTACAACAACATCAATGATAAGGTGACCTTACAGTGTGATGCCAGTGAGACAGGAGTTGGAGAAATCCCTATGCAGCAAGGATAAGCAGTTGCATTTCAGGGCATTAATGCAACCTCAACAATCTGACTCTTACATGTAGAAAGAGTGTTTCATAGAATCCCTTCGGCCCAACAAGTCCACACTGACACACATAGCACCCAACCCAGACCCATCCCCCTTTATCTCACCTAATCCACTCATACCTGAACACTATGGGCAAGTTAGCGCGGCTAATCCACCTAGTCTGCACATCTTTGGACTGTGGGAGGAAACCAGAGCATCCGAAGGAAACCCACGCAGACACAGGGAGAATCACAGACAGTTGCCTGAGGGTGGAATTGAACCCAGGATCCTGGTGCTGTGAGCCATTGTGTCACCCCTGACAGATTAATCAGTGGTTGATTAATATCTTTGGTGAAAGCATTTATATTAATGCCTACTTGGGAGAGACCAAGTAATAATGCATTCTGAGCAAAAAATCATTTGAAATTATCCTTCTCAAACCACTTCCATTTGTTCTACATTGTTTTCAAAGAATGATACTTCAATTGTAGAGATATGGTCTGGACATGAAATAGAAGCAAGGGAAACTTTACTGACACTTTGTTAAGAGCAACACACTTTATAAAGAGGATGCTAAAATGGTGTGGAATCTTCCGAATTCAACACGTAACATCAGCTTGATATGGTCAGGAAGTCATCTTCCCAGCAGAGACATCCAATCTGAAAAACTTGCATCTTGTTCAAATCAAACAAACTACACAACAAGATGCAACTTTCCAACTGCTGCAGGAAGTAATGATGAAAGGGTGACCTCACAGCATTAAAGAGGGACAAAATAGAAATGAGTGACCTGAAACCTTGACTCTGATTTCTCTCCATAGATGCTGCCAGGCCTACTGAGCTTTTCCAGCAACTTCTATTTTTGTCTCTGATTTACAGCATCTGCAGTTTGTTCGGTTTTTATCTAGCATTAAAGAGATATCTGTTGCTATGAGACAGTACTGGACAACAGAGATCAAGTGATAGACCTTCCTTTTATCCAATCAGAGATTGCTCTGAAGTTGATTTGGAAACTTTTGGATGTTTGTTACCTTTTCGATTTATACATTTTTGATACTTTTTGTGCTAATCAAGCTGAGCCATGTCAGGTTTGGAAAGGAAACATGGCTATTCGCTGCATGTTCAGGCTAGTTTCAGATACACAGGGAGACCAGAATTACTTGGTACAAATAATTTACTGAGATTTTAGAGAGGTTCTCTTGATGCATCAATTTGTCTCTCACACACCAGCTGTCCTTATCACCCGACTCCATTTGGATACAGATTTCTCCCCATTATGTGTAGCTTCACTGCAAACGCATCTATAAATGCATTTCCATTTGTTGTATATGGGTCTAAACAGGTTAATGTTTAGTTAGACCTGTTTACTTTGATGGATTTTAAATTACTGTGACCTTTGTCCCAGGAAGCTTTTCATTCAATGTATTAACATTGATATGGTCTCCAAACTTGCTGGAATGTCTATTCATTGCTGGGACTGTGCACATTGTTTCTGTATCCCTGTCTGTGCAATTTCAGGCTAAAGGCACTATTTGAGTGCTTTTGAGGTATAGATTTCAATGAATGTAAAATTCACATATGCAGTGTGCAGCTGAATCCTCATTTAGATTATCCACGAATAATGTATGATGCCTAACGACTTCAGAAAAAACAGTCACAAAACCCCTGTGACCTCAAACATTCAATTAAAGCAGACAGAAATTCACATTTCCAACAAAGTAAAAGTGCTTTCCTGACAGCTGGATGAAGAAATGCAGGGTGTAGTGTGGTCTTTAACTGGGATTTTTTCTGTATTGCACTAAGTTCAATGATTTTGGCCATATGAAGGCTGGTGGGTGGTGTGGGGGTGGGAGTCTGAGTTACTGCTCTCTTAACCCAACCCCATCTCTCACTCTCAATGAACAAAATGCAGTCTTTATATAGCACCTTTCTCATCCTCTTCCCAAAACACTTTGCATTACTGACGTCCTTTTGAAAGTGAGTCACTGTTGTCATGAAAATGTAAATGGTAATTTATGCAGGGAAAATTCACACAAATAACACTGTGAAACCAGCTAATTTATATTCGTGATCATATTTGAGCGATAGGTATTGGCTATTGAAGTTTTGAATCCCGACATGGGAAGTTTTGCATCCACTCACAAGGGGCAGAAGTCGGTTACCATCTCAACTGCAATTGTCCATGTTAACCTGATCAACAATCAACCTGGTCAAGATTCATATTGTTGCAAGTGGGTTTTTGCACTGCCCCTCACAGGGCTCAGACCCTGATGCTAGCACATCCTTTAAAACAGCAGAGAGATAATTCCCACGTTCTTATTTTTGTGAGTGCCACATGGCACGTTTCAAGGTCTGCGTCATTATACACCCCTCACATCCTCCACCCTGGTGCTGTCCGAAGCTTCATTATCATATCTGAGGGATCTCCAATAAAAGGACAAAACTTCAACAGTTACAAAACAAAGAGGAAAATGAAACTGGATCATTGTTAAATCTCAAGGTTTGCCTCACATTTCTTTTTAAACTCAAAGCTCTCTCAGTGTTAACTGAATGAAGATCACTTTGATGCCTTTGTAAACTTTGCTTATCTGTTGCAGTCCCCATAATAAGTTGTTTCTGTGTTGCATACACATAGCTCATGACACAACCCAAAATAGAACAGAATGTTTACCAAGGCCAGCAGCTAGTAAGTACCATGTGACTCATTCACCCCATCATCTGGCACATCTATAGGCCCTTATAAAATTCCCACTTCCCCCCAACTGCCCAATCCCCTCTGACTAAGCAACAGAGTAAATAAGAGATCAAAAGAAAAAAAATCATAGGGGCAATCGTAGGAAAAAAATATGGAAAATCTTCCTCCAGCCCCTTCAGTTCATTAAAACCAGTGTAGGAGGTTTTCACATGGACCAGGATTTTGTCACCTACAAATCCATTTTCCTTCTATACAATATAGCCCCAAACCCAGTGAAAAGCAGGTCCAGTTCTGTCTTGAAGGCTCCAGTCACCAACACTCCCCACACCAGGTGCCATTCCAGAATTTCCCTACTCTCGAGGAGAAGAGGAGCTGCTCAACCTCCTGACTATTCCCACTTCAGTGTTACTTGAACGCAGGTCCCTGGTCATCCTCGATTACGTTATATAACATAGCTTACTGTATTGTTGACTGCTCGCTGTGGGAAATTATTGTGTTTACGCATTAAATCATTTTGCTGCTGTGGGTTCTAAGCCCTGATGTTATTTTCATCATGGTCATTGTCACACAATGAAACAATTAAATATTTGCTAAGCTGAGAGACTTGAGCACAACAATTGGGTTGACACTCCACTGCAATACTGAGGGAGTGCGACACTGTCAAAGATGCTGTAATCTTGAGAAGACTTTCATTCGAGGCCCTGTCTACCCTTCCAGGCACAGAAGACCCCATAACATTAGATGGAAGAAGAGCTGGGGAGGGGCCTGGCCAACATTTTTCACTCAATCACAAGAACTGATCATTTGGTCACATTGCTATTTGTGGGAGCTTGCTGCGTACAGTCTGCCAGCGTATTTCTCACATTACAGAAGCAACTGCATTTGCAATGGACTTAGACAGTCAAAGTGTGTTGAGGTTGGCAGCAAAGAAAAAAGCCCTTCGCTCCATCCCATCTGCACTGATCAAAAACGACCACTTAACAATTATAATTTCATTTTCCAGCTCTTGGCCCATAGCCATACATGCTTTGGCATTGCAAGTGCACATTCAAGTATTTCTTAAATGTTATGCTTCTACCACCCTTCCAGACAGTGAGTTCCAGATTCCCATCAGCTTCCAGGTGAAATACATTTTCCTCACATCTCTGCTAGCATTGTAGAGATGTACAGCATGGAAACAGTCCCTTCAATATAACTCGTCCGCAATGACCAGATATCCTAAAGTAATCTAGTCCCATTTACCAGCATTTGGCTCATATCCCTCTAAACCCTTCCTATTCCTATTCCCATGCAGTTGCCTTTTAAATGTTGTAATTGTACCCGCCTCCACCACTTCCTCTGCCAGCTCATTCTCTACACACACGAAACTCTGTGTGAAGAAGTTGCCCCTTAAATTTTTGAAAATCTTTCCTCTCTCACCTTAAACCTATGCCCTCTCGCATTGGTCTCAGAAATATGATGCGATTTTGTAGCCCGTTATAAATTATTGTAGGCTTTGCCATCTTTGGCTTGAGAAGTCAAAAGTTGGTAAACCCATTTTTGAGGTTCCTGATTTTCCAATGAGCAAGCATTATAATTGGGGGCAGGGAGGGCTTGGTGGATGTGGGGGAATTTATATCCAGTGTACTACTTAACGAATAAGGATGTATTAGAGACATAACGGGGAGAAAAGGAACACAATTATTTCACAACCTCAGAGCACCGTGAAGCAATTTACAGTCAATATGTACAGTCAGCATCGGAATGTAAGAAACATAGCATTCAATTTATACTCTGCAATTACTCACAAGTAGCAATATTCAAGTGATCTGGTATAACAAGCGTGGGGCTGGATGAACACAGCAGGTCAAGCAGCATCATAGGAGCAGGAAACTTGACGTTTCGGGCCTAAACCCTTCATCTGCTCCTATGATGCTGCTTGACCTGCTGTGTTCATCCAGCCCCACGCTTGTTATCTCAGATTCTCCAGCATCTGCGGTACCTTTTATCTCTGATTCAAGTGATCTGGTAATTTGTTTTAGTTGTTACATAAATATTAGGCAGGACACTGGGGAAAATTCATAGTGCCTTTTTCAGAGAGTGTCATGGGGCATTTTTAAATTCCCTGAAAGGCCAGACAGTATCGCAGCTTCATGTCTCACCTGATGCCTGGCATGTTTAAGAGCACATACATTACAATGCAAGAGTCAGTCTAGATTTTTGGCTCAGGTCTCTAGGATGAGACCTGAACTATCTACCCCACTTTCTTACGATTGAGCCAAAAGCCAATCCCTTTGATTTAACTCTGTGCTTGAAACTCTTCCTCCCCAACTTCTACTCCCACCCTACCATCCTACCAAGGTGCAGGTCTTGAACATGGGAGGAAGAAATTCATTGGAGGGAACTTGTGCTCTGTGTTCCTCACTCAAAGCAGATAAGTGAGGATATTTGGCAGAGCTGTCATCTTTCCTGCCTGTAAGTTTAGAAAACAGGGCGACAATATCAGAGTAAGGGATCAGCCGTTTAGAACTGTAATGAGGAAATGTTTCTTCTCTGAAGTTGTTGTGAGCCTTTGGCTTTCTCTTCTGTAGAGACCTCTGGATTCTCGGTCACTGAGTTTATTCAAATCAGGGGTTGATGGATTTTGAAGTGTTACAAGACATTGGGATAGTGCAGAGAAGGGAGTTTGACACAGGTGGTCAGTCAAGATCCTCTTGTATTGCAGATCAGGCTGAAAGGACCAAGTTGCTTATTCTTAGGGGATGCTTGAGAAAGGCTGAAGAAAGGGGGAAACAGGATGAAAAATGTGTTTCGCTTTTATCAGAACACGTACTGTAATTGCAAAAGAAAATTCTCAAACTGTCATTATGCCCTGTTTTAAAAAAAGCTTCAGAGTGGATGGTTTTCCCAGCAATGGTAGCAGCTTGATAAACCAGTAAAGTAAGAGGAAGTAAGTTTTCACAGTGGTTATTAGCTCACAGACAGGGTTGAGAACTCAGACAACTTCTGCGCAACAATCAAAAGCAGACACCCACCTTTCTAGTGGTTATTATTCTTAGCTTATGGGAACCTCTGATTCACAGAACTGACTGACCCAGTTGGGTCAGTATTTGCTGGGGTTTTCGGCCAGTTCCCAGTCACACTGAAAGCTTCAGTCTGATCACCCCATTCAATATTAGGAAGGTCCCCAAATGAACATTAACCTATGCTAGGCAACAGATCCCAGCATCAATTACAGCTCTGTCACCTAAATCAGGACAATTAGCCAGACAGAGAAAAGGAACAAGTTAACAAATCATTCACGGTCCTACATCTGATTTCCCTCCACCCCTGTTAGAATTGGATATCGATGAAGAATATTCATCTTCTATCAATCCCTCTGTAGCTGCATGGCCTACTGTTGCTTGGGACAGACTTTCAGCCCGCCTCCTGGACTGGTAATCAAAATAAATTATTTTTCCAAAGTGCAGCTGAGCCGCAAAGTCAATTTTATTGTCTCAACAGCCAGTTGAAAATCCAGAAAGATTCTGATGAAAGGTTATGATGTTAATTCTGATTTTCCCTCCTTCACAGATGCTGCCAGACGTGCTCAAAATTTCCAGACTTCCACGATAGTCTGCTTCTTCCAAATTAAGTCCATCCAAATTCAGACAATGGTCCTAGCAACTGCTGAATATGCCAATGTCCAAATGTTAAATTAGGCAGCAAAACTAAAGACAGAGGCAAGTGAAGTCATCGAGGGATTTTAAAAGTTGAGATTTTAAACTCAAGGCATATTAGAAAATAAACAGTTTTTTTATGATAGAGACAGCACATTAGGGAGATGATAAATATTTAATTGTACAAAAAAACCCACCAAATATTAGAAAACCAAATCTTGCTCTCGAATTTGCGCTAGTTTTGTGAACTCAGCCGCCACCTGCTGGTGTGTCGTAGAATTGCAAGGCCTGCAGCTGGCAATGTCCGAAAGAGACTGAACTGGAACACAATTGAAGAAATACTTATCTCATATTTCTTCAGGGTATCTCATTTTGATTTTCACAGATGCAAGATTGTGAAGGGATTTTTTTTTCTGAAACTAACATCATTTAGTTTCTGTCCAGAAATACCTTTGTCAGGGCATTTTAAAATGATTGACTAGCTGAGTCTGTAACCACTCCAAACTTTCCCACTTGATTACTGCTAAGTCGTGGAAAAGTATCATTCATGGTTTTGATGAGTATCTGCAGTGAGTCACAAAGCCATTATTAATCATTAGTTATGTGACTCAATGCTAATGCATAGACAATTAAAAGCATCAGCTTTATCACTGCAAGACTATACAGAAATAAAACTCATGATTCATGTTTCTATTCCACACAGGAAGTTGTAAATAGCACTCTATTGATATAGATGTGATAGATATGGCAATAAATTTTAATAACACATTGTCAGGTGCATATTTTAAACTGCTGCATTGAACTAAAATTTCATCTCAGTTCCTACAGTCTGTCAACAAACAAGCACTCATCAAAATCAAGGTGATTCCAGGTGTAAACATTTAAAGGGGAACAACTTTCCCCGAAGCATTTGGTCAAATTTTCTTTGTTTCTTAAACAGTGGATGATATGACCCAAAATGCACGAATGAATCAGTGTCAACACTTTAAAGTACTAAGTTTATGCTGATACAACAAAAGCTGATGGGCCATTACTCCACATTTCCCATCACTCTCACTTCTTAATTTGAGACTCTTGCCCTTCTATCTAACCTAATTTGGTACCCTCCCCAATGTCCTCAACTTCCTGGTGGATAGTATTGATCAAAAATTTAAACTGAATGAATTATGTCGTTACTGTGGCTACAAGAGCAGTGGCTAGGAAAACCAGTCACCTCATGATTCCCCACCTTCAAGGCACAAGTCATGTGATAAAATACTCTTCACTTGTCAGTACCAACATTGTAATGCATATTCAAGATTAATTCTTACTCGGCTAATACTCTATTTTAATTGTGATCCCTGGAATATTCAGGTCAGAAATCACACAGCACCAGGTTATAAAAATCGAAAGAACTGCGGGTGGTGTAAATCAGGAACAAGAACGGAAGTTGCTGGAATTCTGAGGAAGGGTCACCAGACCCAAAACATTAACCCTGATTTTTTTCTTCACAGATGCTGCCAGACCTGCTGAGTTTTTCCAGCAACTTCGTTTTTGACACCAGCTTATAGTCCAACAGGTATATTTGAAAACACAAGCTTTCAGAATCTTACTCCTTCTTAAGGTGTTAGTGAGAGAGGTAGTATAAGACACAGAATTTATAAGTAAAAGGTCACTTGTTGAGGGTGTACTAAACAAATCTAAGATGCTGTTAAATCTTTAATCAGTTAGAAGGTTTTAATTGATTAATATGTATATGTAAATTCCAAAATTCCACTGAAGTCACCGTCCTGAGAGAACTAAAGCTTTTATCAGTGTAAAGAGGTGACATTTTGCATCAGACAATGCATATCAGATGTGAGGCTTTGTTTAGAATCTGTGTGTTTTGGTTTGGAGTCAGACTGCTTGTATTTCTAAAGTAGGAATTTATAAGACTCCACATTGACTGACGGTCTATAAATTGTGTGCTTTTTGAACAAAATGGAATGTATCTGCAAATACAAATTCATCCCATAGATTTTTTTTCTTTATTCAGTCATGGGATGAGGGTGTCGCTGGCCAGGCAGCATTTACTGTCCATCCCTAATTGCCCAGAGGACAGTTCAGAGTCAACCACATTGCTGTGGTTCTCGAGACATATGTAGGCCAGACCGGGTAAGGATGGCAGTTTCCTTTCCTAAAGGACATTAGTGAACCAGATGGGTTTTTCCAACAACCGGCAATGGATTCACAGTTATCATTAGACTCTTAATTCCAGATACTTATTGAAATCAAATTCCACCATCTGCTGTGGCAGGATTCGAATCTAGGACCCCAGAACATTACCTGGGTCTCTAGATTAACAGTCCAGCGATAATACCTTTAGTTCTCTCAGGACAGTGACTTCAAAGGAATCGGGGTTTACAAATACATATTAATCAATTAAAACCTTCTAACTGATTAGAGATTTAATAGCATCTTAGGTTTGATTAGCACATCCTGATCAATAGTGTGACTCTTTGATTTTTTACTTGTGAATTCTGTGTCTGATATTACCTCTTTCACTAACGCCTGAAGAAGGAGTAAGACTCCGAAAGCTTGTGTTTTCAAATAAACCTGTTGGACTATAACCTGGTGTCGTGTGATTTCTGACCTTGTCTACCCCAGTCGAACACTGGCACCTCCACATCTTGAATATTCAGCCCAGCAGCATCCAATATGTGGATCAAATTCCACTTTCAGCTGATGACAAGAAGAATTTAATTTCAATGGTGTGGCATTATTTAAGTAATTCACAATAAATGCTTTTAGGCCGCCACTTTAACCAGGTCAGTGATTGCATCTTGAATAGCCACAAAGGAATTTCTTACAATCTTGTTGAACCGTAAACTAGTAGAGTCAATTAAACTGAGCTCTGAATCAAATATCCTGTTTGAAAGTAAGTCTTAGTTTCCCAGCTCGACATTTGGGCAATCATCTTCTACCATCAATGCTCAGAATCATGGAGCTCTACAGTACAGTGTGACTTGAGCCTATTGTAAAACACATACAGAGAATAACATACTGAGGTATATTTCTACATAGAGTCTTTACCTGCACTCAACTGCCCAGCCTGTCTCTGGTTTGGATTTTTCTCAAAACACGTCAATAATGTATCTAATTATTTCTCAACACCTATTTTTCTTGTTACCTTTTTGTCTAAGATATTCAGTATCCTATTAATAAAATTAGGTGCTAACACCATGTGCCTTTGATGGGTTTGCATTTTATGTGCTGGTCTATAACAATTAAACTCCTCTCTAGTTACCACTTGGTACATTTTCTCTCTCTGTCTCTCTCTCTTTTGTGCTGCTTAAAGTGATAGTAGATTCATAGATCATAGAATCCTCACAGGGTGGAAACAGGCCCTTTGGCCCAACAAGTCCACACCGACCCTCAGAGCATCCCAGCCAGACCCATCCTCCCATGGCCCACCTGACCTACACGTCCCTGAACCCCTATGGGCAATTTAGCAAGGCCAATCCACTTAGCCTGCACATCTTTGCTGTTGCAGTTTCTTTTGGAGTAATGAATTTCAGCTGTCTCCATGAATAAACTGGTGTTCCTCGTTTCATTTGTTCAAGAAATGTGTTATTGTAAGAACTGGATAAGCTGATGAGCGAAGCATCAGGGTGAAACCAGGAGTCAAACTGCCAGATGTAATCCAGCAAAAGCAAGCCAGAGTCTGGATGCATATCCAGTTATCTGTAACTGCAAGGTGCAGTCTAAGCTGTTAAACCCATATGTGTAAACTGAATACATGCCACCTAGTCTGTGTTACAAATAATGTAAGAAATAAGGCATGGTGATCAGCGGCAATTTTCTTAAGTGACAAAAGCTGTGGAGCAAGCTTGAAAACTACAGCAGAAAACTTCAAACAAGACTGAAACAGTGTAGAAATGACATTAACACTGGGACCCCAGGAAACCAAATCTGTACAGAAATAGAGACCACGTGATTCATAAGCCTGTTGGCTGCAGCTGAAAATAAAGTGGGCCAGAAATTTTTTAAGAAGCGGAAGAAGTACAAAAGCCATGTTGATGAGTCTCCACGTGTAGTAACCTTATGGTAGAAAGACTACTATAGACCCTCTAGATATTGAGAGCAGATGCAAAATGCAGGAAAAATCAGAAAGGTGACTAACAAATTCCCAAGTGTGAACTGGAAAGCCCCAGCACTTTTTCCGAGTTTAGGCTAGTTAAGCAAAGGACATAGCTATGATTTAGTTGTGGTGAAACAACATTAGCCAGTAATATAAATAAGATAGCCATTGGAAATCAGTGTTTCATTGAGCCAACACTTCCGACTTGTCTGAGCTGTCTGAGTAGATAATGAATCAGGTTGTAGTTTCAACACCTATTGTAGATTTTCAACTAACAAAAACCTCTTGGAAAAGGGCATTGTTAAAAGATGGCACAAAATATGAAGCCTCTGTAGCCAGAGAACAACATTTACAAGTATTGGATGCATTTACTAGCACTGATGCAGTAGCCAGAATACAGAAACCCAAGCAATCTGTGTGGGAAATCTGGTCTGTGCACCCACTGTGAAGCTGTCTTGTGTTCCAAGATTTGTTTGCAAGGCATGTGCTGCAAAAGGACACTGGACTCACCCAAGCAGGAGTCAGGTTCCAAAGATACAACCAGAAACTACTACTAGCATCTGGACCAAAAGAAAATCAAGTGCATCATGTGCCAATAACAACAGGATGTACAGCACAGATCTGCAAATACACACAAGCATGTACAGGAACTTAGCAGCAAGACTAAATAGGGTGAAGAGTCAGAGTGGGCGAATCTCCAAGCAAAGAGGTGTTCCTCGTTGTGTATGTGATGTATTGTGTGGGTGACGTCAGACAGTTAGCAGCTTTTTCCACCGTTACATATATTGCCAAAGAAAGTTGACGAGCTTACACTCAAGACCAAAGTCAGCAAGGGAGTTAGTGCAAACACTCTACCAGTCAGAATTCCCAAGGGTAATTTTTTGATTAGATTTGACTTATCATGTACCTAGAAACAGTGAAAAGTTTGGTTTTGCGAGCAGCACAGGCAGATCATACCATACAAAGATCATAGGGTGATAGAACAGAGTGAGGAATACAAAGTTACAGCTGCAAAGAAGGTGCACAAAAGCAAGATCAACATTAGGTTTGAAATTTGGGAGGTCCGTTCAGAAGTCTAACAACACCAGGGAAGAAACTGTTCTTGAACGTTTTGGTACATGTGTTTAAGCTTTTGTATCTCCTGCCTGATAGAAGAGATTGGATTGGATTATAACCAGGGATAACAAGGTGTAAAGATGGATGAACACAGCAGGCCAAGCAGCATCAGAGGAGCAGGAAAGCTGACGTTTCAGGCCTAGACCCTTCTTCAGAAATGGGAGAGGGGAAGGGGATTCTGAAATAAATAGGGAGAGAGGGGGAGGTGGATAGAAGCTGGATAAAGGAGAGGATAGGTGGAGATTCCATCTATCCTCTCCTTTATCCATCTTCTACCCGCCTCCCTTTCTCTCCCTATTTATTTCAGAATCCCCTTCCCCTCTCCCATTTCTGAAGAAGGGTCTAGGCCTGAAACGTCAGCTTTCCTGCTCCTCTGATGCTGCTTGGCCTGCTGTGTTCATCCAGCTCTACACTTTATTATCTCAGATTCTTCAGCAACTGCAGTTCCTACTATCTCTAGATCATAACCAGGGTGGGAGGGGTCTTTGATGATCTTGGCTGCCTTTCTGTGGCAATGAGAAGTGTAGATGGAGTCAATGGATGGAAGGTTGGCTTGATGGATTGGGTTGAGTTCACAGCTCTCTTTAGTATGTATCTCTATCATTAGAATTGAAACTACAACAGCAAAATTTATTGCATGTACTGGCACACTTGTCCCTTGCCTGGGTACATTGAGGATGGAAAGTAGCTTTGGCATGGAAAACGCAACATTTTACCAAATAGATATTGGCGAGCTAGCAATAGCAAGAGTAACAGTGAGGATGGATCTCAATATTGTGACCATTCATAGGAACATCAAGCTTACAATTGCAGAATACTCATATTGAGTTGTCCAATGCCATCAGCAACTTCAAAGAAGATGTTATATTGAACTTCAGATGAGATGCAATTCTATCAACTAACTCTCCCAGAAAGCGCAGTGTTCACATTCAAGAAAAGCTTAAGACTGAACTGGATGTTACGGAACAAATTGGAATAACCTGTCAGGTTATTTAGTAGACAGACTGGTGCAGTTCCACACAGTGTGTTTGAAAGACAGATAGCACAATCAAAATGCATTTAGGCTCAAGGCATCTAAAGCTTTCTCTAAAGAGATGATCTTTCAAAGTTCTCACATCGGAACAGTAAACCCCAAATTCCCCAAGGCGAAATTATTTTCCAAGCTGGATGCCAAACATGGATATTTGTCAATTCACTTAGTAAAACAATTACACAAAAACACCACTTTTGGAACAATGTTCAGAAGAGATTGCTACCAGCGGCTACCTTTCGGTCTCTTTCAGTCATGATCAGTTCCAGCAGCGAATGGGCAGAATTATGGAGAGTTCTTCGTTGGTGTGTGTTGCTAATGATATTGTGATGATGGACAGGAAGACAGGAGAGTATGAAAGAATCCACAGTCACCAAGAGCAGGACTTCACTGTGAAAATCTCAATGCCAATAGCAAGGAGTGCCAGTAGAATGTTAGTTTGTTTCAGCTCTACCCATTATGGGATCCAGCCCAACCTTGGCAAAGTTGCTGTTGTCTAACACATGCCTAGTCTCCAAGACAAAGAGGATCTGCAGAAGTACCTTTAAGTAACATTACACAGCAAATATTTCCAACAAAGCATGATCATTAAGAAAGCTCTTAAGGAAAAATATAGGAAATGTCTGGGAGGAGGACAATCAACACTTGTCTGAATCACTCAAATAATCATTAGCATCTTCATGTATCCTGCAATACTATGACACAGGAAGAGAGTAATCCTGGAAGTCAACACACTACAGAAAGGGCTAGGAGAATGCATCAAGCAACATTGCAAACCAATTGCATTTGGATCCAAAAGTCTACTGCAAGCATATTGCAACTGTTCCAATGTAGAGTGTGAAACACTTGCTCAAGAGTTCAGTGTCACAAGATTTCACATGTAGCAGCTCAAAAAGCAGCTCACCGTGCAAATTGATTATAAGCCATTGAAAATGATTTGATGCATGCTACTGACAGGCAACACTGAGACTACAATGACTTCTGGTAAAAGTACAGGAATATGACTTTAACATCTGCAGCAAAGCTCATACCAAATTGGTTACCATGGACACACAGAGCTGATTACCAAATCTGAATAAGAACACAGAAATTCCACCTGAATTGCAAGTAAACAGCGTGTACATTGAGGTAGAAGATGTACATGTGGGCATTTTGATGGATTTTGGTCAGTACTGAGGAGAGTTCAGGACTGGCATGTTCCAGTAAGGAGGAAAGACAAGGTTGGCAAGGTAAGGGACCCTTGGGTAACAGGGGAGGTTATAAATTTAGACAAAAGGTAAAAAAGAAGCACATGTAAGGTATAGGAAGCTAAAATCGGACAGGGCCTTTGAGGAATATAAAGAAGGCAGGAAAGAACTCAAGCAGGGAATAAGGAGATGAAATGACAATGAAATGACCTTGGCACAATAACAGAAATTTCTGGAAAAGCTCAGGAGATCTGGCAGCATCAGTGAAGAAAAAATCAGAGTTAACGTTTCGGGTCCGGTGACCCTTCCTCAGAACTCTGAGTTCTGACCAGAGTTCTGAAGAAGAGTCACCCGACCTGAAACGCTAACTCTGTTTTTGTTCCTGATTTACAGCATCCGCAGTTCTTTCAGTTTTGAAATGGCCTTGGCAAGTAGGGTTAAAGAGAATCCCAAGGCATTCAAAAAATGCATTAAAAACAAGAGGATAAATAGGGAGAAGGTAGGACCACTCAAGGATAAAGGAGGGAACTTGTGCTTGGAGGCATAGGATGTGTGTGAAATCTAAATGAATACTTTGCATCAGTATGCACCCAGGAGAAGGATATGGAGGATCATGAGATTTGTGTGGAGCTTGCGAATATGCTAGGGCATCTTGAGTTTAAGAAAGAAGTGCTGTTGGGTCTCTAGAAGAGCATTAAGGTGGATAAGTCCCCAGGGCCCAATGATATCTACCCCACGTTATTGAGAGATTCAAGAGAGGAGATTGCTGAGGTCTTGACCAAGATCTTTATATCCTTATTAGTCACTGGAGCGGTCTCGGAGGACTGGCAAGTAGCTAACATCGTTCCTCTGTTTAAGAAGGGAAATAGGGATAATCCAGGAAATGATAGACCAGTGAGTCTCACATCAGTGATTGGGAAGCCATTGGACAGAATTCTTAGGGATATGATTTATGCACATTTGGAAAAGCATGACCTAATAAGGGACAGTCAACATGGCTTGTGCTGACAGATCATGTCTTACTAAATTGATTGAATTTTTTGAGGAGGTGACAAAAGTGATCGATGAGTGTAGAGCAGTGGATGTTATTTACATAGATTTTATAAGGCTTTCGACGAGGTCCCTCATGGTAGGCTCATCCAGAAGATTAAGATGCTTGGGGTCCATGGCGACTTGGCCATGTGGATTCAGAATTGGCTTGTCCATCAATAGATGACAGAGTTTTTCAGGCTGGAGGTCTGTGACCAATGGTGTTCCACAAGGACCCGTACTGGTATCTCTGCTGTTTGTGATACAGATAAATGACTTGGATGAAAATGCAGATGGATGAGTTAGTAAGTTTGCAGACAATATAAAGATCAGTGGATTTGTGGATATTGTAGAAGGTTGTGAAAGGAAACAGTGGGAAATAAATCAGCTGCAGATATGGGCAGAGAAATGGCAGATAGAGTTTAATCTAGCAAGTGTGAGGTGCTTCACTTTGGGACATCAAATGTTAAGGAAAAGTGTACAGTTAATGGCTGGACCCTGAACGTTATTGATGTACAGAGGGATCTTGGGGATCAAGTCCATTGTTCCCTGAAAGTGACCACGCAAATAGATAGGGTGATACAAAAGGCATATGGCATGCTTGCCTTTATTGGTCAGGGAATTGAGCACAAGAATCAGGATGTCATGTTGCAGCTTTATAAGGCTTCGGTTTGGTCACATTTAGAGTATTGCAGTCAGTTCTGTTCGTCACATTACAGGAAGGATGTGAAGAGTGCAGAAGAGGTTTACAGGATGCTGCCTGGATTAGAGAGCATGGGCTATAAGGAGAGGCTAGAAGAACATGGGTTACTTTCTCTGGAGCAATGGGGGCTCAGGAAGACTTGATAGAACTCTATAAAATTATGAGATGCATAGGTAGAGTTGACGGTCAGAATCCTTTTCCCAGAGTTGAAATGTCTAAAACTAGGGGCATGCATTTAAGATGAGAGGGGAAATGTTCAAAGGAGATGTGAGGGTCAAGTTTTTTACACAGAGAGTGGCAGGAGTGCAGAACGTGCTGCCAGGGGTGGTGGTGGAAGCAGATGCGATAGGAGCATTTAACGGACTTTTAAATAAGCACATGAATGTGCAAGGAATGGAGGGATATGGAGCAAAGGCAGGCGGAAGGGATTAGTTTAATTTGGCATCATGTTTGGCACAACATCGTGGACCAAATGGCTCGTTTCTGTGCTGTACAGTTCAATGTCCTAAGTTCTACAAACTCAACCAACTTCAGGAAGGAACAGCAAATGACCCACGGTCAAAGACCCTGTGGAAATTTATCAAAGAAAGATGGCCTGATACCAGTAAAAGAGGTGCCCAACACTCTCAAATAATGTTACCCATTCAGAGATGAATTAGACATTCTACGAGAAGTAAGTTTAAAGGGGAAAAGCAAATGTTTGTACCCAAAGCTTTTCACCACAACATATTACCACAGATACTCTGGTCTACCAAAGTGAACAAACACCTGGTATGGGATAGTGTATTGACTAGAGATCAACAGTGACACAGAGAAGACAGTGAGGATGTTTGAGGTCTGTTAACAACACAAGGAAACTCTACAACTTTACGAGATTCTGTCAGACACATGGTCCAAAATCATATTCATTTATTACACATGTGGCAATTTTTTAGTTTCCCAAATTTCCCATTGTCAAACAGTCACAGCAGGCACAAAGAGTGCATTAATTGTCTATTCGCCTGAAGAGACAATATCGGTCAATGGGCCACAGGACACAGGCAGACCTTTCAGGGTCATGTGTGCCAAAAGGGCCATAAGTGATGTGACATTCTAAACACATTCTTTCAGAAGTAAATGTTTAACCAAAAGAATTGTTTGCACTGCCAAAACATTTAGCATAAAGAGTTCAATGACAAAACAAGATTTTTTTATTGTTATGTTACACCTAAAAGAGCTACAACTCTAGATACAGGCTTACTATCACTAGCAGTTTGGAAAGCAAGTTAGGATAACTCCTCCAAGCTTTCACCAGTCTAAATTCTCAGAAATATGACAGAAACCTCTCAAAAAAATGGTAGGATGAAGGTGCAGAACTGCCTGTTCTTCATGCTGGAAAGGAGCTCTGAGTCCAGGAACCTGGTGCCCTCGAGTGGTATCTAAACTGTGCAGTGATCCTTGATCTGACCAAGTCATGCCACAAAATGAAGCGACATTGAGGAGATACAGAATCCAACCTGGGGAACCATATAAAACTCCAACAGTGCGCAATACACTCAAAAAGCAATAATTTTATTCATTGAATAATGAAGCTGTACAAGACCGTCAGGAAAATAATCAACCCATTAACAACTCATAGGTTCCAACATGTCCACAAGTCAAGAACACCCAAGTGTGGAGGCTAAATCTTGAGAAAATTATATCATTACAAGACCTGGGAGGATTTTTAAATATGTTATATAGACTCTTAAACACTTATGTTTTTCAGTTCTTGTTTCAATAGAAGTATTTATGGAACTACCCTAATGTATATTTTCCCTTTTAATGTATGTAATTATACCCAGAAACAAAGGGGTTGTGTCTTGTTATTTTTAAGAGCTGGGCTGTGTAAAGACTATCTTTTTATTTTTCTGCATTTTAATTATGAACCGAAATAAGAAAGAACTGTTTTGAAAATTAGGATTTCTGGAGGATTGCAGCATGTTTTGAAAGCAAATAACCTTACACTTATTGTGAATGCTGTCTGCACAACTGCTGGATCTAGCAATAGTTGTTGTGTAGTTTGCAGATGAGCTGGAATTGAGGGATTGGTGCAGATAGAGTTTTAGTTGGTACAAGTAGCTGATTGGTCTTTGATCTAGCTATCAGTTATTGATGACGAAGGCTTTTGACTGCCAGCAACAGTGTAATTGGCTTCCGGGTAGCTGAACAGCTTCAGTTTATTTTTCGTCCAGCAGGTATAAAGTCATAGTCATCCAGCGCGGAAACAGATCCCTTTGTCCTATCAGTCCTTGCCAAACATAATCTCAAACTAACTAGTTCCACCTGCCTGCTCCTGGCCCATATCTCTCCAAACTTTTCCTATTCATGTACTAATCCAAAAGTCTTTTAAACATTGTAATTGTATCCGCATCCACCACTTCCTCAGGAAGTTCATCCCATGCGTGAACCACCTTCTGTGCAAAAAAATTGCCCCTCATAACTTCTTTACATTTCTCTCTTCTCACCTTAAAAATGTGCCCTCTACTCTTGAAATCCCCCATCCTAGGGAAAAGACAACTGCCACTAACTCTATCAATACCCTTCAATATTTTATAAACATATATAAGGTCACCTCTCAACCTCCTATGCTCCAGTGAATAAAGGTCCCAGTCTATCCAGCTCTTCTTTGTAACTCAAACCTTCCATACCCAACAACATCCTGGTAAATCTCTTCTGAACCCTCTCTAGCTTAATAATATCCTACCTGTAACATGGTGACCAGAACTGGACACAGTATTCCCGAAGAGGTCTCACCAATGTTCTGTACAACCTCAACATGACTTCCCAACTCCTATACTCGGAGCTCTGAGTAATGAAGGCAAGTGTATTACAAGTTTTACTTTTAATTAATAGATCAGAGACCTTTTCTAAGTGAGTAAGCCACTCTGTGTCTCATGCCAACCAGTGGAAGCATCCAGAAAATGAAACTGAGAAACAGCACAAGAACCATCTCAGTTGACCCCGTAAACAGAGACGACTGAACAGCTTTCCAATTTTTCCTCTGTCCATAACACCCATGTTGTCTTTTCCTGTCTGTGTGCCAGCATAGAATGTGTTTATGGGGGGATTAGAGTTTTAGGTAGTAGAGTTTCATGTTCATAAGACAACTCATAACTGTTAACTTGTGGTATACTAACTTACAAAAAATAGCCAATCTTGTTAAGTACAGAACCTGGTCCATGTTTTCTGTCAACCTTGGACTGAGAAAACAGGTAAATTGGAGACTTTTGCATACTTTTTAAAAACTTTTGTGATGACTCCAGGAATAGCAGGGTTTGTTTTCCAATGCTCTAACCCAGTGAGGCGTAAGAGTTGCTTAAAGAGATGAATATACTAATGAGCCAAGGACCAGCAGGAAGTCTCACAGGCAACAGCCATTTGCTGCTAAGCAGAAGCATGTGACAGGTGGATGCACAAGCGTTATCTTTGAGTGCAAGCTGTAATCTGAGCTGTTAAATAAATCTGTGTGAGACTTGCAAGTAAATTGAATTCATGCTACTTGGTCTGTTTTACCTCCAAAGAAAACACTAAAAGAGAGTAGGTTAAGATAATGTTTGATAGAGGTATTCAAAATCATGCAGCTTTTTGATTGAGCAAATAAAGATAAACTGGTTTTGGTAATTGGGGGTCAGTAATGAGAAAAGTGATTTAATGTGATGACACAAGTACCTGAGGTGACATGAGGAATCATATGTGTAGTGATTGTAATTAGGTCAGCCAGACGGACCTCATAGAACATAAATTCTCTGATTGGGGCTGTTAATCTGGTCCAATCAGGGAGCCCTGGCTGACAGATAAGAACAGGAGTGTCAGACATCTTCCTCATTCTGAGAGCTGGATCTGTATCAAGAGCTATCCATGTATAAATAAAGGGTGACTTGGTGACAGGATACCAGCCTCTGTGGAGTTATTTCAGAGGCGACAAAAGAAAACCATGCTCCTAAACAAATTTGCTTGTAATAGTTGTCTTTGAGTTGGGGTAAGCATTTCTGTCGTCATGCCATTATTTGGGAAGCGTGACTCGTTTGATCCTGCTATTGAAGACTGGGCCCAGTGTGTAAAAGAAAGTGTTTTTTTTTTCTGGGCAAATGATGTTGGGGCAGATGAAAAGCAACAACTAATTTGTCTGACAGCTTGTGGACCCACAGCTTTTTTTGGTTACCGGGAGCCTGACTTTCTCTGAAGCACCTGACACTAAAACCTTTCAAGAGTTGACTTCTTAAGGAATATTATGACACCAAGCCTCCTCTAATTCTGAGACATTATTGGTTTTGCTCAGCAATTTGAGAACTGGGGATTCTGTATTAGGATTTTTGAATAGATTAAGATGACTGGTAGAGACATGTGACTTTGGTTCAACCCTAAATGAGATGCTGAGAGACTGTTTTCTCCATGGGATTAATGATGTAACCATGCAAAAGCATCTAGTAGCTGAAGCCCAACTGGAATTCAACCAGGCACTACAACTGGCTTCGTCAATGGGAAATGCGGCAAGTGGAGCATTAGAGTTGCAGGTTATTCCGATGGGAATGGACCATTCTCACCAGTCCAACTGAACTTGGGGGAACACCACTTTAGTGAAGGCAATTACATAGCTTCAATCAGGACATATCCTGAACAGTGGGACTCTAGGCAAGCCACTGTAGTAGTTGCAAGTATGCAGACTTAAGATAGCAAAAGAGACACATTAGGTCTAAATTGAGTAAGAGAATGCATAGGCTGGTACACAGGAGAATGCACACCAGGTCTGGAACAGTTAAATTGCCTAACAACATCCTTATCAGAACCAATACCAATAAATGTCTTGGTAAGTGGTCACCCAGTTCTAATGGAGGGTCAATACCGGCTTGTCATTTCAGTGATCGCAGAACCAGTCTTTAACAAAATTCATTCTGCACTCCAACTTTTAAGTTTGTGCAAGACTTCATCCAGGCTGAGAACCTATACTTGGGAACCCTTACAGATTAAGTGTACAACTTTAGTCTCTCATGAGAAGCAGCTGGTTCAGTCCCCACTGATTGTAGTAAAAGGCTCAGGCCCAAGCTTGATGGGATGAAATTGGTTGAGAACGATTCAACTTGATTGGTTCAAAGTGTTTTGATGAGAAAACGGCTGCCCGAGTGAAGTCCTAATTAAATATCCGGAAGTTTTTCAGGAAGGTCCAGGGAGCATCAAAGGAGCCAAGGCAACCGTGCTTGTTGACCAGTATACAATTCCATGATTCTGCAAGATGCAAGATTCTGCCCAGTGACATTTGCCTTATGGGAAAAAGTAGAGGTGGAAAAGAAAAGGCTAGAAGGTGACAGAATCATCATACCAGTCCAGTTTGCGGAATGGGCAGCACCAGTTGTTCTGATCGTGAAACTTTATGGGAATCTTAAACAAAAAGTAAACTGCTTTTCATAGCTAGGTATATACCCAATCCCTCTTATTGAGGATTTATACACAAAGTTGGCAAGGGTGCTGTCCTTCATGAAGTTGGATATGAACCACATGTACTTGCATTTGTGGTTAGATGAGGATTCCCAAAAGTATTCTACGTTAATAGCCAGAAGGGTTTGTACTAATATAGCAGACTGCCATTTGGAGTATCATCAGCCTGTGCAATTTCTCAGCTGACAATGAAGAGCATTTTACAAGGTCTACCCCAGGTCGCCATTTACCCAGATGACATGTTAATAACGGGGAAGACCAATAAGGACCACTTAGAGAACTTAGACATTTCTTCCAGGTGAGCATATGCTTTGAAGGTGAAAAGTATGTGTCCCAGGTACCCAAGTGATGTACTTGAGCTACAGAGTCAACAAGACCAGTTTACACCCGTTGGAAGATAAAGTGAGGGTGTTCAAAGGTGCTCTAGCTCCCATGTCGGTACAGGAGCTTAGACTTTCCTTGGACTGGTGAATTATTATGGAAAGTTCATACATAATCTGGCTTCCATCCTGGCATCTTTGCATCAACTCTTAAAGGGTCAGCCATGGAAATGGCCAGGTAGCTAAGCCATAGCTTTCAGGGAAGTGAAGAAACAGCTATCTTCCTGTAAGGTGTATGATCCCAAGTGAGATCTGGTATTGACATATAATGCCTCCCTGGATAGCTGATGTTAACTCATTGGTGGCCCAATGTAGAGAAATGCCCAGTAGCGTATGCATCCGGGACCTTGGCTAATGCAGAGCGTAAATACAGCCAGATAGACAAGGAAGGTTTGACAGTCTTGTTTGGAATCGGGAAGATCTCCCAATATTTTTACAGAAATAAATTTGTAACAATAATGCACCACAAACCCTTGTTAGGTTGATTAAAGAGGACAAGGCGGTGCTGCCCATAGCTTCAGGATGAATTCAGCAGTGGGCTCTAATATAAAGCGCATATAAATACAAGTCGGAACACTGTCCGGGAGGCCAAGTAGCAAATGCAGATACATTGAGCTGCCTCCCACTGGCAGATACACCTGATGGTACCATCACTGGAAGAGCCTGTCATGGTTTTAAATTTTCTTGTCACATTTCCAGTCACAGCTGACAATTTCGGATTTTGGATGCCAAAAGATCTGGTCCTGGCAAAACAGAAACAGCTGGTGGTGATGGGGGGAAGCCAAAGGGCCGTCACAACCAGAATTGAAACGCTTTAGAGCCGGAGAGACCAGATCACAGTAGAGGATGGCATATTATTATGGGGTCAAGAGTGATTGTCCCAGGAAAAGGTTGCTGCCAGATACTGGCTGAACTACACCAGGGTGATCCAGGAGTTTCCAAAATGAAGATGTCAGCAAGAAGTTACGTTTGGTGGCCAGGATTGGATGCCGACATAGCTGCATTGGTGGGACAGAGCCCAGAGTGCCAACAAGGACAAAAATTACTGTCAGTAGCTTCCCCCACATTCGCTGTAATGGCCAGGTAAACCCTGGACTCGGTTACATGTCGACTATGCCAGTCCTTTCATGAACACAAAGTTCTCAGTCATTGTGGACACCCATGCAAAGTGGTTGGACATGCATAGAGTTCATTTGTCAAACACGGGGACAATAATATAAAAACTCTGTGCATATTTTGTAATACACAGACTCCAGGAATTGTCAGTCACAGACAATGGGCCATCATTTACCACCAGAGAATTTGAGTATTTCCTAAAGTCTGATGGTATTCGACATACAAGGACAGCTCCATACTATCCATCATTGAATGATCTGGCAGAAAGAACAGTCTAAACTTTGAAGGCAGACTTAAAGAAACAGCTGACAGCTTCATTCAATACCAACTGCCCCTGTTCCTATTTGATTATCAGACCACCCCTCATGCAACTACAGGGATAGATCCAGCAGAGTTACTAATGGGGAAAAGATTCCGCATCAAGTTCAGTCTGATTTCCCCATATCTGGGGGAGGAAGGTGAAATGACATCAGGAACTCCAATGCCAGACACAAGTCTCCACTAAGCGAGAGGGACAGTTTACTTCAGGGGACCAAATTTGGTGTAGGAACCACAGGAATGGCCCTGCATGGTAAGAGGCATCATCAATGCAAGGTCAGGTCCTGTGACGTATCAAGTTTAGGTGGGTGCAATATTCCTGGACAAGCAAGTGAACAAGATGAAAGCTGCAAACTTGCAAATGGTGTGGGACGCAAAATGTTCCCAGCTCCTCAACAGCCTTTCCGATTGTTCTGGAACCCGTGGGTTCTCCCTCTCCATCAAGCGTTGAAGATACCTCCAGAATCTGAGATGGACATGGTGAAAGTTGCTACCTCAACACCTTTGCCACCTGAAGAAGAGAATGAATTTCGTCTGAGACACTCTGGACGCAAGAGGTGAGCACCTGTGCATTACACACCTCCTGTATCTGAGGCAGATTTGGAGGAACCTGACCCAGTGCTAAAATGCCCCAGGAGGAGCTACAGTAAAAACAATTAGCCAATGTCCTCAGACTCAGAGGGGGAAGGAAGTAGTGATTGTCATGAGGTCAACCAGGTGGATCTCAAACAATGAGTTACCTGATTGGGGTTGTTAATCTGGTCTAATCAGGGAGCCCTGGCTGCCAGATACGAACAGGATTCACTCTGAAAGCTGGCTCTGAGAGAGTTAGATCAGTGTGAAGGACTCCCTGCGTGTAAGTAGAGTGACTTGGCGACAGGATACCGACCTCTCTAGAGTTATTCCAATATGTTTATACAATGGGTTGTTGAAATCTGCAGTACACTGTCAGATAGGATAGGAAGCAGATTCAAAAATAGGATTCAAAAGAAAGTTGGATAGGTAGTTGATGGAGAGGAAATCCCAGGCCAAAACGAAAGAGCAGGGGCAATGGGATTAATTAGATAACTCCACTGAAAAGCAGACCCAGCCATGATGGGTCAAACGGCCTCCTTCTAAGTCATATCATTCAAAGATTACACAATATTAATAACACCATTGCACTCTGTCTGTGCAAATGGTTCAGCTTTACCTGAATAACCACAAACCACGTCTACTAATTAACTTCTCCTTGATTGGTGGAAATAAGCCATTGTCCCCTCATTGGTTGCAATCTGTTAATGAATGGCCAGTTGTCCAAGTAAAGATTTTGCAGAAACCTCTTAGACAAGAATAGAAACAGTAACCTACTGATCCAGAGCACTCTGGCTTCAATACCAGGAGTCCATGGTCTGTGGCTTATTGTAAAATACAGATTTGCACGTAGAAAACAATACTGGACTTTGGAGTGGACCATTTGGCCCTTTGAGCCTGCTCTATCATTCAGTACTGTTATGTCTGATCTGGTTGTGTCTCAGCTCCACTTCCTGTCCTTCCCTCATAGCCCTTGACTCCTCTGTCCATTAAAAATCTATCTAACTTAACTTTGGATTAATGTAAAGGTCCATCCTTCACTATCTTCTGGGAAGATAATTCCATACTTTAAAGACTTCTTCAGAGAAGAAAATTTTCCTTATCTATGCCTTAAGTGACACACCTCTGCTTCTTAAATTATGTCTCCTAGTTTTAGTCTCCCACACAGGAGCCAATATCTTCATGCTATCTGACTGATCCAGCCCCCTCAAGTATTTACTCGTTGCAGTAAGATCGCTTGATGCCCAACGTGCTTTACACCAATTAAAGACCTTTGAAATATGGTCATTCTTGCAATTTAGAAATTGTAAGAGCCAACCTCCACATAGAAAGCTCTCAAAGGGAACAACGCAATAATGACCAGGTAAACTGGTTTTAATCACAGAACCACAACGTGTTGTTTTGCAGAAGGAGGACATTCAGCCCATCGTTTCTGCTGCTGCATTGTCTTCACTCTGAGGGTGCACAGACAACAATCAGAGTGCAGACTCCATTCACAGCATTCAATTCCCGTTCCCTGTACAGTCCTTGGAGGTCCATGCTGAGTAAAAAGGAATTAACAGTAATGCTGGTCTGCACAATCATTTCTGAGCTTAAGCTCTGAAGTGGGACTTTTGAATCCATACCTGGTATGGTGCTCAGTGGTTAGTACACTTGCGTTACAGCACCAGGCACCTGGGTTCGATTCCACCCTTGGGTGACTGTGTGGAATTTGCACATACTCCCTGTGTCTGTGTGGATTTCCTCCAGGTGCTCCAGTTTCCTCCCATAGTCCAAAGATGTGCCAGTTAGGTAGATTGGCCATGCTAAATTGTCCCATAGTGTCCAGGGATGTGCATGGCTATGTGGATTAACCATGTAAATAAAGGGATAGGATGTGTGACTGGGTATGGGTGGGATCCTCTTCAGAGGGTCAGTGGTGACTCAATGGGCCAAATGGCCTCTTTCCACACTTATGAGAGCATGGCTGACAAAGGGAGAAATTATCTGTGATCACACTGGTGAGCAACAGTCACACAGAGTTTAAACAGGGTGGCATGTATGTCATATTTTTAAACTGAAGCAAGAACCAAATTGCATTGATATAGCACTTTTCAGGACGTCAGGATTTTCCGATGTGGTACTATGGAACTCAATTACTTGCCCGAGTATAGTCGCTGTTACAAAAATGGTGAAACGTAGAAAACAGCTTGCACTCAGCAGGGCCCCACAGCAAAAGTGAAGTAAGTGATGGGATAATTGAGAATGATATTGACTGAAATATAGATATTAATCACAACACTTGGCAAAGTCCCTTCTCCAAATAGTGCCATGGGATTTTTTTACATCTGAGAGGGAAACCATTGTCTCATTCAAAAGATAGCGCCGCGTTCCCTCAGTGTTGTACTGAAAGTTGACTTCTATTATGTGACTATGCCTCCAGTGTGAGATTTCAGCTAAATTTAACCCTGTATGTATAACAAAGGCAACGTTGTCAGCACAATCTGACGTGCCCAGCATTAGAACTGTCAATATCTGTAGAAGGAGATTTACCATAAAGAGATTGAAGACCAATGTGAACATTTGGAACTGGGTCTTTTTCTCCAAACTGCAGCGTTACCTTTGACAAAGCACATGGCGAATGACATTCCTTCAGAAGGTATCAGCGCTGCTGGAGACATAGCTATGGGAATGTGCTATCACAGAGGCTGTTGTAGCTTCATCTAGTGGTGGATTATGCAATTGCAACTCCGGCTGCATTAGCAGGCCATTTTTATCGGAAAAGGTTGAATTCAAGTTTCTCAAACCAATGTTTCTGCGCTAATGGAAGTGTATAGAGACTTTTGATTTCATTTCATTTATTATTGTCACATGTGCTGAGATACAGTGAAAAGTATTGTTTTGCGTGCTAACAAGACAAATCCTACCTCAATAAGTACGCACCTTGATCAGATAGAGTAATGGGCTAAGGAGCGTCAGATGGAATTTAATTTAGATAAATGTGAGGTATTGCATTTTGATAAGGCAGACCAGGGCAAGACATATACATTTATTGGTAGGGCCCTGGGGAGCGTTGGCGCACAAAGAGACCTCGGGGTGCAGGTGCACAGTTCCTTGAAAGTGGAGTCACCGGTAGACAAGTGGTGAAGAAGATGTTCGGAACACTTGCCTTCAATGGTCAGAACATTGAGTATAGGAGTTGGGATGTCTTGTTGCATCTGTACAGGACATTGATAAGGCCACTTTTAGAATACTGTGTACAATTCTGGTCTATCTTCTATAAGATTGATGTTGTTAAACTTGAGAGGGTTCAGAAAAGATTTACAAGGGTGATGCCAGGATTGGAGGGTTTGAGCTATAGGGAGAGGATATTATGCTAGGGCTATCTTTCCTGGAGCATCAGAGGCTGAGGGATGACGTTGTCGAGGTCTGTAAAATCATGAGAGGCATGGATAGGGGTGTCTAAAACTAGAGGGCATTGATTTAAGGTGAGATCGGAAAGATTTAAGAGACCTGAGAGGTAACGTTTTCACACAGAGGGTAGTGCTTGTGTGGAACGAGCTGCCAAAGGAAGTTGTGGAAGAGTTTAAGAGGCATTGGGATGTCTGGTCAGCACAGACAAATTGGACTGAAATGTCTGCTTCCATGCTGTATGACACTATGTCTCTATCAGGGTAATAGAACAGAATGCAGAATATAGTGTTACATCTACGGAGAAGGTGCAGAGAAAGATCAACTCTAATATATTAAAACTTCATTCATAAATCTGATAACTGTAGGGAAGAAGCTGTTCTTAAATTTGTTGGTATGTGTTTTCAGACTTTTGTATCTTCTGCCAGATGGAAGAGGGTGGAAGAGCGTATAACCAGGGAGGGAGGGCTCTTTGATGATGTTGGCTGCTTTCCCGAGGCAGCAGGAATTGTAGACTGAGTCAAGGGAAGGAAGGCCGGATTATGTGATGGACTGGGCTGCATTCACCACTCTCTGTAATTTCTTGCGGGTCTTGGACAGAGCAGTTGCCATACCAAGCTGTGATCCATCAGATGGGATGTTTTCTATGGTGCATCTATAAAAATTGGTAAGAGTCATTGTGGACGTGCCGAATTTCCACAGCCTTCTAAGGAAATAGAGGCATTGCTGTGCTTTCTTGACTGCAGTGTCAACACGGATGGACCAGGATTGATTATTAGTGATATTTACTCCTCAGAACTCGAAGCTCTCAACCACCTCCGCCTCAACACCACTGACACAGACAGGGGAGTGTCCTCAATTCTGCTTCCTGGAGTTGATGACCAGCTCCTTCATTTTGCTGACACTGATGGAGAGATTGTTGTCTTTACACCACGGCCACTAAGCTCTCTATCTCCTTCCTGTACTCTGTCTCATCGTTGTTTGAGATCTGACCTACTATGTTTATGCCACCAGCAACTTTGTAAATGGAGTTAGATTCCATTTATGAGCTGAATTTGGCAACACTGTCATGAATGTATAAGGAGTATTGTAAGGGTCTGAGTATGTGGCCTTGCGGGGCACCGGTGTTGAGGATTATTGTGGAGGAGGTGTTATTGCCTATCCTAAATCTTGCAGTCTGCTGGTCAGAAAGTCAAGGACCCAGTTGCAGAGGGGAAAGCAGAGTCCTAGGTCTCAGAATTTGGAGATGAGTTTAATTGGAATTATGGTGTTGAAGGTGGAGCTAAAGTCAATAAAAAGGAATCTGACATAGGTGTCCTTGTAATCCAGATGTTTCAAGGATGAGTGTAGGGCTAGGGAGATGGTGTCTGTGTGGACCTATTGTGACAGTGGGCAAATTGTAGTGGATCAAGTCAATCTGGGAGTCTGGAGGTGATGTGTGCCATTACTAACCTCTCAAAGCACTTCAAAATAATATGTCAGAGCCATGGGGCGGTAGTCATAAAGGTGTGTTATGTGATTTTTCTTTGGTACAGGGATGATAATGGTCTTCTTGAAGCAGGTGGGAACTTCACATCATAGTAAAGAGAGGTTAACAATGCTTGCAGATACCCCTGCCAGCTGGCCAACACAGAATCTGAGTGCATGGCCAGGGACTCCGTCCAGGCCAGTCTCTTTCTGTGGGTTCACTCTCAAGAAGGCTGATGTCTGCAGTGGTGACCATGGGTACAAGTGCACCTGAGGCTGTTGGGGCAGGTGGCATCATTTCACTGAACCTCTGTTCAAAATGAGCATAGAATGCATTGAGCTCACTGGGGAGAAATGCATTGTTGGCAGCGATTCTACTCAACTTCGCTTTGTAGCCTGTTTAAATTGTGTAAGCCTTGCCCTGTTGATGTATGTTTGTGTGGTTAGTCTGGGACTGTAATTTAGTCTGGTATTGTCCCTTGGCATACATGATGGCTTTGTGAAGATTGTACCTACATTTCACACATAGGTCAGGGTCACCCAAATTGAACACCTCAGACCTGGACTTCAGTAAAGAGTGGATATTCGAATTCATCCACAGTTTCCATTTGAGGAACATTTGGATTAACTTCTTTGGCACGCAGTCATCTACACACTTGCTGATGAAGTCTATGACAGTAGTGCCATGCTCATTTAAGTTGGCCGCTGAGTTCTTGAATATGGACCAGTCTGCTGACTCCAAGCAGTCACACAGGAGCTTGTCTGCTACCTCAGACCAGCACCGTATAACTTCCTGCATCGGATCCTTACAGTTCAGTTTCTGCTTGTAGCCAGGAGAGGGAGCACAGCCTTACCATCTGATTTACCAAAATGTGGGCAGAGAATGGAGCGGTAGGCATCCCTAATGCTTGTGTAGCAATGGTCTGGGGGGGTTTGGGCCTCTGGTGAGACAGGAGACTTTCCGGGGGGTGGGGAATCTTTGAAACAGGCACACAGTTCACAACACAGATAAGCAGCTTGAAGCCAGGCTTGGTGTGAGCCAGGACCAGAGAGGAAAAAAAATTGAAATTTGCAAATGGTGTGTAGCGGTCTGATATATTTCATATTCTTCAGAACATTGCTCCAGTACAACCAGTCCATTCATTTTCAAGTGCTACTCTTTTGTTACTGTAATTTTCAATCTGGAGAGGAGGTAGATGGCTTGTACAATGCAGAATGGACTGATTCACCCTGGAGCAGTGAAATACCTGAAGGGAAAAGAGAGTGCCCGGGAAATCAAGAGGCATGGATTCCAAGGCCAAACAGAGTCCTTCAGTGCCATACTGACTCTGAGGTAGACCCTGACTAACCAAGGCTGATGACAGAAACCAGTTAATTCAGACTTGTCCAAGACAGGAGAGCTTCTTTCCAAAAAAAAGTTAAGTTATGCATAAGAGATAAAAGGTACTGCAGATGCTGGAGAATCCGAGATAACAAGCATGGGGCTGGATGAACACAGCAGGTCAAGCAGCATCATAGGAGCAGGAAAACTTGACGTTTCGGGCCTAAACCCTTC
>JAHRHZ010000041.1:9913514-9937669 GCA_024137785.1 Ginglymostoma cirratum
TGTCTGCCTCCTCTCCACCTATCCTCTCCTCTATCCATCCTCTATCCGCCTCCCCCTCTCTCCCTATTTATTTCAGAACCCTCTTCCCCTCCCCCATTTCTGATGAAGGGTTTAGGCCCGAAACGTCAAGTTTTCCTGCTCCTATGATGCTGCTTGACCTGCTGTGTTCATCCAGCCCCATGCTTGTTATCTCTTAAGTTATGCATAGCTTTGCCCTGATAATATGCATGTTATAATTTTAAATTGATGATCTATGTTTAATCCATTTGGGAAAGGATACTTCAATCAAAAAAGTTTTAGAACCTTGTAAAACTGACTTTTTAAAATAATTAATGGTTAATGAAATCAAAGTGCTGAGGACTCTAGACATCTGAAATGAATGACTCAATTTGACTCAAAACATTAACTTTGTTTCTCTCTCCACAGATGCTGCTCAGACCTGCTGAGCTTTTCCAGCAATTTCTGTTTTGTCTACCCTTTTCCAGTTTAGCAACATTCTCAGCTGTTAAGCTTCTCCTTAAGCATATAAATGTGGTCTTGAATTTGGGACTTTGCTGCAGAAGTGACTTGAAATCCAAATTCTCCTTCAGTCCATCCTTGCAGCCCTCGCTTCTTCCGCGGGAGCGCCACCAGGGGGCAACACGGGACTGGTGGTGATCTGCGCGAATGCGCGTGTGGGTAGGGGGCGGGGCGCCGCCGCGGGATGACAGGCAGCGAAATTGACCAATGGAAAGTCAAATGTCGGAGACTGATGCGTGAAGGGTGCGGGACGCTAGTGGCCAATAGAGAAGCAGGGTGGGCGGGACTTCTGCCGGTTTGATTGACAGGCGCAGGCGGAAGTCGGTGGAATGGTGTGGCTCCAGCTTGGATACATTTGTAGCGGAGGAGGAGAAGCCCCAGGAAAGCAGGAGATCCCAGTGGATACAGAGGGAACCAGCAGTCGCAGCTCACTCTGCCTCCCCTCCAGTGCAGGTATCACCCGCCTTGTGGTTGTCCAGGCGTCCCCTCACCTCAATCCCTTCCTGAAATTTGCAGCTCCTCCTTCCAATCCTGCCCCAATGCCTAATGCTTGGATGGCCTGCAAAAGCAGGATGCACGTTCCAATTCAGTGGCATTGTTACGTTTTTTATTTAAATAAATAAAAGGGAACCTCTCCTTTTCCCAAAAGTCGACATCTGTATTATCAGGCTGCCGCCTGAAGCTGGTCCCTGATGAAAACCATTTCAGAATTTTTATTTAGGAAAATGAGAATTTGGAGCTGGCTGAGAAGGCTGCGGTGTAACATGTCTGCAGGTACCGCCAGTGGAATTGACACCTCGTCGTTGGCGTTTCGTATTGTTTCTTTGTAGAGAGCAAACCTTGTTTTTTTTTGTTTTAACTTTTGAAGTGAAAACTACATTTGGGAAATAATTTACCCTTGTCCAGGAGTGGCTAGTGTGGAAAATTATAATATGTCAGTTGGATCATGGACATTTGGTGGGCCAAGGTGGAGGAAAGTTTGCACCTAACGGTGCTGTAAGTCACGTTATTTATTATTGATTCTGGTTGTCTGTAAGGGGAAACTATTTTTCATGAATTAAGCATTTGTAAATTAGAAAAAACCCTATAAGTCACTAAAAATTTCAAAATGGTGTGAGTTATCTTTCTGCATTTTAATGCTTTTGTCATTTGGAAATAAATGTTGCAATTTTAAAGTCTGATATCTGACAGGTTTGGATCATTTGCTCACTGTTACTTTGGATTTTGTCTTTTGAAATTCTAAAACATTTTGCCTCAGCAATAATTCTGATTAAATGTGAAAGTCTTTTTTAATAAAGCCTGTATTTCTTCCCCACCCCTTTTTAATTTGTTACTTTCGTTTAACCAGTGCTGTAATCAGGAAGCAGATGATCCTGATTAGAGTTTAAATTATTTTAGTTATAATTATATAAACAAAATTGAAATAAATAAATATTTTTGTTGCCCATGTTATGCCTGGTAGGAATTGAACCCTGGCCTCCTGGCTCAGATATAGGAACTCTACATCGCACCACCCTAAAACATTATTCCTGACTATGAATCAAACCGAGGCTGCAGCAGAGGAAGCACCAAATCTTAACCATCGTGGAGGTCATCTGATGGGAGTTGACATATCTGATTACCATCAGTGCAGATCATCAATAACCCTGGGATAACTGAATAGTCTGTCCCATTTCAATTCAATATTAGTAAGCAAGAAACCTCTCTCGAGCAGGTCTGTTGAGATCGGGGTGCTAATGGCCTAAACTAAATTACCATAAAATCAAATATAACCACTTACAAAAATAAAGGCATAATGTTCCTTTCTAAATTAACTTTTTTAACTGGAGTAAGAGTAATTGGGAATCTGGTTTCTAAAAGCAGATTTGAGGGATGGTTCAGTCTCCTTCAACAACTGCTTCTGGCATAATGAAACATCCCAAGATGTTTTTGTTTAACAGGAGAATACAGAACAAAGTATGACATAGCATAAAGTAAATTTTTCTGCCTGAAATGAGGTGTTTCAGAATGTCTGCCAAGCCTGTGAGGCTGGGGTAATACCACCGTCTGCTTTAGTTTCTAAATGAGAACCCTAAAGGAAGGCTCAAGACCTGAGAGCAAGGGCAGTATAGAGTTGAAAAGTGTCTGAGAAAACTCCTAGTAGACTAGGCAGCGATGATTGGATGAAGCCCAAATGTAACTTCAACAAATCTGAAGAGTCTACATGAAAGGCGGGGTTGAGGGAGACAAAATTGACTACAGCATTGAGGCCTTGTGGGAGAGAGTGCTTGAGGAAGAAGCAGTATGAGACTTTTTCAATACAGTTGATGGAGAAGGCCAGTTTTAACTTCACCCACTGGACACTCATGAAGATAATACAACTCAACAGAATCTGCTTGAATTTCATGTTTGATAAAATTGTGAATGGGCAGATTGCTTTCACATGTACGACAGCCTTAAAAAAAAAAACTGAAAATAACAGACAACTTCTCTTAATTTCTGTTCTTAGCTTTCTGAGTAATTGTATTCTGTAAATGTCAGCATCTAGTAGAACTGAGAGTACAGAAACAAACAGTTTGTCCCGACTGGTCGATGCCAATGTTTCTGTCCATGTGAAAATTTTTGATTTTTTTTTTTGTGTGTGTTGTTGTTCTAAGTGCCCATTCCCAAAACCCTTTGTGACTGCCTTGGTGAATCACCGCAATTGTTGTCAGTGTTTGAGGGAGCAAAATGTAACGTCTCAAAGTTTGCAGATGATACCAAGTTGGGTGGGAGGGTGAACTGTGATGAGGATGCAGAGATCCTCCAGCATGATCTTGGCAGGCTAGGTGTGCGGGCAAATCAATGGTGGATACAGTATAATTTTGATAAATGTGAGGTTATTCACTTTGGAAGCAAAAACAAGAAGGCAGGTTATTACCTGAATGGCTGTAAATTGGGAGAGGAGAGTGTGCAGCAGGACCTAGGCATCCAGTTGCCGAAGGTAAGCATGCAGTTGCAGCAGGCAGTAACAAAGGCAAATGGTATGTTGGCCTTCATTGCGAGAGATTTTGAGTACAGGAGCAGGGATGTGTTGCAGTTGTTCAGGGCCTTGGTGAGACCACACCTGGAATATTGTGTGCAGTTTTGGTCTCCTTTTATGAGGGAGTGCAGCAAAGTTTTACCAGTTTGATTCCGGGGATCGCGGGTCTGAAGAATGAGGAGAGATTGACTAGGTTAGGATTGTTTTCACTAGAGCTCTGACGAATGAGGGGACAAATCTTATAGACACTTACAAAATTCTAACAGGACTGGACAGGGTAGATGCGTGGAGGATGTTCCTGATTGTGGGTGTGTCCAGAATCAGGGATCACAGTACGAGGATTTGGGGTAGACGATTTAGGACGGAGATGAGGAGGCATTTCTTCCCCCAGAATGGTGAGCCTGTGGAATTCATTACCACAGGAATTAGTTGATGCCAAAATGTGGAATGTATTCAAGAGGTGACTAGATATAGCATTTGGGGCGAATGGGATCAAAGGTTATGGGGAGAAGGCAGGATTAGGCTGTTGAGTTGGACAATCAGCCATGATTGTGATGAATAGTGGAACAGGCTCAAAGGGCTGAATGGCCTCCTCCTGCTCCTATCTTCTATGTTTAGCCAGAAGTTAGATCCAGGAGAATTCTGTTCAGGTTTTTTTTTTTTTTGATGTCTGTAATTTATCTCATGGCTCTGGCATCTTTGTACAGCCTATTTGCACTTTCTCCATTGCATCCATATATCTTAATCTGGAGATAGTAACTATGCACAGTACTCCAAGTGTATTGTTAGGAGGTTCAACCTATTTTTGGAAAGTGAATTATAAAAATTGCAGCGCTGCACATCTTGTTCAGAACTAATGGTGCAAAATCACAACTGAGAGATTTCTTCGTTAACTCAAATGAACAGATGGTAACTTTTCCAGCCTAGCATTTTAATTGTAAATCCTCTGTCAATAATTCCATCAGTGCAGATGCTGCAGCATAGGATGGTTGGCAAGATGGTGGAATCCAGTGTAGTTGGATGGGTTTCAAGGTTCAGAGCTGCTGTACAGTACGGCTCACTAACATGAATTGCCTTTCTCAATGTTTTGTAGATGACAAAGATTCAGACTTGACACTTGGTAGAAGGTACCAACAAATCATATGTGGGATGTAGATGATTTTCCAAAGAGTATTAAGGTTAAAAAGCATGAAATCAGCCTGTTACAAAAGTAGGTGGGCTGAGAGTTAATGCAGGTTCAGGCTGTTTGATTTTCTTGGTAATGGATCAGAAACAATGGGAATACCATCAATAGCGGGGAGCTAATGAAGGTCAGGCTGTGTGTGCATTTAAATATCATATGGAATCACCTTATTGTGCATTCCAGCAACTCAATGAAAACTGCACAATCTAGGTTTTTTAAAATATTATTTTAATATTTTTTCCTGTGTTGTACAGTGACCAAGTTCCTAATTTTTCTTATCACCCAATTGGTGTCTAAACCGGGGTTGGAGCAAGTGGTGGGGAGACACATGTAGTGCTCTATTTCCCCACTAAGAGGCATCTGTGAGGCATCTGCATCCCTTGTTTTTGCTTCCACATTCACGCTTCCTGTTTGATTTTGTAGGGAGGTAACATCTCGAGGGATCCTTATCATGGGCTGTGTGGGAGAGTTACTTGTGCTGCCTTGTGTCCTATTACTCTGTTGCAGAACTAATGCACTGTGTCTGTCTGACTAGTTTAAAGTATCATGTGGTTCCTGTGGATTGTGTAGTCTAGGAATGAGAAGAGTCATCTGGACTCAAAACATTACCTTGCTTTCTTTCTATGGATACTGCCTGATCTGCTGTGATCTCTAGCATTTTCTTTTCAGTACGGATTCCGGATTCTGCAGTAATTTGCTCCCAAGAATGACTGTCCAGTTTTGACAATAAGTAAACTGTCAGACAGAAGCAACGGGCAGGTAGGAGACGGAGCATCCTACTGGTAACTGCATAAAAAGAAGCTTCTATTCGGGGAACCTTAAACTCCACGCACAACGTCACTATGCCAAAACCTACTTCCTTCATTGTGTGGTTTGACCTCTTGCAGCTTCCAATATGGTAGAGAGGCATCTACTGCAAACTCAGAATTTGCTAAAATACATTAAGTTGTGGCACTTTGAACTTGGGATAAGTACAACAGTGGCAGACTTTATAAATATAAATGTATGCTGTGTCTCTGTGTTGCATTTTCAGCTATGGATAGAGTACTGTTAATATTGCTGGGCTATTCGACATGGTGGGAAGAACAGGTTTAAGCAATGAATTTATGGTACCTCGCAAGAAACAGAATGGTCGAGATGCCACAATGGATCAGGCATTGGTTTTTCACTTCTAAGACCTGGGATCATGTCTAGAATGAATAGTTGGGATGGATGTTCCTATGTAACATGAATTTAATGGTCTCAGTCCAGTTCTGTACGCCAATGGAGGAACATCTTGGCATTGTGGTAATGTTGCTGGATTAGTAACCGAGAAACCGAGGTTAATGCTCAGGTGATATGATCCCACCATTTTAAATTTAATGAATAAATCTGGAATTGACAAGCTAGTTCCATTAACAGTGACCGTGGGACCATCATTGACTTCGTTAAAAACTCATCTGGTTTATGGATGTCTGTCAGGGAAGAAAATCTTAAACCCTTACCTGGTCTGACCTACACATGACTCCAATATGGTGGACTGTTAACTGCCCACTGAAATAAACTGAGTGGATTGCTGGGCTAAGGGCATTTTGGGATGGGCAACAAAGCTGACCTCGCCAGTGATGCTCACATCCATGAAAGAATTGAAACAAAAAACAAAGCTGTCACTAGCGTTGACAATCCCATGCCAGAGACCGTGAATAGGAAAGGTCAAAGAGGAACAGTTGAGTGCTTAGTCCTGAGGGAGGAACATTATTTAGGCAGACTAGAATTGCATGGACGTTCTAGGGTTGCAGGGGCCTAATATAATGTTGTTAAATGTTCCACCACAAATATCTATTTCATAAACAACAACTTCACTAACAAATTATTATTAAAGCTTATTGGGGTAAGAATGAATTGTCTGTTGCAACGGAAACTTTTAATAAGCTGAAATGTAAATATAGAACATTTTTCTAGCTTAAGACAATTGCTGCAATAGTAATTAAAACCTGTAATGTTCTGTGTGCATAATGATGCATGTTTTTGGTCGGAGGTTTGTCTACTGGATCACACCAACAAAACTTGAGGTGTTAAAACTGTAGAATCTATAAAATGGCAGCTACCTGTTTAATTAAGACTTTCCTTTCTTAAAAAAAAAAGGACTAATTCAGTGACAGGCATTAGGAGCAAAGTAGTGTTGGCAGTAGGCTCAGTGAAGAATATGCTGTCATGTTGTTGTGTTAGCTCTCCTTGATACATACCTCCTAGCTGTGTTTTGACCTGCCCTGTTGTATCTCTCTGGTTGTGCATTTAGCTGAGTGTTGGCTGCCCTCTCTCGCGCTCTCAGTACTGCAGTGCTGTAGCCAGCTTCCCCTTCATGATTTGTACTCTTGTCTGTTCTCAGTTTTAGTGTGATGCAGTGCACACAGATGGCAGAAAGTACCTGAATTTGACTGTCTGTTCAAATCACTAGTATATGCAAATAAATTGTGGATGTGAAAAGAAGGGACTGTGGGTGCCTTTCTGTATTGTTTCTTAACTGGTTCTACCTTTTTTTTTTGTCCTTTCTTCTTCTCATCTCACCACCCCCTTCATATTTTCTAGGTTTATCATTTAGTCCTTTTGTCATCCTTCCCTTCCTTCTCTATCCCTTGTTTTCTAATATTTTTTCCCCCCTATTTAATGCCCCTTGATGTTCTCCTTACGGGAGAAATCCATTGCAGATATTGCTAGTTCTGACAAGAAAACCTGAAACCTCAGCTGAGGCCGAATACTAATGACAGTGAATCTCTGTGTTTCCCCGGGGTCCTAGTGTTCTCCTTCGCTTAGTGAAAGTCCAAGGAGGAAAAATAATTGGTGTCCCTGTCACGGGCGTCAAGCAACCAGAATGGTCTCCTGCTAAATTGGACATTTCCAATCGCAGCCCTTTGGGATTAAGTGACAGACAGAAGGCGCTTGATGAGACCTTTTGCAGAAGGATTGATGGAATGTTTCTGGGATATGTGAGCAGCATTGATAGAAAGCTGATTCACCCACAGGAGACTGAGTTGGGCAATCTTGAGCTTCTCATGCCACTGAAAGGTTGGAAGTGATGCAGCTCAGGGGTCAGTGCTTATGCTGGCTGTGCGTATGAATGATCTTCTCACACCGGCACAAAGTGACCTTGGAATTTGCTGCTGACCTGAGGTTTAACAGGAGAATTGTAATGTGGTTTTAGAAAGGCATGGATTGCTTAGAATGACAGAGGCAATTTATTTTAGTTAAATGTGAAGCAATGTATTTGAATAAGTAATGAATTCCTACGCTCAGTTCACATTGAGATTTTCCTTGCAGCAGCAACTTTTTTTTACTTTGTACCTTCTGAGTAAAGAATGATTAAGCTCGTAAAGAAAAGGCTTTCATTTATATATTGACAGTCCCTAAGCCTAGGACATGTTGCAGGAGTTTACAGCCAATTTAAATATTTTTGGAGTGAGTTAATTGTTGTAATTGAAAAATGATGTGGAGGTGATGTTGTTGGACTGGGGTGGACAAAGTCAGAAGTCGCACGACACGAGGTCATAGTCCAACAGGCTTATTTAAAATCACAAGCTTTTGGACTGATGAAGGAGCAGTGCTGTGAAAGCTTTTGATTTTAAATAAACCTGTTGGACTATAACCTGGTGCCATGAGACTTCTTTAATTAAGAAAGATGGGAACAAATTTACATACAGCAATGGAGCCAGGAGCAAATTATCTGCCCCAGTGATGGTCAAAGAATAAATATTAGCTCACTCTTGTTTGGGAGAACTTCCCTGACATCATTTGGAATAATGCCACACGACTGTTTTTACATCAACTTGAGATGAGACCTTAGTTCACCGTCGTGCCTGAAAGTGTAACTCTTCTTCAGTCCTGCACTAGAGTGTTGGCCTAGAATTTGTGCTCAGGTCCTGAAGTGGGACTTGAACCACAACATTCTGATGCGAGAGATGACAGCACAGGTCTCCAGTGTGTCACTGTCCATGGTCACCCTCGCTCACCGTTGAAATAAATCTAGTTTCTTCAACTAAGCCATTGTTTACTGCTCCAATTTTGGAGATTGATTGAAACCCAAGTAAGAGAAAGGGATAACCAATATACAGACTTGGTGTAGGATATTTATAAAAAGTAAATTCAGTTACTTGTCACAGGAGAGAACAATAGGGTGAGCTAGATCTGTGGGGGTACTACTCTGACTTAACAAAAACAGAAATTGCTGGAAAAGGTCAGCAGATCTGGCAGCATCTGTGGAGAGAAATCAGAATCTGTTTGGTTTATAACTCAGTCAGAGATAGCAAGAACTGCAGAAGCTGGAGTCAGAGATAACAGTGTGGAGCTGGAGGAACACAGCAGGCCAGGCAGCATCAGAGGAGCAGAAAAGTTGATGTTTCTAGTCGGGACCCTTCTTCAGAGAAGGGCCCTGACCCAAAACATCAACTTCCCTGCTCCTCTGATGCTGCCTGGCCTGGTGTGTTCCTCCAGCTCCACACTGTTATCTGTTTGGTTTGTATGGGTTCAACAAAGATTTGAACTTAGAAATTCAAACCTTTCCATTTAAAAAGAATAAAGAGTAGATAAAGCTAAATAAAATTAGACTGGGACTGCCCACCTCATGATTCCAGCAGCCACGTGGGAGCCATCACCTTGCTGTTGGATATAGTGGGAAGTATCAGTCATAGTCACCGTTAGTGACCCATAACCTAGGCAAGCATATAGGCATTATTCTCATCACAGGTATGAGGCCGAGAGTGGGGAAGTCATTAATTTTACCTGAAACAAATACAAATCTATAAAATGGAGTTGTGCACTTATTTAGAAAAACAACATGCTGAAAATTGTCAACAGGTCTGGCAGCGCCGGTGAAGAGGGAAATAGTTAGCGTTTCAAGTCGATGACCCATCCTCAAACCTGGAAGAAATTTCTGAACATGTAGAGAGACAGGGAGATGGAGGGGGTTGGCAATGGTCCAAGATAAAATAAGGTGGTAATGGAATAATAAAGAAATGAAAAATGGATTCAGAGAATGTGGAAATGACAGCAATAGAATTATTACCAGTGTCAATGTCTGAGGGTGAATGAGAGCAGTGTTTATAATCTAAAGTTATTTAGCTGAGCATTGAAGCCAGGAAGTTTTTATTGTTTATTTCTTTGTCTTTACAGGCCTGTTTTTAACCAAGGAACGCTGAGCATTCCAGGTTTGAGTGCTGTTTTCACACAAGTCACCGCCCCCAACATTATTCCTGGTGTTCAGGTTTGGAAGCCACCTCAAGGGAAACAATGAGCCAAGAGGGTTTAAACTCCGCTGCGGTCCCTCTCTGTGCAGAGGATGTCCAGGGAGATGGTCGCTGGAAGTCACTGGTAAGAATGTATGTCTGGTTGCTGCTGTGAGCAGCAAGTGATGGTAAGAAGCTGAGTCCAATCACAACACACCAATAGCAATAAACTTTTTAAACCCTGAGGTTCTATGTAGTTTTTCTCACCATTAAATTAACCCTCTTCGCCAAACCAGGATGCTGTAGTTTTCTACTTGGGGATAACACATCCATCATGGCCATCTACATAAACAGTGACCAAATGAAAATGTTGGGTAAGGCACCTCTTGCAGCAGATCTGTCTCCCCATCTCTTCCTGACTGACTTTATCGTCAGTGAATGAAAGTGGCAAAAACCTTTTTGTTTTGCATTTCCTCCTTTTAGATGGGATGCCCCATCATTTGGTGACTTGCACAGTTATTCTGCAGACTTAGGAGGTTTGAATTTTGAGCCTCTTAAAATCTCTCCCAAGTACCAACATGTAGCAGAACACAGGACTCCAGACTTGGGAGTGGTTTTTTTTAAAGTAGTTTTTACGTTTCTTGTGAAAAGTGAAAGATGGAGGAGCAACAGTTCAGACCTTAATGGCTCTAAAGCACTCTGGAACTTAATGAAAATATGAAAAGTGCTATGTAAATCCAGTTTCTTCAGGAGTGAGCCTCTGAAAGCTTGTGTTTCCAAGTAAGCCTGTTGGACTATTACGTGGTGTCGTGTGATCTTTGACCTTGTCCACCCGAGTCCAACACTGGCACCTCCACCTCGTTCCCTACGGCAGAATAGAGTTTATGATGGGGTCTGGCTGTCTGTGGAAGATCTGTTTGAAAGTGCAACAAGGTTTGTGATCAGCCAAGTCTAGTTCTTCATTGTTGCCCTGTTTATATGGAGTGGAGCACCTCTTAAAGCTTAATGACTAAGACTCTTAGCAAGATTGAGTCAGCAGCCAGCGGGTGTACAATATTCATTGTGAAACTGCACCCTCCAACTTCCTCACCAAGTGGAAAATTGTAATATCCTGCTTGTTTGGCACAACACTACCGACTACATTTCAAGATATGATGATTAAACACACAGTCTACCCTGGCCGTGGTTATTACAGTGGGTTAGAACATTATACCTTCACCTATGAATCAGAAAGTTGATGGATGTGACTTGCTGTGATCCAGTGTTTGGGTATAGATGTTACATAAAAATTCCCTTAATGTCATTTGTAATCCAGAGGTTTATTGGTGTGGTGGAAGTTTGAGAAGCTATTCTGAAAACCAAGGGTTCGAGCTTCCCCCAAAGTGGGGAGTCAATATTCAAGTGGGGTCTTGAGCTAAAGTTTCAGGGTCTTGATCTCTGATGCAGTGATAACTGCTGTGGATCTCCTACCAAGTTGTAACAGTAGTGTACATGCTGCCTCAGATCCCCTATTCTCACACAGAACAGGGTTTTGCATTTCTCATCGAGGTGGGGGCCACTAATAATTTCAATCTTTGAAATGTGATCACAGAAGTGGGAGAATATTGGGAAGCACTGTCATACATTTTAACTGTGCAAAAAATTCCTCTCAATTAATCAGAGCTGCATCGAATCCATAGTGTTGATATATCAAGCTGTACATCAACTTACACATAATAGCTATATTTATCTGTCCCAACAATTATTCCTTCTCTGTTCTTGTCTGTTTCCTGTTGTAGCAGCTTATTTCACGATTGATCATTGACTACCATAAAAGGTACTGATCAAGGCTCGAACACCAGGTTGAATTGAGGAACAGCAAGAAACTGGAATGGGAATGATGACATCTAACGGGATAAAGCAACTTCAGCCTATCCTGTGATTTCTGCAATGATTCGATTAAGCCTAAGATAATTTTGTGTCAATAATCAACTTGGTGGTGGGGGTAGAGAATGTACAAATCTCTTCCCTTCTCCAAATTCTGCTGAATGCACAGGGTTATTTCTTCCCCCGTGCCGCCTCCAGTCACTGCATCCCACCAAATCAGAGCTTCCAAAGCTGTCCTAGTGTTCGATTGGAAATGACTATAGTTTCTTTTTTTGAGGAAATAAATCCAGTGTGTTTATCTGAAACCATTTAGATGCTTTATTGAGCAGAATGGTGCAGGTTTCAATGAGATTTTTACACCAACAGCACAACAGATTTGTCCTGGACTGCAAGGATAAAGAACCTGATGTCCTTTTCGTAGGTGACTCCATGGTGCAACTCCTGCAGCAGTATGAAGTGAGTAAGCTCTTGATTATCTTTTACCTGTCAGTCACCAGTGATGCTGTTATCATTTTGTTTCCTTTCAGTTCTCAAGATGCAGATGTAGATGATAGGGTGATAAATCATGACCTATCTTTGGTTCCCCTGAGAAGGTGGCTGTTCGATTGAGTGACTTGTTGGTCGACTTCAGAGGACACCCAACTGTGTTGGTGTGAGACCAGAATCACTATGGAGTAAAATGGCAGAATGTTCCCTAAAGGACATTGACTTTGTACAATTCCCCAGCCTCACGGTCACTTTTACTGGAATCCATTTATTGCACGGTTTGTTTTTAAACTGAATTTAAAAGCTTAAGTTTTCAGGACAGGGATTTGACTTGAATTCCCTGAATTATTAGCCCTGTCCTCTGAATTTCCACTTATTGGTCAACTCACTCGACTACTATTGCCATGGTCAAGGATGTCCTGAACAGACGAATAAAACATTAATATTCCTGAAAAGTGACACTTTTTGTGGAAGACTTCACTTTTATGATTCACAAAAATACCAAAGTAAAGGAGACACTACATTTTATATACCACAAGAGTCCACTGAGCAGTGGTGAGTAGACTTTTAATTGTTGTAAGTGTTGCCGTGGTAACATCTCTGCCAGTCACTGTCCACTTACCAACTAATCAGCACTCTCTCCTCCATACAGCATTGAGGTTGTTCGTCCTTTACATTGGTATTCTTGCAAATTTTCCTGATGAATATAAGACTTCAACGCAATGAATCTGTTTTTTTCAGTAACACTCAAGTTATGCACTTCCAAATTAATAGAGATTATTATGACCCCTTGTGCGAGTCCAGTAGCACACAACGTGGTCTTGGTTCCATGTGCTATCCACAAGTGTCATTCAGTCCATTCAATTCTGTCTCCTTGCTGTGGCTATGGATCTGATCAAACCCCCTCAACATGTGTTAAGAAGGTAGGCTAGACCCTAACTTAATTTTATTTTAAAGGTAAATCTGAGTTGCTGTCTTCCTGATGCAATTCGGCTGGGCAACTATTCAATATTTAACAGAACACAATTTATTAAAACTACAGTTAAGAGACAACAGGACAAAGAAGGATTTGGAATAACTCCACGCTACTCGACAACTTAACAGAATAATTGATACAGTAACTATTACTAATTAGCTGTTCCAATATAGTAACTTCCCATAAACACACCCTTGGCAAAAAAGGCAAATTCGGAAAACAAAGATAGCAAGAACTGCACTTGCTAGAGTCCGAGACAACACAGTGTGGAGCTGGAGGGAAACAGCAGGCCAGACAGCATCTGAGGAGCAGGAAAGTTGATGTTTTAGGTCAGGGCCCTTCTTCAGAAATGGATCAGAAAAACGCCAACTTTCCTGCTCCTCAGATGCTGTCTGGCCTGCTGTGTTCCTCCAGCTCCACATTGTGTTATCTCTGACTTCAGCATCTGCAGTTCTTACTATCTCTGAGTGATTTATAACCCCACTGCGAAACCCCATTTCTGAATTCAGTAAACAAATTGTCTGGCATGCAGCTTCTGCAGCAAGCAGAGAACCCCAGCTTTTGGCTGTGTCCAGAGAGAGACAAAAAATAGCTTCTACCTCTTTCAACACCCCAACAGCAACTTCTGAAATCTAAACTTAATCCCAGGTTCAGTGGAAGCTTGACCGGGCTTCATCTACTTCTCCAACCTTTTTTAAAAGAAATCACCCAAAGCTTCATCAATTGTTAGTCTTCTCGTGGACTGCTCAGCTCTTGTCCTCCAGGCTATCTCTAAAAGAAACCAGGACAAAACACAACTCTTAAAGCTACTTTATCATCACACTGTCCATCAGTGTCATATAATGTTTAATTATTACAACATTTAATTGGAAGTATAACTGCATCAGAGACATTTCCCCCCTGGTGATTGTCCATTACTTATACAAGGGGTTCCAGATCCTCAGACTGAAAATCTGACGAGTCTGACAGCTGTTATTTGAAAAGCTTATGCTCAGCATTTGGCATGGCTAGGATGAGCTATATATAGGCATGAACCATAGGACAGAGGAATGCAAAGACAAAATATGGCAGATGCTGGCAATTTGAAAGAAAAACTGAAAATGATGGAAATTGTAATATTTAATGCTGCTAAGCGGGCAGAGAAGATTGGCAAAACGTAAAGTTTTTTTTTTAAATTCCAAAGTGGGTGACTGTCTGTCTGGGTTACAACCCTGCTGTTAACTCTTGAGACTTGGCGAATAGTCCAGCCCCTAATTAATTGGATGAAAGTCTGTCTTCTTTATACTCCTTGACTTTGGGTAATCTTAACCCATTTTCTAGCCCATGAGTCGAAGTTGTCAATTCTTTCAGTAGGATTGAAAGACTCATTCAAGCAGTTGAAGTGACACGTGGACTGAGGAGGACTGATGTTCTGGCCGTGGAATTAAGACTCTCCGAATGTCTTTACACAGACTTATGAATCGAGAGTAGGCCATTTGGCCCTTCAAGCCTGCTTGGTCATTTTAATAATGTCATAGCTGATCTGTTACAGGCTCAACTTTCCTGTTTTCACTCCTTCGCCTTTTGACTCTCTTGTCAATCAGAGATCCATTTAATTCTTCCTTAAATATTCACTGCTGCTGCCGCCTCCACTGTGCTCTAGCAAGAGTTCAACAGACATTTTTTGGGTTGACAGCACTTAACCAGTGCAGTGCTATGGAGATTGTAAATGATTAAGTCCTTAGCAGCAATCTGTATCAGTGACTTCAGTGAAGGGACTGAATGTCTCCTTGCTAAATTTACTGATGCCACAAAGTTGGCAGAAGTGTAGGTTGTGAAGAGGATGTAAGAAGTTTGCAAAGGGACATAAATCACTTAAGCAAGTTGGGGGAAAAAAAGTATAATGTGGGAAAAATGCGAACTTCTTCACTTCGGCAGGAAGGATAGAAAAAACAGCAGGAGATAGATTGCAGAACACTGAGGTACAGAGGAATCTGGGTGTCTTGCTGCATGCAGAACCAAGTGAGTGTTAAGGAACATCAAGTGATTAGGAAGGCAAACAGAACGTAGGGAATTTTGGAACATTTGGACGGGACACTGGTTAGGTTTTGATCTCCTCTTATCTAAAAAAGGACATAACTACATTAGAAACAATGCACAGAAGATTCACTTGACTGATTCCTGAGGTATTAGGTTTATCTTATGAGGAGTGGTTGGACAAGTTGGGCTTATATGCATTGAAGTTTGGACGAATGAGAGAGATGGTCTTGGTCTTGGTCTTGTTCAGACATAAGATCTTGAGGGCATTTAAAAGGACGGATGCTGAGAAAATGCTTCCACTTCAGGAAGAAACCTGACTGGGAGACACCTCTTAAGAACAGGAAGCCTCCTGTTTAAGAGAGTTTTAGTTGTTGGCTGAAGCAGCTGAGCAAGACTTAGTTCTTTTTGAAGTTATTTATGAAGAAAAGTGAGTTTCCCTACCTGAGCCCTGACATCCCTCCATTTGGGCATACACTCAGGCACCATCCAATAGCTACAGAGTGGTAGCAAATAACAGCTGTTGTCTGAGGGAGGGAAATGGGTGGAGTTGAGAATTGAGCAATGTTGTCAAACGAAAAGGAAAAAGCTGTTTCTGAATAGGTGCTGAAGAATGATCTGATGGAGGGGTATGTGTACATTTATCCCCATCTCAAACTATTTTCAGTTTGCACATACATGTAACATTGTAAAACATTGGAAGTAATTTTCCTTTCTCTTAATGTCTAGTGAATGACGGAGATCCTAATAACTGCAATTTGCATATGTTGAACATGGAATGCTTTTTTTTTATTTAACTACCTATCCCCAGTCGTTTCGTGGAGGAGCAAGTCAAATCAAGTGTAATACTACAGTGGAGTGATTGCGTATCATCTAATATCAGTTTAGATTGAACCTAAATTCAATAAAAAATCTTGAATCGGAATTGAAAGGCTGGCATGGTAACTATGTTTGATTTTCTTTGTTTGGACAGATCTGGAGAGACCTATTCTCACCGTTGCATGCACTTAACTTTGGGATTGGAGGAGATACCACGAGACATGTCTTATGGAGGCTTGAGAATGGAGAACTAGAAAACATCAAACCCAAGGTAGGGAGAGAGCAATATTTCTGACCCATTTAACCCCACAATAGACTGTATTAAAGTCCTTTTTTGAAATATATTTATCCATGCAAAATGTACTGCTGGCACCTCAATCTGCTAACCTAATCAGAATGAAATAATTATTAGATGTAACGTTTTAACTTTTTGGTTAGTGTGATTATTCTACCATATAATAAAGTTGAACACGAGGATTGAGTAAAAGTCCAAACTGTTTGCAGGTAATTGTCCTCTGGGTGGGGACCAACAACCATGAACACACAGCTGAGGAAGTAGTTGGTGGGATCGAGGCTATTGTACACCTCATTAACATAAGGCAACCTCAGGCCAAAGTGGTGGTATTGGTAAGTGTTTTCGTTTCTGTGTATAACTTGCTTTTGCTTCTTTCATTTCTTTGAGCGTGAAATAGCAGCACGTTTGTTTGCTGTCTACCCATCTTGTTCCAAAGGCTAATAGGATTATGGCATGGACCATTGATGGTTTACTCCACAAATGGCAGGACAGTTGTTGTCCTAGCCAATTGCCAGAATGGCATGTTTTGTGTTTGAGATTGAAGTATTTTCTCATAATGAATTTCTAGATCATCTGGAGGAGTGACTGAGATAAATGTACCGGCTTCTGCTTTTGGAGGCATTTCAGTCTCCTTAGACCAGTGTCATACATCTCCTGCAAGCTGCTTGTAGAACAAGAACATGACTCCAGACTCTCAGCTAACACAGTGTGGAGCTGGAGGAACACAGCAGGCCAAGCAGCATCTGAGGCGTGGGAAAGTTGACATTTTGGGTCAGGGCCCTTCTTCCAGAAGGGTCAACTTTGCTGCTCTTCTGATGCTGCCTGGCCTGCTGTGTTCCTCCAGCTCCACACTGTGTTGTCTCTGACTCCAGCATCTGCAGTTCCTACTATCTCCAGACCCACAGCAATGTATCTGACACTTAACTGCATTCTGGGCAATTAGGGATACATGGCCCACATCCCATGGATAAATTGAACAAGAGACCTGATAACAGATTCATTTTCAGTCTGTGCTCCCTTCTTGGTTAATAGCTGGTAGTGCACAGGGAATTAAATAAGAAAACATATTGTGGCATGTGGCACAACTGCCAATATATTGCCACAGTCATCTGTGAAAAGCTGCTGTGTTGCCTGGCACCTAACCCCAGGGAAGGAGGGGGAAAGCATAGGAAAAACCATCCTGGGCCGTGCTGGATCCAGAGCAGCATCTGCAGAGACCTTAGGCAAGCAGGCAGCAAATTGCTGTGACTGAGGTGATGTGTGGAGCCATGACAAAAAAGTGGGGAGAGTAAGCAACTAACAGGAGAGCCATCTCCTTTCTGTTCCCAGCAGCCATGAACCCGGAGAACGGATTTATTCCATTTCACAGTAAAGTCACCATGGCCCCAGAGGGCCATTGGTCTGTTCTGTCTTCACAGAGAGACAGCTAGTGGTGGTTTAAACTGAAGGTCTCCAGGAGAGGGCGAAGTTGAGAAAGTGTGACCTTAATGGTAACCTCAGCCAGTGCAGGAACTATGCAGTGGATTCTGCTTTTGACGCTCTCTTTGACCAGGGAGAACTCAGTAGCAATTCCCAATCAAACCAGCACAAAATTTGCGTTGAAAGTACAAAACCAGGAGAGAGCTTTTCTATCAAAAGAGGTTAATCGCTGTTTGTCATCCTGTTTTACTTTGTGATCCTTCTCTTTCAGGGTCTCCTGCCTCGTGGTGAGAAGCCCAATCCTTTGCGAGAGAAGAATGCAGAGGTGAACATGCTGTTGAAGAGGTCCCTCTTGAAGTTCCCAAATATGCAGTTCCTGAATGTCGATGCAGAGTTTGTGCATTCTGATGGCACCATCTCCCATCATGACATGTTTGATTACTTGCACCTCACCCAAATCGGCTATGCCAAAGTTTGCAAACCTGTCTATGAACTGCTTGTTCAGCTCCTGGAGGAGACACCTGAGGAGAAACAAGCCACCCTGGCGTGATCGCATCAAAGCCCTTCATATGTCATTGCCATCTCTTTTAAACTGGGATCCGACCAGCACTACGTATAGAATCCTGCAACACTCCTGCCTGGAACGTTTGAGTAAAGGCACCCTGATTTGTTTCAATGTTTTGAAGTGCAGGGTACCCTGTGAAGTGGACACTGTTCTATATCAAAGCATTAGGCTACATTTGAAATAGACAGTGCAGTTTATATATACATTGTTCTGTTACTGTCATTTGGCATAATGAGGTCATGTTGAACATCGTTGTGTGTCTGCAATAATTAGCCATTGGTCACCATATACTAGAGAAAAAGACACCTGTCTTCCATCGATTTTCTTTTTTAATCACTGACATGGTGTAATGTGAATCCCTATTTACATCCAACTCTCTTTTAAACATAGATATAGTGGCCACGGAGTTAGCCTGTTGGTAGTTGTATGGTTACAGATATTCTTTTTACGAAAATTGACTCGTTCAGATTTTTCCAACACTGTGTGTTAGTCTCCGGTACCTTGTAAATACTATGGTAAGGAGCTGTGGAGACCTCTAGTGGTAGTGAGAGTGCTGTCTTTCACCATTTTGGAATTGAGACTGTTGAATTTGCTTCCATTCTACAACATTACAAGACATTGGATGTCTTTATTTTCCTGATTTCAAACTTTTAATATAATTAGTCATATTTGAGATGGAAGGGCTTTCCAATTCTATGGTTGCCAGTCACGATGTGAATGAGAATCCTGTTCTGCAACTATTTTCTTTTTATTATACTTCATCATTCAGCACCAAGTGGAACATCAAAAAAGGAGTCTTTATGCAGTTTTAATTCTTGTTGGTCTCTTTCCAAACTCTCTCTCTTTTTTTTGTTTCAATGAACTCTTTGGAGGAATTGTCTGGGTGAGTGAATGGGTTTCTACCTATCTTGATGCCTTTGGAACATGACTGCACCTTCACAACAGTATTTGCCGCACAAGTAGATCATGGGTGCAGCATTGTATTGAGGGTTTGCCAGTCCGTGGTTAAGAAACTTTTTCCCCACCAACATTATGGAGGGCAGGCTTTCCACAGAGTAAAAATTTCTAATAACGTCCACCTGTTCTTTAGAGTTATACATCTGCTGTTGCAGGAGGTCATGCAGTCAGTTATTTAACAATACACCAAATAAGCGAGAAGTATTCCCAGTAAATAAAAGGGAGAGAGATTTGGGTAATGCAGCAAAAAGGTTGGACATGGCCATTGATGTTTACTATCCCTCTAAGCGGAGGTAATAGTGTTTGCTTCCTGCTGAATCTGAGCTGTGGGCCATGATGTCTGTTGCTGAGTAGGCCCTGCCTTGCTGGCTTTGATAAAGTTGACTGTGAAACTGGTGCCACGAGGAAACAGTCAAAGTTCATTGATATGTTACTGGAGGTAAAGTACAATATTTACGTGACTTTGCCTGCTGAGGGAATCTTGGAAATGAGTCAGTGAAGGAAATTTCTGTGTGAGGACACTCCATGTATTCAGTTTTAATAAATATATAAACCATGCTTCTAGAATTAGCTTACCTATCAGGATCGGCTTATCTTTCATTAGCATCAGTTTCAAAGATTTTTATTTGTTTGTATCTTAATTCTGTTTGTCTCCATTGCTGCTCCCAGCAGGGAAAATGTAACGGAGACAGTGGGAAGCAGGTGCCTTGTTTCCGGATTATAATTTGCAACACACTTTTAACATCGGCCAAAGGGCAAGTAATGGCATTATGTGACAGGAAAGGGAGAGAGAGATGCCCCTGTACAAATTCAGTGGAGATAAGTAGGAGAGGGTTAAACTCCTGTCTCCCTATTCCATGCTAATGTCCCTGGCACACAAGATTATTACTTCACCCAAATTTCACTTTGCAGAAATGTTTATCATGCTACAGATCTGAACCTTCTTGTTTGACCTCCTTCCTTGTTCTTTCAATTGTGTCTTTATTGAACTTTGGACCACATGTACGGTGGCAGCCACGTCATCTCTTTCCTGGGTAGCTGAAGAATAATATTCAAAGCCAGCAGAGTCTGAAGTAACTCTTCACTATAATGTACCTATATTAATCTATTGGCTGCTAGTTTGTCAACAGTTTCAAACAGTAATTCAGTGCCACTGAATGACACGGGTCACAGTGATTTAGAACAGCCATTTTATCTCATTGCTTTCTCTTGATGTTGGGCAGAATGGGACCAAACAACTCCCGAATTTAACGTGATCAAGGCACTGGGGATCAGAACCTGGGAAACCTGAAAGCAACTCCAAATTTTAGAGCCAGGGTGGGGTGGTGATGAAACTATTGACCAAAGTACCGGCAGTATCTTAGATAAATACTATCAGAACAGTGATCTTATTGCCAACTGTAAGTTGCATGTAAAACATATTTCACACCTGTCAGTTTGTTTTTAATTAAATTTTTAAGAAAATTTGTAAATTCTCCTTTTAAATCCTGATTTGGGTATTGTCCTTTCAACGAAAGCAACAGCTACTGATAGAGGAGCCTTGATCCTAATATGCCGCATGGAGTGAATTGCAGGATTCTATATACCGCTGCATTGATGCAACTTAACAGAGATCGAGCTATATTGTTCCGTTTTGAAATGTACACATCATGAAGTATTATCCCTGGCTGTTTACTCCATTAATACTGCACAAGTAAATACCTGTCTACATTCTGAAATGCCTGCAGTAATGATATGCTGAAATGATCTGTTAAGCTGCCCACCTGGATCTGGACGCACTGCACCATGGCCTTTTTAGTAACTTAATTCTTGTAAATATTTGACATTTCAAAGCCCCTTTTTCAGTTTGTAGGTTGACTTGTTTGGCGTAATCTTGCAAGTTACAGTTATGAAGCTGGTGCATTTAGTACGTCTGTGCCATCTTCTGCTAGTAGTTAGCCATTGTGCAGTTAATCATGTGCCCATGTTTCACACGCCTAGTTATTTACAGGCTGACACAAGTAGAGTGCACAGGACTGAACCCAACAAAGCAATAGTAACTGTTTATTGTGTCCCTGAGAGTAGTCAAAAGGGGATTTCTGCTGGAAAGCCATGTGTAAGACTAGTCAAATCCAAACATTGTTTGCCCAACATGTCTTGGAAAGGATGAGGATTTTTACATAATAACCTTATATTCAGCTTCTATGTTTGCAAATGTAAATAATTAAAATTACTCCACTTTTAGAAGAGAAGTGAAATTAATGCTGTACTTGAACCTCAGTCAACAATCCCTCTCAGTAAATAACTTTCTAGCTAGGAATAAGCTCTTTGAATTCCTTTGGGTCAAGATTGTGCACTATGCTTCAATGCCCAGGACTACTAGGACTTATTTTAGTAAAACCCTCTTTCTTTTTGTTGTTTAAAAATCTCTGCTCTGTAACTTGAATACTATCTTACATTAGTCAAGGACAGGTTAGATGTCAAGGAGAGGGCTTTACAGAGAATTATGGTCTGCAGTAACACTTACCCAAAATTCGAAGGTGAAAATTATGAAACAGTTTTTGTGACCTAAATAAATAAACTGCAAGCTGACCAGCTGGATGCCTTAAGGAACAAGAGAGAGTAATATCAATGAAAGGTGTTATATTCCTGTTTGGGTTTATAATTGAATGTAATGTTGCAGGTTTTTTGGCATATTGCTGTTTGAAGGACTGGCATATGCACTGAATCAATTCCTATGAGTATAAGCCAAGCATTGATAGGACAGGATACTATTAATGCAGTGGCTGCCTGTCCTTTTTTTAATATCCAGAAGTGCTTTTGTGCAAAGCTGAACAGTTTGTTTCCCATCATACATGTTACTGTTCACTCTATCATCATCTGCATTGAATGTACCTGCAAATGCTTTTAAAATATATACATCATTTCTGCTTCACCAATCATGTTAATGTTAAACTAGCTGTGGGAAACTGAGATGAATTTACAGAAGCAGCTGAAGTTGTCTTTTGTTCCCACGTTCAATTCTGCAGTCAGTTTTATGAGAGGTTTTCACCTGTGACTGATGCAATTGCCTGTCCTCGACTTAACATGGTAGAACAGTACCCAAGGTACAGTGTGTATAGTATTTGTCCTGATCAGATTAAGACTATGTGAACTAACACCCTAAGCTCAATGTCTGGATGGCACTATGATTCTCTATTTAGTAAAAAAAGTGTCAAGGCCATGTTTATACTCTGCTCATCACATTAAGCAGTTCCGTGATCTAAAAGATATACTCCTTATTTTCTCAGACCTCCATAGTAAAGTTTTTCATTTTGTTTTAAAAGATATGCTGTAGAAGAATTTCTGGAACGTGGGCCAATGATGTGTTGACTGTAGGCACACTACATTATACTGAAGAAAACAATAATCACCAAAAGGCTTTTTTGAAAATGTTTCCTGCGTTCTCATATTTTACTATACAGATATTGGCATGTATGATCTCTGTGCAAGGTTATGCTTCCAGAAACACATTGTATAGTAATGCTTGATAAAACTCTGTGCAGTAGCCAAATACATGTTTGTTACATGTAAGATTGAAGAAGGCATACAGTACTGCTTAGTTGTTTGGATGACTTGCTGAATGGTAGTATATATGCTATTTAAAAAAAAACAAGAATGTGTAGCTGTTATCAGACATCTGACAGCAGTGGTGTGTTGTGCTTATATGTACTGTAATTTATGCTTTAATGTACTGTATTAAAATTAAGAAACGTTAAAATTACCTGTTTGTTCGGTACAAAACTTCCTCTGAATTAAAATGCTTCTTTCTTCTCACCATTTTATAACAATGCTGATGATTGTTGTATTTGGCTCACCAGTATATTTCGAAAAGATCCAGAATATTTCACTAATTTGCATTAAAGCAGCTTTTTGTTGCCAATGCAATGTAATCTCCCAAGATGCTGCACTGTCAATCAATGACATCAAACTAGATACGGTGATATTATTTTACACGACAAGAAATTAGTTAGATTTTAAGCAGAGTCTGAAAGAAGAAAAGTGAGGTGGAAAGAGGGCCTGCCAGAGCTTGGGGCCAAGGTAGCAGAAAGTTACGTGTAAGATTGAAGAAAGCATAAAGTATGGCCACTAATCGTGGAGTGATTATAAGTAAGAATGTACAAGAGGCCAAAAGTGGAGTAGCGCACCTCTCTGAGGTGGAATGAAAGAATTTGAAAACGTGGATGAGAATTTTAAAATCAAACCATTGCTTAACTGGAAGCTAATGTAAGCCAGTGAATGCAGGGCTGCTAGGGGCGTGGGATTGCTACAAGTTCAGGCACTGGCTGCAGAGTTCGTATAACCTCAGCTTTATGGAGGGTACATGGGGGAAACCGGCCAGCAGTGTGTTGGAACAATTGAGTCTAAATGTAACAAAGGCATAAGTGAGATTTTGAATAGCAAATACACAGAGGCGTGGGTGAAGCTAAGCAACGCAATGGAGCTGGAAATAGGTAGCTTCAATAATTCAACAAATGCAAGGTTGGAAGTTCATCTCCAAATCAAATACGACACCAAGATTGCAAACATACTGAGGTAACAGCAGAATGTTGCTGGAGAGGGGGATGGGGTCGGTAGTGGAATATTAAAACATATACCAATGCTGAGCATTGCTAAGTCAATCTTTACTTAGAGGTTTTACACAATCAAAGCAATTCAAGATTGCAGAGAAAGCTCTCAAAATTGATTTGGACAACTTGTTCACTAGAAGTAACAGATAATGCTGAAAACACGAGATAACAAGGTGTGGAGCTGGATGAACGCAGCAGGCCAAGCAGCAGCATAGGAGCAGGAAAGCTTGACGTTTCGGGCCTAGACCCTTCTTCATTTCTGATGA
>JAHRHZ010000041.1:9938069-9968342 GCA_024137785.1 Ginglymostoma cirratum
ATTTATTTCAGAACCCTCTTCCCCTCCCCCATTTCTGATGAAGGGTCAAGGCCCGAAACGTCAAGATTTCCTGCTCCTATGATGCTGCTTGGCCTGCTGCGTTCATCCAGCTCCAAACCTTGTTGTCTTGGATTCTCCAGCATCTGCTGTTCCTATTATCTCTAATGCTGAAAACACATTAGCTGGCACAGTATTTGTGGAATGAAGAAGCAAGTTAATGTTTGAGTAGTGGTAAATGTTGTCTAACCTAAGCTTTTGTAGAATTTCTTTTTCTTATAGTTCGGATTTCCAGTATCTCCAGAATAATTCACAGAATGAAGCGTTCAAACAGCAAGTGATTCAAGCTAAACGTTTGGAGTAAAATAAAATCCAAAGACTTGAAGCACCAGTTGTTTTTTTTTAAAAAGTTGACTGAAATGTAAAGTTTTGGGGAAGGTCTCTACCACACTGATGTTTGTCAATCACTCCAAGCTGATAAAGAATTGAGTGAAGGTCAAACCCTTTCTAAGGAAGATCATGACTACTCCTGCTGTTGCACACCTCCCTAAACTTGTCCCTCCTTAATGTTGTGTGACCAGTTTTGTAAAAGCAGCTAGGAACAGCTTTCCTGGTATTCTAGACCCACAAGTAATGGGGAAATTGAAAATTAAACGTAACAGACTCTTCCTGCAACCAATTGTACAAAATCCTTTGTTGAGGAATAATATTTTCTGGGTTAATGGGTGGCTGTACAATGAAAGAGTACAGTTGAGATATGAAAAACATGAAGATTTCCAGTTGTGTACTGAACTACGTCAGACAATGAAATGGTGGAAACGGGCAACACGTGGCATTGATCTTGTTCCAAGATAAAGGATGAGTTTCTGAAACTGTTTGCTATTTAGTTATGTCAAGGGCAAATGGGAATGGGAAAGCTGTGAATGGGATAGGACTCTGCTGCGATTGCCCTTGTACGTGGTCATACAGATGTCCTCAATGATCAGCCATGAGTTCTTGATGTTTTGTCTGGTTTAGAGGGCACCTGACAGGCCATTTTACCTGGAGAGTGGCTACCTGCTGGGGGAAGACAGGGAAAAGTGGTAAATAAATTTGAATTCAGGAGCCAAACATGTTCTTCATTGTCTCCTCTTTGGACTGGAAGATTCTATCACTTGTTATTACAAATGCGTGATTTTTTTATTCATTCTCAGGACGTGAACATGAATGGAAAGGCTGGCATTCATTGTCCTTATTCATACATTCATTAATTCATGGCACGGGTTTGCAAGACCAGCATTTATTACCCATCCTTAATTGTCCTTGAGATGGTAGTGGTGAGCCATCTGCTTGAACCATATGGTGTGGGCACACCCATGGTACTCTTAAGAAGGACAATTCGGGATTTTAAACCAGTGACTGTAACGAACGACGATGTAATTTCCAGTCAGAATGGATTTTGACTTGGAGGGAAACTTGCAGGTTGAGACATTCCCAACTATATGTTGCCCTTATCCTTCTGGATTATATTGACTCTGGAACAGTTCCTATGGATTGGAGGGTAGATAATGTAACCCTAGTATTTAAGAAGGGAAGCAGAGAGAAAACAGCTAATTATAGACCAGCAAGCTTGACATCGGTTGAGAGAAAATTACTAGCATCCATTATAAAAGATGTAATAGCGGAGCATTTGAAAGATAGTGACAAGATCAGACTGAGTCAGCATGGATTTACAAAGCAGGTCGTGCTTGACAAATCTGGTGGAATTTTTTGAGAATGTTACCATGAGAGTGAATGACAGGAGGCAGTGGATTTCTGATGAAGGGTTTAGGCCCGAAACGTCCAGTTTTCCTGCTCCTATGATGCTGCTTGACCTGCTGTGTTCATCCAGCCCCATGCTTGTTATCAGTGGATGTGGTTTACTTGGATTTTCAGAAGGTTTTTGATAAGGTCCAACATAAAAGATTAGTGTGCAAAATTTAGAGCACATGGGATTGGGGTCATGTGTTGAAATGGACTGAGCACTTGTTAGCAAACAGAAAACAAAGAGTAGGAATAAGTGAGTCTTTTTTTCTGAGCGGCAGGCAATGACTAGTGGGTACCACAGGGTTCAGTGCTTGGACCCCAGCTATTCACGATATATATTCATGATTTAGACAAGGAAACAATGTGTCGAATCTTCAGGTTTGCAGACAGCACAAAACTGGGTGGAAGGGTTGATATTTTCTATATTAACTTACGCAGAGATGTTATTACACACCTCTGGAGCCAGCAGGACTTGGAGCTGGGCCTTCTGTTTCAGCACTACCCACTGTACCACAGACCCTCCAAAATACCTGTGGGCCCATTCAATGGCAGAACACAAATACAGAGGGATGATATAAGCAGACACTGATTTTTGAGGGCAGCGTGCCATCCAAATACTAACCAGGGCTGCATCTGCTTAGCTTCCAAGATCAGCTAAAGTCAGGCATTTTCAGACTAATATTGTTATAGGCCAGTTGGGAAGGTATGTTGTAGAGAAGAATCAAAGAAGCTTCTGTGTGATTTGGACAAGTTAAGTAAGTGGGCAAACATGTGGCAGATGCAGTATAATGTGGATAAATGTGATGTTATCTATTTTGGTAGCAAAAACAGGCAGGCAGATTATTATCTGAATGGTGATAGATTGGGGAGGTGCAACGAGATCCAATTGCCCATATCCAGCAGTTGCTGCAAGTATGCATGCAGGTGCAGCAGGCAGCAAAGAAGGCAAATGGTATGTTGGTCTTCATTGTAAGAGGATTTGAGCACAGGAGCAGACATACTTTGCTGCAACAGTATAGGGCATTGGTGAAACCACACCTGGAGAATTATGTGTAGTTTTGATCTCCTTCTCTGAGGAAGATTGTTCTGGCTATTGAGGAAGTACAAAGAAGGTTTCCCAGACTGATTCCTGGGATGGTGGAACTTATGTACAGGAAGAGACTGGATCTATTAGAACTATATTCACTAGAGTTTAGAAGAAGGAGGGGTGATCACATTGAAACCTATGAAATTCTAATAGGAATATACAAAATCAGGAAGGATGCTCTCAATGACAAAGGAGTCCAGAACCAAGGGTCACAGTCTCAAGATAAAGGGTAGGCCATTTAGGACAGAGATGAGGAGAAATTTCTTTACCCAGACAGTGGTCAGTCTGTGGAATTCTCTTGTCACAGGAAACTGCTGAGGCCAAAACACAGTGGCTCAGTGTTTAGCACTGCTGCCTCACAGCGCCAGGGACCCAGGTTTGATTCCAGCCATGGGTGATTGTCTGTGTGGAGTTTGCACATTCTCCCCATGTCTGCATGGGTTTCCTCCTGGTGCTCTGCCTTCCTCCCACGGTCCAAAGACGTGTAGGTTAAGTGGACTGGTTGTGCTAAATTGCCCTGTAGTGTTCTGGGATGTGCGGACTAAGTGTGTTCGCCATTGTAGATGTGGGGCTATGGGGATAAGGTGGAATGCTATTTGGTGAATCTCCGTGGGATGCCCTTTGAAGAGTCAGTGCAGACCTAATGGGCCAAATGTCCTCTTTGTGCACTGTAGGGATTCTATGATTAAAGACTTTTAAGAAAAATGTAGATATTGTTCTTGCAAATAAAGGATATGGGGAGAAAGTAGGAGCAAGGTGCTGAGTTGGATAATCAGCCATGATCATATTGAATGGCAGAGCAGGTTAGAAGAGCTGAATGGCCTACACCTACTCCTTTATTTTATTTACTAGGTGTTTGAGGTCAAGGTTTCTAAGTTACTGTCAAAGGAGACTTGGTGAGCCGTTGCAATGCATCTTGTGGTAGAGGGAGTTATGTCAAGAAGGTATTGAGCTTCTTGAATGTTGTTGGAGCTGCACTCATCCAGGAAAGTGTGGGGAGGATTCCATCATTTGTCCTTTGTAGGACAGGGTTTGGGGAGGTGGGGTACTCGTTGCTGAATCTCCGTCCTTGAGAAGTAATGTGATGCATCTCACATGATATATATAGGTAACGATTTCGAAGAAGTCAGTGTTGATATTACATTGAACTCCACCCAATCTGATCATATCTTCCAGTGGAGATGGTTGAATTCTGTACAAGTACCTGAAGGGAGCAGATGTGTTTTGTGCATCTCCCGCGGGTCCTTAGTAATTATGCGTCACTAGTAATGCAAGTTGTTCCTTTTGCTATCATACAATAAACTACTTTGTTACCAAAGACCGGAACCTCTTCTGTTTAGATTCACCAGTGTCAGCTTAATACTCTACTACTGCTAACTCAATAGGTCCTAGACTCAAGAGGTAATAGGAACTGCAGATGCTGGACAATCCGAGATAACAAGGTGTGGAGCTGGATGAACACAGCAGGCCTGCTGTGCTCATCCAGCTCCGCACCTTGTTATCTAGGTCCTAGACTCAAATTTGCTTAGGGGAGATTGGTAGCAGTGAACTACCGAAGCAAAAATCCCACAACCTGATAGCAATGGTATCTAAAAAATATGCCACTTTGTAGCAATTTAACACAGCTCTGAGGATTGTGTTGAATGTCGTTAAATATCAACCAAGTATCTTTAGAGTCATAAATAGATGAAACCAGGTAAGGATTGCAGGTTTCAATTTGTTAGCAAGTTGGGGTTTTACAACAGATATATGATCACATGCACTGAAACCCATTTTTCTTAAAACACATTTCAAACTGCCAAGCTGCATCGATGGAATTTAAATTTATGTTCTGCTAGATTATTACTGTAGGTCTTTAGATTATTTGTGCAGTAACAAACTAAAGCCACCATAGCCCCATTGTTTTAGAGAGAGATGACTGGTGGTGTTTTAGGCAGAGGGTCACCACGCTTCAGGTGAGGGTTGAGATTGAGAAAGAGACTCCTCCATGGTAACCTCAGCTGTTGTAGGAACTGAGCCCACACTGCTGCTTTCACTCAGCATGGCAAACCAACAATCCAGCTAACTGAGTCGACCAACCTTCCCCTCACCCAGTGACAACCACCATATGGGCAAATCCATGCTAACACTGCAAAATATCAACCAGTCCGGATTTCATCAACATTTAAACCTAAAGAAAATTTGAGGAACTGAGTGTGTCTCCTGAGGGCTTCAGACGGTGTAAACAAGCGATGTTAGTACAATATGCAAGTCAGATATTACAGAGCTGCTTTCTACTGCAGCCATACAAGTCATGACAAGAGGATTTGAGGTACAGGAACACTTTCACTAGTGGGAACGGATAGCAAATGTTTGCAAAATGTCACAGCTCTATATCACAGCCTACGTAAGGTTATATAAATTATTTAAATTATGTATGCATGTATGATGTATAGGGGATTTGTACGGTGTGTGCATGTGGTGTGTTCGTGTGGTGTGTATGGGGTCTGTATGTACATGTGGCGAATGTGTATGTATACATGCAGGTATACAGGTCTCAGATGTGTGTTTTTGGTCTATGTATGGGGTATATGGTGCCTTTGTTGGTATGTATGTGTGTGTGTGCACGCGCCTGTGTGTGCTTGCATGTGTGTGTATGTGTGTGTATGTATATATGTGTGTGAATGTGTGCATGTATGTGTGTGTGTGCTTATGTACATGTGTGCGTGTGTGTGTGTGGACGTGTGGGAGAGAGAGAGTGCATATGTGGGTGTGTGTTTGTGTGGGAGAGAGAGTGTGTGTGTGTGTATGTGGGAGAGAGAGAGAGAGGAAGTGTGTGTGTGTGGGGGGGGAGAGAGTGTGTGTGTAGGAGAGAGAGTGTGTTGTATGTGTGCATGTGTATATGTGTGTGTGCCTGTGTATGTGTGTGTATGTGTGTGCGTGTATCTATGCATGCGTGCACGTGTGTGTGTGTGTGAGGGAGGGCGTTAGGTGTTTGGGTTGGTGCAGATAGGACTGGTGGCTGTAGCAGTGTACATTCTCCAACGACACCGATCTTTTGTCACTCTCACTGCCCTCGAGACACTCAAGGTTGGAAGATCCATGATGTTATCACTCAGTCTGGTCTTCTGCCCACCTAGCCTACATTTTTCCTCAACCTTTCCTTCTAGTACTAGTTTCCTATGCCATTGCTTTGTGCCACATTCCCAAAGAATTTCAATGTTCATCTGTCTACCCACCAGTAATAACAAGCTGTCTCGTCCATTTCCACCTGTTGCAATACGCACTCATTTGTACATTATCATTGCATTTCGCCCTCAGTATCCTTTGGAAACAATGAAATTCAAAAGAATTGATCTTTTTCATGTCATCTTCTTCATGGTACAACATTCTGCACCAAAGTGACAACAGGAAACTCCAATGCTTTGAAAGCTTAATCTTAGTCAATTTCCTGAGAGTCATCTTTCCAATGTATTCATTTTTCCCTTAGCTTTTCCTATTTTGTGTTGACTTTGCTTACTATCATTTAATTACGAAGAGGTGGTTGCCTTAGTGATAATAATACTGGACTTGTAATCCGGAGGCCAAGGGTAATACTGTGGGTTTATGAGTTGAAAACCCACCATGTGAGATGTTAACTTTATCTGGAATAAATCTGGAATTGAAAGCTGATTTCATTAATGGTGACCATGAAACTACCATTGATTGTTGTAAAACCGATCTGTTTCACCGATCTCTTTGGGGTAAGGAAATCTGCCATCCTTACTTCATCTGGCATATATGTAACACTACACCAAGAGCAATGCGGTCAACTTTTAATTGTCCTCTGAAATGACCTCACAAGTCACTCACTTCACGAGCAACTAAGCAATGGCCAACAAATGTTGACCTTGACAGTGACACCTACCAAAAAATGATTAATTGATTGTTCATGCTATAGCCTAGATATGCAAAGTCAACGACTGCTTCCAAATCCTCCGTCAACAATCGCAAAATGACCTGAAGATTAGCTGAAATGAATTTTGAGGAAGTGCTGTACTGTTGGAGGTACCATCTTTCATTAAGATGATGGCCTATCTCTCCTGTCAGGTCAATGTAAAAGATCCCAGGGCACTACTCAGGCCCAATTAGCTCAGTCAACTGAGCGTCAGACCATTAGTTTAAGGGTCGTGAGTTTGAGCACAACACATTTGTTTTTAGGGTGGCACAATGGTTAGCACTGCTGCCTCACAGCGCCAGCAACTTGGGTTCGATTCCATCCTCAGGCGACTGTCTGTGTGGAGTTTGCATATTCTCCCTGCGTCTGTGTGGATTTCCTCTGGGTGCTCCAGTTTTCTCCCACATTCCAAAAATGTGCAGGCTAGGTGGATTGGCCATGTTAAATTGCCCCATAGTGTTCAGGGATGAGTAGATTAGGTGGGTTCAGGGGGATGGGTCTGGGTGGGATGCTCTGAGGATTGGTGTGGACTTGCTGGGCCAAAGGGCCTGTTTCCATACTGTAAGGATTCTATGATGATATTCCAAACAATAGCAGGGGAGATGTTTTCCTGGTGACCAAAACAATATTTATCCCTCAATAAAAATCATTTTAACAGATTATCAGATCATGACTACATTTGTACAAAAAAAAAACACACAGCAGCTGCTTGAAATATAAAATAGAAACATCAAATTCTCAAAATACCCGAGTATCTATGGACCCAGACACATTATCAGACCTGCTCTTTCCAGCATTTTCTGGTATTGTGTCAGGATTACATTTGAGTTTGTGGGAACTTGCTATACTCAAAATTTACCCCTGTGTTTCCTACTTTACAAACGTACAGAATGCACCAAGAAATATTAATGTTTGCAGACATTGTCCATGCAGCTACAAGTTGGAGTTGAGTAATTGCAGTTAACATTGTATGTCCCACTGTGTGGTACATATTCCTGTAGAAGAAACCTGTGTCTTTGATTCCCTATTTCTATTTTATCATAATGTCATGCAATCCATCACCCAACAATATCCCAATCTTGAACGTGTTTGACGTGTAAAAATCTTGACAAACAAATGTTTTATTTTCTAGCATCATAATGTTAACTTGGAATTTCAATAAATAATAATCTATGCATGTATTCTGATTAGTGTAACTACAAAAAATACATCAGTTAAAGACTTTTTGCATCTAATGACTTTTCACACTGATCAGAACCTCCTCAACACAGAATAAAACACACAATCAGGCAACAATAATGAGCCTCTGTTGGCCGCTGATTTCTAGTTAGCTCAGGAGGCATCAGCCATTCCCTTCAGAAATCGTCACTTGTTTCTTACAGACAGTCACAACCACTGAATATCTGTATTGGTATGGTAGCAAGATCTTATGTTTTGGATTGGACCTTTATGTCCAATCTTCTGATAGAAATATATATTTCTTCAATCTATCAGACGATGTATTGATTTGTAAGATGCTTTATTTCACATGAACCAAAACACATAGGGCCCTGAGTAAGATAGAGATATACTTATTGCAATTGGTATAAATTTTGTTTTACATTCATCACGAAAAATTAAGAGCATGCAAGCAACAACTGATCATTTTAAAACAATTTAAAAATCACAGCCTCCTTAATACCTTATTCCACTATCCAATGCAGGGGTTTTTATGTAAAAGTGAGTCAGGATCAGGCCCTTCAGCCCCTCCAGTCTCTTCTATCATTCATGGCTGACATTTTTACTCACTGTGTAGTAATGACCTGAAACTGACTGTCCATAAGGGTGGGTGAAATGGAAACAATTGATGTTTTAAAAAGAGAATCGCATGCACAGTTTGAAGGAAATAAACTTGCACGACTATGGGGATAGAGCAGGAGAATGGGATAGACTGAATTGTTCCATGGGCAATTGAAAAGGAATCAAATGACACCTCATGGCATCTGCCATCTTTACCAGTATATACTTCAGAATAAGGGCTGTTTGCTGCCACCAATCCTTCTTTGTTTATATTGTCTCTAGGTCCTGTCTAACTATCAGAGGTAAAAGATACATCTGTATTGAGTCTTAGATAGCAGTAAGTACAACTACATTACTGGTCAAGCATAATTACCAGGACTCTCAACAGCTGTACATCTGTCCCTTTGGCGTCAACAGAATTGGTGGTGCTAATGCAACTTCAATATTAACTCTGTCATAACCATTACCCTATACAATATCTCCGACCAAGCTCTTTTACTAAAGGTAACCCATTATACAGTTATGTACACAGCTATAAAATTAGGGTTCATCCTTTTAGGACACGGATGAAGTTTATTTTTTTCACTCAGATGGTTGTACGACTTTGGAGCTCTCTGCCTTGGAAATCAGTGTGTGACGATACTGTCACTTTAAAAAGATTATTTCGTCCTTTTTTTTGAAGAGCGGTTGTAAGGGCAGAGGTGATGAAGACTCTAGCTTAAAAGGTCTTTGGGTTTTTTTTAAAAAACAGTTTAACAATGGAAGGGGAGTGGCTGTTTCTCCCAGATCAGGCTTTCTGGTATTTCTTTAGCTGTAGCAGTCACAAAAGGTTTGGGTCCCAGAAGGATGCAAGGTTCAGTAACCGATTCCTAACCGGTACTCTTTCTGAAATCCCTCTGGATGTTAAACTGCACTTAAGAATTTCTGGCTGAACTTACCATTTTGCCAAGGGATGTGTTTATGGGATTCTCCTATACTGGAACAGTTACTTAATAATAGTTACTGTATCTAGTATTTGGTTAAGTTTTCCAATAAAGTTATTCTAAATTCCTCTTTCTTTTGTTTGTGTCCTAACTATAGTATTTAAATAAATTGTGTTTTGCCTAACAGCAAGTGGTTTCACCAGCTGCATCACACCTGGAACACCCACATCACATCTACCTTTAAAATAAGAAAAAGTTAGATATAGTAGGAACTGCAGATGCTGGAGTCTGAGATAACAAGGTGTGGAGCTGGATGAACACAGCGGGTCAGGCAGCATCAGAGGAGCAGGAAAGCTGACATTTCAGGTCTGGACCCTTCTTCAGAAATGGGGGAGGGGAAGGGGTCTCTGAACTAAATAGAAAGAGGGGAGGTGATGATAGAAAGTGGATAGAGGAGCAGATAGGTGGAGAGAAGACAAACAGGTCAAGGAGGCGGGGATGAAGCCAATACAGGTGAGTGTAGGTAGGGAGTTTGGATGGGGGTTGGTCAGTGAGGAAGGTGGGGGGTAGGTGGAAGGGAAGATGGACAGGTCAAGGAGGCGGGGATGAGGCTAGTAGGCAGGAAGTGGGGGTGGGGGTTGGTCAATGAGGTGGGAGGAGCGGATAGGTGGGAGAAAAGATGGACAGGTCAAGGAGGTGGGGATGAGATGGGCTGGTCTTGGGATGAGGTCGGGGTTGGGGAGATTTTGAAGCTTGTGAAGTCCACATTGAGACCGTTGGGCTGCAGGGTTCCCAAGTGAAATATGAGGTGCTGTTCCTGCAACCTTCGGGTGGCATCGTTGTGGCACTGCTGGAGGCCCAGGATGGACATGTCGTCCAAGGAGTGGGAGGGGGAGTTGAAGCGGTTCGCGACTGGGAGGTGTTGTCGTTTGTCATGAACTGAGCGTGGGTGCTCCACAAAGCGATCTCCAAGCCTTCGCTTGGTCTCGCCGATGTAGAGGAGGCCACATGGGGAACAGCAGATACAATATACCACATTAGTGGATGTGCAGGTGAACATCTGTTTAATGTGGAAGATTTTCTTGGGGCCTGGGATGGGGGTGAGGGGAGAGGTGTAGGGCAGGTGTAGCACTTCCTGCGATTGTAGGGAAAAGTGCCAGGGATGGTGGGGCTAGTGGGGAGTGTGGAGTGGACAAGGGAGTCACGGAGGGAGTGGTCCGTGATGCTCCTTAAAACCTGTCTCTTTAAGCAAATCTTTGATTATCTCATTGAGTGTACTCAAGACAGAGTTGCAGGTGGTGGAAGCGGCAGAGAATGATGCGTCAAATCCGGAGCTTGATGGGGTGATACGTGAGGACAAGGGGAATCCTGTTTTTGTTGTTATTGCAGGGACGGGGTGTGAGGGATGAGATGCGGGAGACGCGAAAGATGTAGTCAAGGGCGTTTTCGACCACTGTGGAGGGGAAATTGTGTTTTTGTTAGGGACTAGGTGACCTTTATAAAATATTTTGAGGGGCTCTGTCCTGGTCCATAACACGTGAAAGCTGCATATTGAATATTGAATATTTTAAGACACAGGTTGGGTAGGTATTCTTTTTTAACCAGGGAATCAGGGTTATTGAGATCAATCAGAATGTGGAATTCGAAACACAAACAAATCAGCCATGATCTTCTTGAATGGCAGGGCAGGCTCGAGGGGCCAAATGATCAACTTTTGCTCCTATTTCCTATGTTCAAAGGATCTTAACCTAACTCTATCCAAGAACCTGGTTCCAATTTGATTCAACAATTTGCATTTACATAATACCTCTATCATTGTAAAATATCCAAGATGCTTCACAGTTGTTATCAAACAAAATTTGAAACTGACCGACAGAAGGAGATGGTAAAGTAGATTGATTCATTCATGGGCCATGGCATCGTTTGCTGGGCCAGACTTTATTGCCCATCCCAAGTTGCCCTTGAGAAGATGGCGTGAGCTGCCTTCTTGAACCACTGCAATCCACTTGCTTTAGATTGATCCATAATGCCCATAGGGAAGGAGTTCCAGGATATTGACACTGAAGGAATGGTGACATATTTGCAAGTCAGGATCATGAGTGGCTTACAGGGAAGCTTGAGACTGGTGGTATTCCTATGTATCTGCTGCCCTTGTTCTTCTAGATGGAACTGGCCATAAGTTTGGAAGGTGCTATCTATGGATTTTTTGTGAATTTCTGCAGTGCATCTTATAGACAATATACGCTGTTGCTATTGAGCATTGGTGTGGGAGGGAGTGAATGCTTGTGGATATGGTGCCAATCGAGCAAACTACTTTGTCACGGATAGTGTCAAGCTTCTTGAGTGTTGTTGGAGCTGCACCATCCAGGCAAGTGGGGAGTACGCCATAAAACTTGTGACTTCTAAGACAATAAGATACAGGAGCACCATTTTTCCATTCGGTCCGTCATATTTGCTGTGCCATTCAATCACAGCTGATTTGTTTCTCAAATCCATGCTCCTGCCTTCTCCCCTTAACATTCAACCCCCTTATTAATCAAGAACCTATCTAACTCTGTCTTGAGTACACTCAATGAGATAATCAAAGAGTTGCTTAAAGAGACAGGTTTTAAGGAGCATCTTAAAGGAGGCAAGGCAGAGAGGGTTTGGTGACTGATTTTCAAAGCTTAGGGCCCAGGCAGCTGAAGTCACAGTTGCTCATGGTGAAGTGATCAAGTCAGGGATGCTGGGGAGACCAGATAGCTCAGATGGCTAGGGCTGAGGAAATTACAATGATAGAGTGGGGCATGTTCATCAAGGTCACATCATTCAGTTAAGACATACACCCAGGACACATATTAAAGGCATCACTGTGTAAAATTTAGGGAAGGGCAGTGAGGGTTTACTTTGGTGAACTGGGGAAGGCTGGAGTAGAAGATGACCCATTCAATAATTAAGGATTCCACTCACTAAAAAGAGTGACTGCTTAAGGAGACTCCGGGAAGGGATCCATCAGGATTGTACATGGAGAAACCCAGAATTCCCGTCTAGATTTCAGCTTAACGCTTGATAGATACAAACTGGAAAGGATCACTGGACAAAATAAATGTATCATTAAGCAACTTTGTGATGTAAAAATTCGAACAATTTTTCCAAAGGAACTTATGTGCCAAAACAAAATAAAAAGGATTTGAATATATTTGAGCCTAGTAAAACAGAAAATCGAAAACCACCAGCATCGTCCTTGGAGGAAGCTTGCGCTGCAGCAGCTGGACCAATATAAAATGAAGATATTCCAACCGAGGGTAGGAACTGAAGAGTAGGAAGGGCAGGTTGCTTGATGGGTGACGTCAACTCCTCCCTAGTCAGTATTTGTTTACAGAGGGGCCGCTTGTTGCTGAAGCTCAGACATCCAGCTGTGTGATCAAACAAGACTCCATTTATACAGAGGGGGGGGAGAGAGAAAGACGAGGTGGACGGAGAGTAGGGAGGGAGAAAACAAGTACACAGAGAGAGAGAGAGAGAGGCGAGCCAGGCTAGGCTGCAATTAACAAAGCCAGACATGAAAGTGATCAGTTTCATTGAGAAGCTGGTTATAGCGGGAGGCCGATTGTAACCAATCTGATCAGGCACTGGCTGACAAGGGACAAAATGTAACATTCTCCGGTCGAGGTAGCAAATTCAGAGGTTCCACTGTGGATGCACCGTTTTTTTGTATATATCTCGGTAACCTCTGGACTCAGTCGGTGAGATGGCTTTTTATTGAGCTAGCAATCTCCCCGTTGTAGCAGACCGGCCGGTGGATCTGCTTCCAACACCACACAGCCCGGGCTGTTTGTTGTCGCTGTAATATGCTGGTGGATTCTCCGAGGTCGGAAGGCGGGTCGATGCGGCGGGTCTGGAGTCGGACACGGGCGAGCTGGATGTTCCTATGGAATGCCTTTCTCCTGAGCTGCCTGCTGTCTTTGGAAAATGGGACCGGAGCGCTGGGCCAAGAGATCATCCAAGTGGACGGTGTCTTTGACCGTGCCTATTTGGTGACTGTCAATAGCCACGTCCAGAATATATTCGCTTTCAATCACACCGTTTCACGGAACAAGGTAATAAAAAAAATCTAAACATCCCATGTTTCAGTTGCTGCAATTCCCGGTGTCATTTATTAGAAAGTTTGTGTAGCCCATCCCCCACTTGGTTGGTGAAGTCACAAGACGTGAACCGGTGTTATATTGTGACAGTAAAAACATCAGGGCCAGGCAACAGTTGAAAGGGACCGGATTTCTTCATTTACCCAATACCAACCCGGATCTTGCGTAGTTCAAACCGCTGCAGTCATGGTGTTGTTTGTGTTTTCTGTTGGGGAAAAGAGAAATATTCAGGCCCTCTTAAGTTTTGAAATATTAAATCAAAGCTGGGCTAAGGGTAATATGGTTGCTGCTCATTTTCTGGTTTAAAGTCTCTCACGGTTCACTTTCACGTTAATGCTAAACTTAAAAAGCAGCCACTTAAAGGGGAACAGTATAGAAAACCGGGTATTGGGACTGGTGTGGTGCAGAGGTAGTGTCCCTGCCTGTAGTCAAGGCGTTCAAATCCCACTTGTTGCAAAGGTGTGATAAGGTTGGTTAGAAAATATCTCAGAGCCTTTCATTTATTTATTGCCTCAGACTTCTCAAAAAGCTTTGCAGCCAATGGACTGATGTAATGCAGGGGGAAAAGAGATAGCTAATTTGCACAGTACAAATTTCCTCTCACAGCTACATGATAATGTGACCAGATAATCTGCTCTTAAGATATTGATTGAGGAATAAATGCAGCATTTCCACAGTACTGCATAAGCCCTGGAGTGAGATTCAGCCCTGAAGAATTAGAGCCAAGAATGACTGCCTAACAGGCCATGGTTGGCACTGGTGGACATACTGAAACACTGAGAACAAGAGAGTCTCTTTCCTGAAGGAGATCCTCACACTGTGCAGTATAACTCCTGGCCACTTTTGGACCTAGTGTCTCCTCTGCATTTGCAACCGGGGCACCCATGTAATCTGGTAGCAAGCTAATTAGGTGGAAACTAACAAGGCATCTGAAGCAGATTCTGGAATTTTGGGCATCACTGTGTTACACCTGTAAGGGCAGCACGTACAAGTCTCCTGTACCTTTTACATTCATCTTTCAAACCTTCAATCTGGACAAATCTGCTGTTGCACCTTATGCTTAAATATCAATGCCTTCCAGCTCATAGAATCCCTACAGTGTGGGGATAGGCCCTTCAGCCCAACAAGTTAACACTGACAAAAACAAAATTGCTCGAAGAGCTCAGCAGGCCTGGCAGCATCTGTGAAGGAAAAAACAGAGTTAATGTTTTGGGTCCAGTGACCCTTCCTCAGAGCTGAAGTCCAGTAACATCCATGTCAACACCAACCCTCAGAGCATCCCACCCAGACCCATCCCCAGAATCTACACATCCCTGAACACTATGGGCAATTTAGTATGGCCAATCCACCTAACCTGCACATCTTTGGACTGTGGGAAGAAACTGGAGCACCCAGAGGAAACCCACTCAGACACAGGGAGAACATGCAAACTCCACACAGACAGTCATCTGAGGATGGAATTGAACACTGAACTCAAGTTCCTGGTGCTGTGAGGCAGCAGTGCTAGCCACTGAGCCACCCACAAGTTATACTTGTTTGTATGGAGTATGGGGATTGCAACTTTGCAACAGGACCTTCAAGGGCCATGTCTTTTAATTGGAACTTTTGAGGGCTTATTTTCAATTTTTTGTTTTTTCGGATTTTTTCTTTAGGAAAGAATAATTGCAGATTCTTGAGCACACCTGCATCTGTGATGAATGAAAAATGGTGAAATGAATGAATAGTGGTGAAATGAGTTGAAGATTTTCATTTCAAGATGGGAAGACATGAATATAAAAGTTACCATAGCCCATTAGAGAGAGAGAGGGAGAGAGAGATGACCGGTGATAAGATTAACCAGAAGGTTAGCAAATCTCAAGCAAGGAACAAGGTTGAGAAGGCTGGGCCTTCACGATGCCCTCAGCCAGTACAGGAACTGAACCCATGCTCTGGGTGTCACTGTGCATCATTAACCAGCCAACTGACCTCCTTATGGGTCATTTCTTTGACCAGGATTTTGGTCACCTGACCTAATGTCTCCTTGCCTGCCTCTGTGTTTACTCATGTTTCTGTGAAACACCTTGAGATATTTTAATGGATTAAAAGTGCTGGTTCAATCTAAAGTTTCTGCTTCAGGGCACTACTTTGGCTTCAGATTGTTTATTCTTATTTACACTCATGTTCAGTTTGGGTGTATACTAATAAGACTGGGAGGATACTTCGATGTAACTGGACTTCAGCATATTTGTTGCAGCTTTGGTCAGAATTTCACCCTCATGTTGCAACCAAGGAAGAAACTTCAGTCCCTGATGCTTAGCCACTCTGTGCATAGTAAACATCCAACTCACCCGGCAGACTGTAAAATGATTTATTCCTGCCTCCATGGATCTGACAGTATCCACACAACACAGAATCAAGCAGTTCTGTTGTACAGACTGAGAATTCAGTGGAAGTGAGGCAAGTGAACAGTTGAATTGACGAAAGAAGAAAAAGGATAAATCAGGACTGAAATTCGTAAATGCTACAAATGGGTAATGCAAGAGTGGAAGGAGTATGTACATTACCCATGTTCTCATTGAATAAAGGAACAATGACAGCTGATTTCAGTTCTTATGATCCTGTTTTAGGATCACATTAGAGTTCCAGATCTTTGACCCAGTGACAGTGAAGGAATGGCAGTATGGTTTCAAGTCAAGATGGTGTGAGGCTTGGAGATGAACTCACAGCTGTTTATGTTCGCATGCACCTGCTGAGTATCCTCCTGGGTGAAGACGTCATTGGTTTGGAAGGTGCTAATGGAAAGAGCCTTGGTGAAGTTTGCTGCACTGCACCTTGTAGATGGTACACACTGTGGCAAGTGGTGGAGGAAGTGAATGTTCAAGGTAGTGAATGTTGAAAGCAGTGAATGATGTGAACTTCTTGAATTTTGTTAGGACCATACTCATCCAGGTAATTAACTGAAGAGTGTTGCTGAAACAAGATACATTTTCTTGAAGATTTTTTGTCCTGTACTCATTGGGGCAATTTGCAAGAAATGCCAATGGAAAGGGAAAACAAAATTTATACTTTATGAGAGGAGATTGCTGATTGGTTGGAAAGCGGTTGATTGGTTTTCACACTGCTGTCTGTGTGGGCTTTCTGTGCACACATTAGCTGCCTTGTTTTCTACAATGCAATCATGTGTTCACATCACAAACAGAATACTTCTTTGGCTGCAAAGTGATTTGAGATGTCCAGTGATTGTGAGAAGCACTTTATCAATGCAAGTCTTTATTTTAGTTCTGTTACTGAATCGTCTGTACCACATGGATCAGAGTGAATTTCTCCTTTCCGTGGAGAAGAGATAAACCCTAGGGAGGGCAGGAGACAAGGTTGGTCACGGGTGTGGAGGGAGGTCATGTATGTGCTCGATTGATACTTTTTCTGTAGTTTTGACTGGAAAGTGGAGGAGAGCCATCTTTGAATGAGTTGTCTCATTTGAACAGACAAGAGCCTCCAATCAAAATAAGGTTTGAGATTTGACTTTTTTTATATACTTGACTGCTGCTTAAATTGATTTTAAAATTTCTCCACATGTGCTTGTGATAAATATTTTGGCATTTGAGGGAAATAAAGTGACAGGGAGGCAGGGATGGAGCAGGGGCTGATTGGATATCGCAATGGAGATAGAGACACAGACTCAATGGGCTGTTTCTGGATCAGATGCTTCATCTATGACTTTCTTTTCATCATCCATTCAGATATGCATTGCTGAACAGGTCAGAGGCTGAATGGCCTATTCCTTCTCCTATTTTGTATGTTCTTTGACAAACTCTCTCAATGGCTTTGGAGAAATTCTGACAATAGTCACAGGATGGTGAGAGCCCAGTTGATTGTTTGAGAGGATCCCAGTGGCTGCATGCAGCTGAAGAAACAGATTTGAATGTTAGCTATGCAAATGATTGAGATTAGCATTGGCAAAAGGCTGTGATTCGTATAACCATCAGCTGTAGATAGTGCAAAGTGTGCACGTGCACAAAGAGAAGCTAATATCGTTAGTGGTTGATGGAAAGTCTCAAAGATGGCACCTCAGGAAGTGTACTTTTAGAAAAGTTCTTCAGAGTTGAACTTTGCTTTTACGAAAAAATAATCCACAAAATGGGCAAATAAAGGCTGGATTCCTCGATTAAAAACTGAAAGAACTGTGGATGCTGTAAATCAGGAACAAAAACAGAAGTTGCTGGAAAAGCTCAGCAGGTCTGGCAGCACCTGTGAAGAAAAGGTCAGAGTTAATGTTTTGGGTCCGGTGACCCTTCCTCAGAACAATGAGGAGCCTGTTCTGAGGAAGGGTCACCAGACCCGAAACGTTAGCTCTGACCTTTTCTTCACAGATGCTGCCAGACCTCCTGAGCTTTTCCAGCAACTTCTGTTTTTATTTCTGGATTCCTTGATCCTGAGATAGGCCTCATCCCCAATCCAGGCCTCGCTCTCACTGCCAGTGCAACCTCCCTCCCCCACTCCCAATGCAGGACTCTTTCCCCTCACCTACTCCTGACTCCTGGTGCACCCATACCCCTCCACCCTCACCCCACTCCGGTCTCCTAGCACAGCCTGATCGGCTCTGCGAGTGCAGTGGCTGTTTCCGCCTATAGACAATCACTCCATTGAGAAAGAGGTCCTGCTCCTTTTAGACTTTGCGTTGTTAAAATTGATCAGTATTTGATCATTCACCGAACAGAGGTATGGAATTCTGCGAAACTGTTTGAAGGAGATCAACTTTCTAGATTTTAAAGGCATCAAGAGGCATTTGGAAAAAGCAGGAATATGATATTGAGATAAAGAATCAGTTATGATCCTACTGAATGGCAGAGCAGGTTTGAAGGGCTGATTGACCTACTCCTGTTCCTGGTTCCTTTGTTTCTATAAAGATGGGAAAGTACGTTCTGAGGCAGAAAAGCTATTACCAGTTGACTTCTGGTGGATGCAAACATAACCCCTCCATCCCAGAGTAGGAATATTTCTTCCAAACTATTTGAATTAATTGTTTTCTGTTCTCTCTGCAGACAGAGGGGGTCCGTGTCCATGTGAATGTTCTCTCCGAGCAGTCCAGAAACCCGGTGCTGTTCGTCATCCGACAACAGAAAGCAGTGCTGTCCTTCCAGGTGCCATTGATCCTCAGGGGGCTGTGAGTATCACTAGACCTTCACATCATTGACACCCCCAGCTGCCAGTTTGAGGAGCCCTTTGATATTTGAAACCCCAGTCTACCCTTCCTACTGTTTCTTAAATGCCACCTCAGACTCTGTAAAAAGGGCTCTCCAGCCTCCCATTCAATAATTGCATTCATATAGTGTCCATCTCAGCATCTGCATGTCCTAAAGTGTTTTGTAGCCAATTAAGTACTTGTGCAACTGAGGTCCCTTTTGTAATGTAGAAAATGCAGCTGCTAGTTTGCGCCCAGGTGTCTCCCACAATCAGATAATAATCCAGAGAGTGAGAGTTCAAATCCTCATCTGAAATCGGCTCAAAAACAAAAAAAAAAGCGATGAAAAGCTAGTATCAGTAAACGTGATGATAAATCTGTCAGATTGTAGTAAGAATGGTTAGAGTGGAATTTGTGACTACAAGGAGTGGTTGCATTGATTAGCACAATGGATTTAAGGAGGAACTAGATAAATACATGATGCATAAAAGTGTAGAAAGATATGTTGCTCATGTTAGATGAAGAGGGTGGGAGGATGCTTTTGTGGAGAAGGAACATAGGCACAGACCTAATTCTGTGATCTACAATCTCTACTTAAATAAGCCTGTGATTCAGAGATACATTTCCACTAACACACCAGGAGAAGACTGCTATTTTTAGATCTTGTTGAAAAAAGAGCCCTTTGGCAAAGATTTTCCATCTTGCACTCCTCAGGGCATTTGCAAGAATGCCAAATTTCAAACAGTCAAAACAATTTATACCACAAGAGAAGCCAGAGCCAGTTTGTCCCAAGTCAACTCTGATTGGCTGAGGGGTCACCATGGAGAAAGCAATGGGGAATGATAGACTCTCCAAGCTCTTGGGTACGGGTACAGGGCTTGAACATACTCCTTCTGATTGCAGGGTCGCTGTTCTTCCTTGTGCTTTGGAATCTTTTACATTCATTGAGAGGGCAGATTGATCTTGTTGTAATGGCTCATCAAAAAGTCAGTACCTCTGACAGTACAGCATTCTCTCAGCACTGAAGCTGCAGTCTAGATCAGGAGCTTAGTTCTTTAGGATGGGGATTGAAAGATAAGCCTTCTAACTCAGGGATGCACTATCATCTGAGCCAAAGTTCATACATCACAGGGACATGGCCCAGGATTTTAATGCATCTGTTAGACTGACGTTTTAGATGGAATATTGAAGAGGTGTCCCATTGTTGCCATCTTTTGGATGAGTGCTAGCCTGAAACCCTGCATCCCTGCCTCATGTAGGTGTGAAAAGTTCATCAGAACTACTTAACAAAGAATTGGGGGGTTTCTCCCAGCACCCTTGGCCAAAATTTATCCATCAACAGATATCACCGTTCTTATCCTTGTTGATTTTGGGATTTTTCTGATCACAAGTTGGCTTTCCCTTCACATATTTACCAACAGAACAAGAAAGATCACTGTTCATAACTAATTCATTGGGTTTAAAGCAAATTGGAATGTCCTGAGGAGATGATACAATGTTGTGTAAATGCAGAGTCTTCTCAGGTATAAACTAGTGAAATATAGTTATAGTCAGTTATAGTTATCTGAGATAACAAGGTGTAGAGCTGGATGAACACAGCAGGCCAAGCAGCATCAGAGGAGCAGGAAAGCTGACGTTTCGGGCCTAGACCCTTCTTCAGAAAAGAAATAGAGAAAAAAATATAGAATCTTACCATGTTCTACCAAATCAATAACAGGCAATGAATAATTTGAATTGAACCCACAACAAGATTCCACAGACAGTAAAATGAATGGCAAAGTGCTTTATTTTGATTGTGGAAGAATTCTGACCCGTAGCACCAGGTGAATTCATCCGTTGTTCTCTGAATGTTGCTACAGGCTCTTTTCAATCCATAGGAAATGGCACAGTTTCAGTTTAACATCTGCAAACAATCTCCAACAGTGGCATCTCCAGTCCGGAGATTGAGTGGTGACCTTATAGAGGTTTATAAAATCATGAGGGGCATAGATAAGGAGAACAGCAAAGGTCTTTTCTCTTGGGTAGGGAGTTCAGAACTAGGGAGCATATTTTTTAAGGTGGAATGAGAGAGATTTAAAAGAGACCTGAGGGGCAACATTTTCACACGGAGTGTGGTTCATGTGTGGAATGAACCGACGGAGGAAGCAGTAGATTGCAGGTACAGTTCCAACTTGAGAAGACATTTGGATGTGTACATGGATAGGAAAGGTTTAGAGGGATAGGGGCCAAATGCAAGCAAGTGGTATTAGTTTAATTTGGGAAACTTGATTGGCATGGACAAGTTGAAGGGTCTTTTTCCATTCTGTATGACTCTGAATTTGCACTGAAATGATGTCCCAGGTTTCAGTGTTAAAGACTTTGAACCCACAATTTTCCTGACTCAGTGGTGAAGCATGACCCATTATTTTATCCAGTGAACCCGTAAAATGGAGATGTGTCCCCATTTCAACTCTTGGCTGTGTTGACTCAGTTAAATCTGTCCTGGGCAAGCTGCAATGGTGAACCAATTGACCATTGACTCCTAGCAGAGGCAGAAGGCAGAAGGGGAAATCTCTTCCTGTGACTCTTCCTGGAATTAAATGTTGCATAATGGATGGTACATGATGCATTTTATAGGCAAATATGAAAGAACGAGAGGTAATCCTTTGGCCCAACTTGTCCATGCCAACCAAATATCCTAAATAAATCTAGCCCCATTTGCCAGCATTTGGCCCATATCCCTTTAAAAGCTTTCTATTCATGTACCCATCCAGATCCCTTTTAAATGTTGCAATTGTACCAGCCTCCACCACTTCCCCTGGAACTCGTTCCATGCACGGACCACCCTCTGTGTGAAAAAAAAATCCCTTAGGCCCCTTTTAAATCTTACCTCTCTCACCTTAAACCTATGCCCTCTAGGTTTGGACTCCCACCCCAGGGAAAAGACCATGGCTATTCACCCTATCCATGCCCCTCATGATTTTATAAACTTCTGTAAGGTCACTCCTCAGCCTCAGATGCTCCAGGGAAAATAGCCCCAGCCTATTCAACCTCTCCCTATAGCTCAAACCCTCCAACCTTGGCAACAGCCTTGTAAATCTTTTCTGAACTCTTTCAAGTTTCACAACATCCTTCCGATAACAGGGAGACCAGAATTGCACACAGTATGTCACAAGTGGCCTCACCAATGTCCTATACAGCCACAACATGACCTCCCAACTCCTACACCCAATGCACTGACCAATAACCATTGTCCTTAAACCCATTGTCCACAGTCATACAATTGGTCTTTGGATGATAATATAAGGACTTAAGAAGTGAGAGCCGAAGTTGGCTGTTCAGCCCATCTAGTCTGCTCCACCTTTCAGTGAATGTATGTGCTAAAAAAATTCCAAGTTGACTCAGCACATTCAAGAAAGAGAATATTAAGATAGTTTTAATTGTTAGCTTGCCATTGGTGGCACTATTCTTGCACCTACTCCATATTTCAAGCATTTAATCTAGAACATTTAATCTAAATCACTGATGATTCAATGTAGTACTGAGAAGATTCGTGCTATCAGAGTCTTTCGAATAAGGAGTAATACTAAGCCCACATTTGCCTGTTTGGATATGAAAGGTTACATAGCATCCCCACCCAAGCAGATTGACTAATTGTTAATCTGTGTGTGTATGTGGCTGTGTATATGTGTCTGTTCAAGAAGCAGCACCACTTCAAAGGTTAATCATTAGCTCTAAAACCGATGATAGGTTCCTTCTTATTTATCAATTATTAACACCATTGAGAAATTGACCTCCTGATGAGAAAATAAAACAGATTGTTCTGACCAAGCTTGCAGTTAAGGTTTGTGCAAAGGTACAGTATCTAATAACTCTTGAATGTAACCTCCTGGCAACGTAATTCTACACATTCTGCAGATTTACACATGGAATCAGACAGTGTAATGTTTACAATAGCTGTTAATCCATGGATACTTATTGAATGGCTGGCATACTCACATCATCGTCTGACTTTATACAGCTGGGAGGTGACCACAAAATATTACAAGTAGATATGGACTTTTGCTGATGTTTGTTCATTAAATTAAGTTAACGTTGTGCACATGATATTCTATTTTGTGAAAGGAAAAGGCATGCCAACTGACCACCACCTTCTTGAGAGCAATTGGGGATGGGCAACAAATGTTGGACCTGCCAGTGATGTCCACATCTAATAGAAGGATAAAAATAAACTTTGCTCTGCAAATGAAGATTTGCCATTCTGAAACGTCAGTAAAGATTGCTGAATAAGATCATAAACCCTTGCAGAAACAAATACATATTATAGTTCTGATCTAAACACCGGAAAATTCCATTAAGAAGTATAATTTTTATGCAGTTCAGAATTTGCTTGATCATATTTTCGAAGAACATTAAGACACAACATTTCTGGTTCTTTAAACAAGTTTTGGTTGTTTGGATTCAAATAGAAAGCCCAAAATAGTCAATTATGAAAAAAGGAGGAAATTGGCTTCTACTAGGTCAGAAAGAAGTGACTCCAAGGTGATGAATCAGCTCTGTCATGGTTTTGTGTAACAGCTTGATGTGGATGATAAAGAGGTGAGAACCAGCAGTTGGGTCAAATTTCTTGCTGCAGAATTTTGGAAAATGAATTGCAGCCAGGCTGTTTTTGTCACACATTCCTGTTGTTTTTCATTTAGTTACTCATTTCTGGGGATACGGGTGTTGCTAGCAAGAATGGCATTTATTATCAATCCCTACCTGCCCTTAAGGAGGTTGTGCTGAGCCTTCTTGAACTGATATGGCCCATGTGGTGTTGGTATCCCCACATCATTGTTAGGGACAGAGTTCCTGGATTTTGACCAGGTGACATTGTAGGAATGCCTAATATATAACTAAGTCAGGATGGTGATCACAAGGCGTGGGGCTGGATGAACACAGCAGGCCAAGCAGCATCATAGGAGCAGGAAAACTTGACGATTTGGGCCTAGACCCTTCATCAGAAAAACCCTTCATCATTTTCTGATGAAGGGTCTAGGCCCGAAACGTCAAGTTTTCCTGCTCCTATAATGCTGCTTGGCCTGCTGTGTTCATCCAGCCCCACGCCTTGTGATCTCGGATTCTCCAGCATCTGCAGTACCTTTTATCTCTAAGTCAGGATGGTGTGTGGTTTGGAGGGGAAGTTGGAGACAATAGTATGGTCATGCACTTTCCACCCTGTGCTTTTAGATGGGGGAAAGTTGCTGTTTGGGGATATTCTGCTGAAGGTGCATGGACAAGTTGTTGCCGTGCATACTGTATTTAGCGCACACTACAACCACTGTATGCCAGGGGTAGACTGGGTGATGTTTAACCAATGAATAGGATTCTGATCAATTTGTCTGCTTTGTAACAGTTCTTCATGGTGTGTTTTATCCAGGATTTAAATTAAATGTACAGTAATCTATGGCATAAATATAGAGGTGTATGCTCCCAATACGAAGCCTCCTCAGCTGAGAACAAATACTGAATGTGGGAACACACTGTCTACAGTTTTCTATGTTCGCAGTGAGGCAGGCTTTCTATGATCATGGGCTCATAAATTATCTCCTCTGCTAATCATTAACCTGAGATATCGTGGAGGCTTCAGACACCATATGCCTTCCTCTGCAAGTCTTCCTAAACCACTTTTAGTCTTAGCACTTTCTTCAAGTATAAGGTAGGGGTGGAGGTTAGATAGACCTTAGGATGAGGGTAAAAATTCGGCACAACATCGTGGGCTGAAGGACCTGTACTGTACTGTACTGTTCTATGTTCTATGTTCAAAAACCTCTTAAAGACCTATTTGCTCAACCGTAACTGTCTCTCATCCCTGTGCTTTCCATTCTCTGCTGCTATTTTTTCACTTGCCTCATGAGTATGCAACCTTTGAAGAGAGGGCCAAAGCACACGTATAATGTATCTTTATTCCCTTACCAGGTTAACTAATTCTCGAGATCAAGTGATTCGGAGTGATAGACTTGGTCAAATCTGTACTCATGGTTTTGGGGATTTTTGTGTTGGGAATACGTAACAAAAATAGTCTCGTTGTGTTTTAATTTCCAAAAATCTGCATTGAGAAATTTAACCTTACTACTGGTTCTTACCTCTTCATTACACACTTCAAGCTGTTTTGGGTGGAACTGATTCACTTACCTTGGGGTCATTTCTTTGTCTCCCAGTAATAGGCAATTTCATTTTTAAAATTGCCTTTTCAGGGTTTTTGAGGACTGGATATGCAATCAAGCCTGTGCTTCAATGATAAGTGCAAGTCAGTGATCTTTTTGATCTGTTGACTGGAAAACATTTCGAGTTATTTGTCTGTAGAATGAACAATATTCCAAGTAGAACCTAATAGTCTGGAAATTCATTTTTATCTATTTTTGAGGTCCAAAGAATCCACCACTTGTAATATTTGGGCAACATTCCACATCAGAAGAATCCAATCTGCCATATTGGGAAAGGGAGGAATTGAAGTGCCCGACGCTCATTTCCCAAAACGGACACAACACATTTTACATATGCAACTGGGGTGGAGTCTACGATATGTTTGGAGCCCCCTTTGCACAAGTGATATGTGCCAAATGTAGGCATATGTGTGATATCACCAGAGGTCTTTAAAGAGATCATTGGGGAACTACTACCGTTGGCATACACACTTCTTAAAAATACTTATCTGGAACTCATGGAATTAGAGTTAGTACTTCTACATTTCTCTATACTGCACTGCAGCTGACCATTGACAGTTCCTGAACACAATCCTCCTAATTGCCTCTTCCCTTTCGTGATCACATTCCTGCTTTGTGGGTTGCTACCTCTTCTATCTGACTCTTCTCCGTCTCTGCCAGACTCCTCCCCTATGATCCAGCCCAGAGAGATCACTGTTGCTAGTGACATTACTTCATGAGGGAGCTCATCTTCAGACTGTATTCCTAAATGTTTCCCTTTGGGATTTAAGCCTGTTTTGTATTACCTTGCTGTCTCTCTTCAGTAGTGTAGACATTTTTAGTCGTAATTCTAACCAGCAAGTAGGGCAAGTAAGTCAACGCTTTAGCAGAAAGTGGCAAACCATCACTCCCACTGCTAGAGCAGGAGGCAGGTTTACACTGAAATATTGCTGTTCCTTTTGCTTTTTGCTGCTGAGACATGTACTCTGATGGACAACATCTAGATTGGTGGCAGAATGCGACGTTGTCACCTAAATTCTGAATTTATTGAATTTTACTCAACAACTGTTTGCTGTGACATGGTATCTTTAGCAAAGTATCAATGTCTCAGTGTGTGTCATAAGAACATTACTAAACAAAATTTAGCACCCAGGCACATTTAGAGATATTTTTTACGTAGAAATTCATGTCTCATTTGGACACATTGTTTGTTTCTTTATTTTATCCATGACCAAACGTTTTGCAGAATTTTTTGTTCTTATTTCAGATTTCCATCATCTGTGGTGTTAAGCAATACTAGGACAAATGAAGAGAAAATGTTGTTACGGAAAGCCCCAATGTGCGCAATATTGGCTCCCGTCAACTGCCCAGCCACACAATGAGACAATGTTGATTTTCCTTTCTTCATGGGGCAAAGGCAGCACTGGCATTGTTACCATGCATAATTGCCCCTGAACTGAATGGCTTCAGAGTTTTTTGATATTCTTTCAAGAGCATTACTTGTTACCATTAATTTAGTTACGAGTCAACCTCATTAATGTCCTTTACCACAACATTGAAGTAGATTTTTAAAATGTAAAACCACAACAATAATTGTTCCATGATGGCTTTTAGTTCATTCTTTTGCTTCCAGATTTGATTGAATTTTCCCCTTCTGCCATGGTGGGATTTGAACCCATGGCCTCAGAACATTATCCTGAGTTCTGACTTACAAGCCCAATGACATTACCACTGCCTTCCCTGAGGAAATTGCATTGCTGTGAGGTTGAAGTCACAGACCAAGAGAGGATGGTTGATTTCCTTCCCCTATATCTTTTTGCCACATCAACGATAACTTCATAAAAACTGAAAGAACTGAAGTTGATGTAAATCAGAAACAAAAACAGAAATTGCCGGAAACGCTCAGCAGGTCTGGCAGCTTCTGTGGAAAGAAATCAGAGTTAACGTTTTAGGTCGAATGACTCTTGCTCAGTTCTGAGGAAGCCTCACTCGACTTGAAACATAAACTTTGATGACTTCCTGCAAATGTTGCCAGACCTGCTGAGCTTTTCCAAAAATGTTTCTAATGTTTCCTGCTGCTTCGTATTTTCAAAGTCCATGTGGAGCAGCAACTTCTGGAAGCCAAAGCAATGTATTGGTGCTCCCCAGTGGCCCCACAGCTTGGGGAGGAAACACTATTCCTGAGCTCCATCCTAAAAACAGATTTCGATTCCAGATTAATGAATTGAATTTATATTCCACCAGCTACCGTGATGAAGTTTGAACCCACACCCCTACAGCACAAACCTGCCTTTCAGAAATACCAGTCCAGTGACAGCACCACTGTCTCCACATTGACTGCATTAGTCTAATTCCACTATTGATATTGACCTGTAGTTGACATGTTTGTCCAAATAAGGACACCATTGATCCTGGCTTCTGTCACCAGGATAAGACAAACATAAATTCAAAAACAGATCAGCAACTCCTGTGTGTCACACGTCTACTGGCGAGTTAAATCCTGAGCAGGTTAGATCGTTGGATGGCACAATGACTCATTGAGTAGCACTGCTGCCTCACAGCGCCAGGGACCCGGGTTTGATTCCAGCCTCAAGTGACTGTATGGAGTTTGCACATTCTCCCTGTGTCTGCATGTTCGGTGCTCTGGTTTTCCCCCCACAGTCCAGTGATGTGCAGGTTGGGTGGATCATTCATGGGAATGCAGTGTTATAGGGTCTGGGTGGGATGCCCTTCGGAGGGGTTGGCATGGGCTCAATAGGCTGAATGGCCTGCTTCCACACTGTAGCAGTTAAGAAAGATGTTAAGAAAGAACTGCAAATTGGACAGCATCTGAACTGTGAGACAGAATTAATGTTTCAGGTCAATAACATTTCCTCCGAGCAGGATCCTGACCATAAATGCTATTCTGTTAAAGTTTAACACAATTTTGAACCTCATAGCCAGGCATTGGGCTATTTCTATGACTCCAGTCTTTCCATCCTGAAATACATTCCATTATTAATTTGGCCCTTTGTAGTACATCTTGTACATACACAAATGTCTTCTGTGCTTTTCAAGTGTGAGAGGATGAGTTAAGACAATGGGAAAGTGATCAGAACGATTGGAAACATGAATTCAAATTCAATGACTGCAGCTGATTCAAATAATTGAATAAAATTTGGAATAAAGGATGGTCTCAGTAATGGTGACCATGAAACTGCTAGATTGTTATTAAAACCTATCTGCTTCATTAACATCCATTAGGGAAGGAAACATAGAAACTAGGAGTAGGCCATTCAGCCCATCAAGCCCACTTAACCATTCAACATGAAGATGGATAATTCTGTACTTCGGTGTCTTATTCCTTCTCTCTCTCCATACCTCTTGATACAGTTTAGTCTGTAGAAACCTACGCATTTCTTTTTAAATAAGTTCAGTGACTTGGCCTCCACAGTTTTCTGTTGTGGTGCACTCTACAGGTTTACCAACCAACCAAGAAAACATTTCTCCTCATCTCAACCTGAAATGGCCTATTGCCTATCCTGACACTGTGGCTTTTTGTTCTTAAACTCCCTGGCCAGGAGAAACGTTTTCCCTGTTTCCAGTCGGTTCAGCCCTGACAGAATTTTGTATTTATCTGTAAGATCCTCTCTCATTCTTGTAAACCCCAGTGAGTGTAGGCCCAATGAACCTAATCTCTGTCATATAACAAATCTGCCATTCCTGAAATTGGTTTGGTGAACTTTTGTTGCACTCCTTATAGGGCAAGTAAAGCTTTTTTTAAAATAAGGAGACCAAAACGGCACAGAGTACTCCAGATGTGGTCTCACCAAGATCCTGTCTAGCTGCAGTAAGACTTGCTTGTTCCTGTACTGAAAACCTCTTGCAATGAAGGCCAACACACCATTTGCCTTTTTAACTGCTTTTAACTTGCTTTCAGTGATCAGTGTACAAGGACATCCCACTGTCTTTATTGAACAACATTATCCGATCTATCACCATTTAGATAATCCTTGGTCATTCTGTTGTTCCTACCAAAGTGAATAACTTCACACTTATCCCTTTATGCTACATCTGGCATGCATTTTCCCCACTCACTCAGTTTACCAAATTGCCTTGAAGTCTTCCTTACTTGTCATTGCCACTCACAATTTCAACTTGTTTTGTATGATCAGCAAAGTGGGAAATGTTACATGTGCCTTCAGTATGCGATCCAATACATACATGATTTCAGGCCCGCAGTAAGTGGTCAGTCCTGAACTTACTTCTGAGATGGCTGAGCAGGTCTGTCAGTTGCGTACAAAAGCCTGGCTCCCTCCCACCTTCTCAAGGGCAATATACTGCAGAAATTCACTAAATACCCTTAGACAGCATCTTCCAAATCCAGACCACTTCCAGCTAGAAGGACAAGGGCAGCAGATACATGGGAACACCACCACCTTCAAATTCCCCTCCAAGCCACTCACCATCCTGACTTGGAACTATGTCGCCGTTCCTTCACTGTCGCTGGGGCAAAATCCTGGAATTCCCTCCCTAATGGCAGAGTAGGTCAGCCAACAGTGGGTGGACTGCAGTGGTTCAAGAAGACCACTCACCACCACCTTCTCAAGGGCAACTAGGGACGGGCAATAAATGCTGGCCAGCCAGTGATGCCCACACCCCACAAATGAGAAAAAAAATTAGGGACCGGTAATAATTGCTGACCTTGCCTGTGACCCCACCTCTTCTGAATGACTTTATTTTTACAAAATCATAAAGAAAAAAGAGAGGATTTACTTTTATTTTGCTTTACTGCTGTTCAATCTTCCTTCAAAAATTTACAGAAAAGCAAATGCTCTCTTTGTCTCCAGACATTTTAAAAAAGTAGCCGTTTGCTAGAGGTGGGGCATCATCTTGAGAGATAGTTACAGAATAAATGGTGGCTGAGGGGGGTGATGTTACCTGAGCAATTTTCCTCTGATTGTGGAAGTTAATAAGTGGACTCTGAGCATTAAGCTAGAGTTAGAACAGAGGGGAGTGTGAGCTGTGATGTACATTTTGGATGAAAGAGGGCAAGCCTGTGAAGGAAGCTGGAAAACCAGGATGACTTGAGCTGAAGTATGTGATTGGGAAGCAAAAACGCTCCATGAGCTTTCTGGCCAATCACAGCGGTGACAAAGAGGACTTGACACACTCTATCATTGAGAGTGTTCTCACTTTTCTCTGTCTTGTCTGACAATGCCCCTAACAAGTGTCTTGGGTCTTCCTGGGTTAGTAGGAACTGCCGATGCTGGAGAATCTGAGATAACAAGGTGTAGAGCTGGATGAACACAGCAGGCCAAGCAGCATCAGAGGAGCAGGAAGGCTGACGTTTCAGCT
>JAHRHZ010000041.1:9973791-10008384 GCA_024137785.1 Ginglymostoma cirratum
AAAGTCATCCTTCTAATTGGTTTTCTACAGAAACATCAGGAAATAATGGCTCATGTTTTAAACAGCAAACTCACAGTGGGCTGGATGTGGTAGTAGAAATACCTAATCTGTAACACAGCCATGATCTGGCAAACGGTGAAGATCTCAACTCTCATCTGATATTCTGATTCATTGCCACTGTCCTTCCTGTTCTGGTTGGGCGATTGTAGCATTATGGTAATGTCACTGGAGTAGTAATTCACATGCCTGGGGTCATGGGTTCCTTTTCTAAATATAGAATTCGAAGCTATTCTCGGTAATAGTGACCATAAAACAGTAATTGATTGTCATAATAATCCATCTTGTTCACTAAGGTCCTTCCATGGTCTGACCCACATGTAACACCAAACTGACAGCAATGTGGCTGACTCTTAAGTGCATTTAAGGGTATTAGGGATGGGCAATAACTGCTGGCCTTGTTAGCAATGCCCAGCCCAAATCCAATGAAAGAATAAAGTAAAAAGCATGTCGGAAGAAGTGTAATTCTGGGCCCAAGTGGCAGAAACAACCATGAATCTTCCATTTCCTTATTTAAAAAATAGGTGGAGGCTCTTGTTTTAATTCTGCAATCATTATTTCAAATGTTTTTCTTTCTGCCACAGAACTGCAGAACCATTCCAATTCAATGCGACACCAGCTCAACCTCAGGTAAGGGCTGATACTTGAAAATTTCTGCTCAGATTTCTTGCTGCATGGACGATCTGTCATGCCCTTCAGCTCATTGCTTCATTAAATGAAACGGATTGAGAAATGTTGTGTATAATATGGATATTGGTGTGAGAAGGCTCCAATCTCAAGACCATTGGCAGCCTGTCCCATGTTGTTACTCTCTGTCAGGGAGGTGGGAAATCTTCAGAGACAGAGGGAAGGCTGGGTGATAGTGAGGAAGAGAAGACAAGGTGTGATGCTCAAATATCTTCAGTTACAGGTCAGGATGTATTATAGGGGTCGGCAACCTTTGTGAAAAACAGAAACAGTCATATCAGATCCTTAGAGTCTGGCTGTATTCTCTCTTGAAGCTATTGACTGTCTTGCTGAGAGTGGGATTCATAGTCAAGAGGCCATTACTCTCATGATGAGCACCGATAGTGAGCACTGATTACCAAGCACTCTGATTGAGGATGTTGCAGCCACTCCAACTGTGGCTTCATTCAGTGACTACACCATTATCGTACTTGTGTTTGTGAAAGAACTTTGGACATTTCCTTATGTTAATTTTGCTTTATACATGTAAGCAATGTCTTACTATCAATGCACTGTGCAGTTCACAGGGGTCACTGGCTAGCTAGTGAAAGCAGAAAACCCAGTCGGTTTTCCTTTACCTAAGCCAGGACATTGAAAGGTATTGCAAAGACCTCATGCAGTCTGAGTTATGCCAGCCAGAGCATTAACAACGTAAACTCCAGAGCACTCTCTATAATAGTAAGAATGCATGCCCAAGTGACGTTGCGTATGGGACCTTGAGATGAGCTGCTATGTGACTCTATTGACTCTCTCTCACACTCTCCCTGTTGCTTGTAGTACTTTAAGTACAAGTTTCCTGATGGGGAGGACTCAGTGATAGTGAAGGTGACATCTGATTCAGCATTTCCCTGCTCAGTCATCTCCATACAGGATGTCCTGGTAAGTAAAAAATACATTGGAGATGCTTGTTTGGTATGTTGGGGACCTGTGAATGACAGCCTACATCAGCTTTGCTTTTAGAGTTGAGACAAAAACATGAGGGTCATTCTAGATGTAAGTGAATGTGCCATTTAGGCTCCTTGAAGAGTGATTTATAACCTGAAGGTCTCTTGGTCCATTGTAAACCAAGAAATTTCTTCAGGAAAGAGGCAACAACTAAAGTGCAAAAGAAGATATCAAACAACGATGTAATTTTCTACAATAGTTTTGTGTTGCTGTTAATTTCCCATGTATTTCATTTTTATTATTCACTGTTAGGATGAGAACTTTGCAGACAAGGCTAGCATTTATTGTTCATCTCAAACTGCCTTTTAGAAAAGAGTCACTTTCTTGAAACACTACGGTCCAAGTGGTGTGGATGCACCTGTTGTGTTGGTTTGATAGAACAGAGTGCGTTGTTAGGCCATTTAAAAATTAATATTGCTCTGTATCTGGAATCACATGGATACTAAATAAAAACCGAAAAAACTGGATGCTGTAAATCAGGAAAAAAACAAAGTTGCTGGAAAATATCAGCAGGTCTGGCAGTATCTGTGAAGAAAACAATCAGAGTTAACATTTCGGGCCTGGTGACCCTTCCTCAGAAACATTAACTCTGATTATTTCCTTCATAAATGCTGCCAGACCTGCTGTGCTTTTCCAGCAACTTTGTTTTTGTCACGTGGATACCAGATGAGATAAAGATGGATTCGCGAACCAGATGGATTTTTTTAATACAATCCAGTTGTCTCATGATCATTACTAATGACACTAGCATTTTATTTCTAGGTTATTAATTGACTGAATTTAAATTCCTCCATTTGTTATAGAGACATAGAGATGTATAGCATGGAAACAGATCCTTAGGTCCAACTCGTCCATGCTGACCAGACATTCTATATCAATCTAGTCCCATTTACTAGCATTTGTCCTGTATCTCCTCTAAAGCCTTCCTATCCATCCAGATGCCTTTTAAATGTTGTAATTGTACCAGCCTCCGCGACTTCCTCTGGCAACATATTTCATACACGCACCATCCTCTGCGTGAAAAAGTTACCCCTTAGGTCCCTTTAAATCTTTCTCTTCTCACCTAAAACCTATTCCCTCTAGTTTTGGACTCCCCTAACCCTGGCTATTCACCCTATCCATGCCTCTCATGATTTTATAAACTTCTCTAAGATCACCCTTCAGCCCCCGACGCTCCATTGAAAATAGCCCCAGCCTATTTAGCCTCTTCCAATAGCTCAAACCCTCCAACCCTGGCAACATCCTTGTAAGTCTTTTCTGAACTCTTTCAAGTTTCAGAGCATCCTTCTAATAGCAGGGAGACCAGAACTGAATGTAATATTCCAAAAGTGGCCTAACTAATATCCTGTACAGCCACAACATGACCTCCCAACTCCTACACTCAATGCACCGACCCATAAAGGCAAGCATACCAAACACTTTCTTCATTATCCTATCTACTTCTGACTCTACTTTCCAGCAGCTATGAGCCTGCACTTCAAGGTCTCTTTGTTCAGCAACACTCCCCAGGACATTACCATTAAGCGTATAAGTCCTTCCCTGATTTGCCTTTCCAAAATGCAGCACCTCACATTTATCTAGATGAAGTTTAATCTGCCACTCCTTGGCCGATTGGCCCATCTAATCAAGATACTATTGTGCTCTGAGGTAACCTTCTTTGCTGTCCACAACACCTCCAATTTTGGTGTCATCTGCAAATTTACTAACCATACCTGCTATGTTCACATCCAGATAAATCATTTATATGATTGATGAAAAGCAGTGGACCCAGCACTGATCCTTGTGACACACTGCTGATCACAGATCTCCAGTCTGAAAATCAACCCTCCACCACCACCCTCTGTCTTCTACCTTCTGTACCCAAATAGCTAGTTCTTCCTCTATCCCATGTGATGTGATCTTGCTAACCAGTCTACCATGAGACATACCTTGTCGAACACCTTACTGAAGTCCATAATAGATCACATCCACCACTTAGCCCTCATTAATCCTCTTTGTTACTTCTTCAAAAAACTCAATGAAGTTAATGAGACATGATTTCCCATGCACAAAGCCATATTGACTATCGCTAATCAGTCCTTGCCTTTCCAAATACACATAAATCCTGTGCCTCAGGATTCCCTCCAACAACTTTCCCACCACCAATGCCAGGCTCACCAGCATATAGTTTCCTGGCTTTTCCTTACCACCTTTCTTAAATAGTGGCACCACATCAGCCAACCTCCAGTCTTCCAGCACCTCACCTGTGGCTATCAATAATACAGATTCCTCAGCAAGAGGCCCAGCAATTACTTCCTTAGCTTCAGGCAGAGTTCTAGGTTACAGCTAATCAGATCCTGGTGGTTAATCCATCTTTATGCATTTTAAGCTGTCTACCACCTTCTCCTCTGTAATATGGACATTTTTCAAGATGTCGCTATTTATTTCCCCACATTCTATTTCTCACATAACCTTCTCCACAGTAAACACTGATACAAATTACTCATTTAGTATCTCCCCATCTCCTGCGGTTCCGTACATAAGTGGCTTTGCTGATCTTTAAGAGGTTCTGTTCTCTTCTTAGTTACCCTTTTGTCGTTAATGCATTTGTAGAATCCCTTTGAATTCTCCTTAAGCCTTTGCCAAAGCGATCTCATGTCCCCTTTTTGCCCTCCTGATTCCCTTCTTAAAGTATACTCCTACTGCCTTTAATCTCTTCTAGGGATTCAGTCAGTCTTTGCTGTCTATACCTGAGATATGCTTCCTTTTCCTTGCTCAAAACCTCAATTTCTCTAGTTATCCGTACACCTACCAGCCTTGCCCTTCACCCTAACAGGAACATTTGTGTCTCTGGACTGTTATTATCTCACTTTTGAAGGCTTCCCATTTTCTGGCCGTCCCCTTACCTGCAAGCAACCCCCCCCCACCCCCCGCAACCCCAATCAATGTTTGAAAGTTCTTGCCTCATAACGTCAAAATTGGTCTTCCTCCGGTTTAGAACTTTAACTTTTAGATTCCGTCTATCCTTTTCCATCGCTATTTTAAAACTAATGGAATTGTGGTCATCGGCTGCAAAGTGCTCCCCCACTGACACCTCAGTCACCTGTCCTTGCAATAGCATTTTGTGCGGTAATGTTAACCACTTAAATACCATCTTACTGCCTCAACATCTGGGGTATTGGAACACTTTGAGCTATGATAGCAACAAGGTCAACTTCATAGAATTTTATGTAAAACCAGCCTGAAGAAGGCAGTAGCCAGGGAGAAGTTATAAGAAAGATATTATTAAGCTGGAGAGTGTTCAAAAGAGATTTGCCAAGATGTTGCTGGGTATGGAAGGTTTGAATTATAAAGGAAGGCTGGATGGCTGGGACATTTTTCACTGAAGTGTAGGAGGTTGAGAGCCGACCTTTTAGAAGTTTATAAAATAATGAGGGCTATAGATAAAGTTAAGGTAGTTGTCTTTTCCCAAGGGTAGGGGATTTCAGGATTGGGGGCACATTTTAAAGGTGAGAGGAGACAGATTTAAAGAAGACATGAGGGGAAAATTTTTTACACAGAGAGTGGTTTGTGTGTGGAATGAACTTCCTGAGGAAGTGTTGTATATGGGTACAATTACAATGTTTAAAAGACATTTGGCCAAGGTTTCGAAAGATATGGGCCAGGAGCAGGCAGGTGGGATTATTTTAGTTTGGGATTATGTTCGGCATGAACTGGTTGAACTAAAGGATCTGTTTCTGTGCTGTATGACTCAATGACACTATAACTGGGTCCGTTTTGTTTAACCTGTTCGACTAGGGTGGCTCGCTGTTTTAGCCTAGCTCCCAAATCACCCAGTAGAGCTAGTCTGTTTCTGAGAAACCCGTTTACCTTGTATCATCATAGCTGTTATTTTGAACAAACTTGGAGATGCCAGTGTTGGGCTGGAGTGGACAATGTCAGAAGCCACACGACACCAGGTTATATTCCATCAGGTTTATTTGAAATCATCTTTCAGAGCACCGCTACTTCATCAGATGAAGTGTCAGAGGATTCTTTATTGAGAGGTTACATGAGGAAAACCTGAAGGATGCAAGGAACCTGTTAAAATTAAGAGATTGCCAAGAGGTGTGGACCTTCTGCAGAAACCTGAATTTCATTTGCACTGAGGACTTACTTACTTCTGTTCTTCACTGTCAATTTTCTTTCAGTGTCCGGTCAATGATTTGGATAATAATGTTGCATTTATTGGCACCTATCAAACAATGACTAAAAAAGCCGCGATTACTGTACAGGTGAGCTCAGTGTTGTATGTGCAAACTGTAGTCTGTACTAGAGACAACCAGTACGTCTTCCATAGTACATTAGCAACCATTAATAGAACTCTATTCAAGGCTCTATGTTGTTGGATTTGATGATTTCCAATTATGTTACACGCCTCATCTGTTTAGACGCCAGAGCAATAAACCCTGCTGAATGTAGTGCAAAATGAATTGGTTTGCAAGGTTTACACAAAACCTTGCTCCCCCTCTGAACATTTCAAATTTCATCCATTGAGCATGTTGAGAGCTGAACCCTCTACGTTGCAAGAGAATCGCCCCTTTTGTTTCAAAACTCACCAGCCCGCAGGGATGGGTCAGCATGTGTTGGGCTGAGTTCTGGGATCCACATGCTAAGTTCCTCGTGCCAACAAGGTGGCAAAGAGTCGAAGCTGAACACATTGGCACAGGGAGCGAGCAAAGCAGAAAGGGATGTGCACTGTGGGTTATTGGCACCCACCCTCTGCACCAGCTTCATTCCTTTGGAGAACAGAAATTAGAGAGAGCGTGAGTGAGATCTGAAGGCCCAGCAGGAAAAGAGTATATTTATGGGGAAAGAAGAGAGTAAAATGATACTTGAATGTTGTATCCAATGATTTATCCACAACATACAGAGCCCCTTCTGAGAAAATGAGGTATTCATTATTCTTCTTTCTCACTTCCTGACAGAAAAAGGATTTCCCAAACAGCAGCTTTTATGTGGTGGTGGTAGTGAAGACGGAGGATGAGGCCTGTGGTGGAGCACTGCCTTTTTATCCATTAAAGCAAGGTATGATCAAGGCATCCATATCCACATTGCCTTCCCCTGTCGTTGGTCAAGGGTATCAATGTGTAAAGTCCATAAAAAATAAGGAGGCTCCTTACTCGCTGAAAGAAGATGGAGAAAAGCACGTAGATTATCTTGATAGGTTGAAATACCATGAGAAAGGGTGTCTTACTAAACAAGCGAAGGGGTCTCACACATTTGCTGTGGTAGTGTGGTGGTTATGTCAGTAGATCATAGACTTGGGGTAATGATCTGAGTACAATGAGTTCAGATAAAGAAAAACCATTAAAACTTGGAAAAAGCTATCCTGACCCCTCTGTTTTAGGGTATGCAAGATGTGTTCAGGCCAGTTCCAACTTCTTATCCTTCTTTAAACTCAGATAATTAAACAAACCTGGAATAAAGTGGTAGCGTCAGTCATGAATACCATTAAACTGCGGGTTGCTGTTAAAAAAAAAATCTGGTTCAGTTTAAGGAAGGGAACCTGCTATCAGGCTTTTATGTGACTCCTGACCCACAACAATTTAGTTGCCTCCCACTCCCCTAAGGGTCAGTGATAATGTGGGAAAGTGGGAGCTGAGTTTCTATATCCTCTAAAACGGCCTAGTTATTCCAACACGGAAGAGAAAGGAGTCACTGTGGGTGTACCTGCAGCACACAATTGCAGTGTTTCCAGGCAGTTCACCAATGGGCCCACATCCCACCCATGAATAAAATCAACACTCTGATTTGCAGGTGTGTTGGTAGGCCATTCAGCCCTTTGAGCTTATTCTGCCATCCATTATGTTATGGCAAGTCCATATCCAAACCCTAGATTATCTATTGTTGCTGCTCTTTAGGATACTTCGATACCGAGAGTTGATTGTTACTTTCTTTTGATCTCTCTTCAGATGAGCCTGTAGATCGAGGGAACCGGAGTAAGATTCTGAATGTGACCGTGATGCCTGCTGTGAATTGTAAGCAGTTCTGTTTGGAGTACTTAACCTAGAGTACAAAGCTTCTGTCGCCAAACGCCTGTAATGTTATGAGTGTCAGTGGATTCTTATGGAACAGCTTTTTAATAATGCAAACTCTCAACAGTCAGAGCAAAGCAAGTGGTACTGATAACGTGAGCTGTCAGCACTTTGCAGCTTCTCTTCCCTTCACCTCTTAGAATCAGCAATCACAGATGTTTTACAGCCATTTGGCCCATCATGTCTGTACTAGTGCTCCAAGAGAGCAACTCACTTAATGCTAGTTCCTTGCTTTCTCCCTGTAACACTGCACATTCTTCCTTTTTGGATAACTGCATAACTTCATTTTGATGATTTCAATTCAATTGAACCTGCCTCCAGCACATTCTCAGGCGTGCATTCCAGATCCTAACCGTTCATTGTGTGAAAAAGATGTTCCTCGTATCACTTTCGCTTCTTTTCTGAATTGCTTTAAAATTGTCTAGCTTCTTGCTCCCATTGCAGTCACAATTGGGAACAGTTTCTGCCTATCCATTCTGGACCAACCTCACATGATTTTGCATACCCCTGTCGAATAGGAGCAGAAGCAGACCATTCAGCCTCAAGAATAAACAATACTACAGATAGAAATCTCTTTAATTCGATAAGATTATGACTAACAGGCTTGTGTTTTAAATTTCACATTCCCGTCTATCTTCAATGACCTATGATTCCTCTGCCTAACAAGAATCTATCAACCTCTGCCTTAAAAATATTAATGACTCCACCTCCACTGTTGCACAACTCTCAGAGAGACAAAAAAAATCTCCTCATCTCTGACCTAAAATGGCAATCCCCTGCTTCTGGACTGAAAGACAAGAGAAAACATCCTTTCCACGTCCATCTTCTCCAAAGCATTGAGTATCTAATTCCCTTTGATTAAATCACTTCTCACCCTTCTAAAGTTCAGTAGAAACAAGCTTAGCCCGTTCAACATGTTCTCACGAGAAACTTACTCATTTCAAGCATCAGACTAGTAAACCTCCAATACATTTAGATCTTTCCTCAATTAAGGAGACAAATAGCATTCGCTATTCAAGATGTGGTCTCAGCAATGCCCTGTATAACTGAAATGTAAACATTCTGTCTTCCGTTCAATTCCTCTGGTAATGAAGGAAAGCATCCAGTTACCCTTCTTGATTACATGCTTGCTTGTATATTAACTTTTTGTGATCTCTCAATTTTCTTTCCTTCAAGGAAAACAGTTTTAAATGTCTCCTTGTGCTTCTTGTGTCTCTGAGCATTTGACAATTGCCCTGACTGACTGAGAGAGCTCACAGCCGTTCACAGCTAGCCTGGCCAATCTTTCCTCATAAAACAACGTACCTGTTCCAGTTGTTAGTCTGTTAAACTTTCTCTAAACTGCTTCGAATGCATTACATCCTTCCTTAAAAAAGTGCTGCACACGTTATACCAGATGTGGTTTCACCGGTATCCTGTCTGACTGAAGCGTAACCTCTCTAATTTTCTATTCAGTCCCCCTCACATTACATCCTTCCATTCTTTTAGCTTTGCCAGTTTTCTTGTTGCACCTGCATTCTAACATTTTGCACTTCATGCAGTAGGACACCAAGATACCTCTGTATCTCAGAGCACTGCAATCCCTCACTATTTAGGTAATATGCTTTCTTTTGTTCTTCCTGTTCAAATGGCCAATTTCACATCTTTTCACATTATACTGCATTTGCCAGATCTTTGTCAACTCATGTATCTATATGTTTTTGAAACAAAAACAGAAGTCACTGGAAAAGCTCAGCACATCTGGCAGCATATATGAAGAGAAACCAGAGTTAACATTTCAGGTCCGGTGACCCTTCCTCTGAACTGTTCCGCGGAAGGGTCACCGGACCCGAAACATTAACTCTGATTTCTCTCCATAGATGCTGCCAGACCTGCTGAGCTTTTCCAACAACTTCTGTTTTTGTTTCTGATTTACAGCATCCGCAGTTCTTTAAGTTTTTATATCTTTTAGTAGTTTTCTTATGTTCCCTTCACAAATTACCTCCCTACCTTTTACTTTGTATCATTAGCAGATTTGGCAATCATATCTTCAGTCGTCATTTTATAAACTGTAAACAGTGTAGATCCCTGCACCAATCCGGCATAATGCTTGTTAACATCTTGCCAAACTGCAAAAGACCCATGTTCACCTACATTCTGCTTCCTGTTAGTCTGTCAATCTTCTGTCCCAGCTAATATGCTACCCTGTACATAATGATCTTGTATTTTCTACAGTAACCTTTAATATGACACCTTATCTAATGCCTTCTGGAAATCTAAGTACAGTATCACTACTGGTTCCCCTTTATCCACAGCACATGTGACTTCCTCAAAGAATTCCAATTGATTGGTTAAACATGATTAGTTCTTCATAAAACCCCACGTTGGCTCTGCCTGATTACCTCAAACGGCGCAGGCTTGGAGGGCCGAAGTGCCTGTTCCTGTGCTGTAATTTTCTTTGTTCATATCTAAGTGCCCTGCAGTAACTGCTGTAAAAATAGCTTCTAACATTTCCCCTGGACAGATGTTAAGCTAACTGGCCTGTAGTTTCTTGTTTCCTATCTCCCTCCCTTTCTAAATAAAGGAATTAATTCACTATCTTCCAATCTAATGGGACTTTCCCTAAATTAGTGGTGTTTAGAAAAATTAAACTATCTCACTGGCCTCTCGAGGATGAAGACCATCAGGACCAGTGGACTCATCAGACCACAGCTGTAACAATTTTCTCAGTACAGTTTCTTTGGTGATTGTAATTTTCCTGAGTTTATCCCTCCCTTCTATTTCCTCATTTATGTGCAGGTAAGAACATGAAAGGACTATTATTCCAGCTACTACACAGCAAGTGAAGATAGCATTATCTAATAGAAACAGTTAGTTTATTTTACTCTTTGTGTGGCAAAATGGCTGTGTCTGTCCAATTGAAACTATTAAAAGCAGAAGGTTAGTGCCTGGAGACTGAGAGACCCACATCCCTCATTGTGCAATGTAGCATATTACAGCATGACATTGATAAAAGCATTGGATTGGATTGTGGCCCTTAGTTAAAAAAAAGTTAACAAATACGCACTGGGCTCCAGCCGCTCTTGAATTTACGTTTGTACTGAGTCATCCTGAGTCCTATGTCCTTTTGCATTAACTGCGAATTCTGTTGTTTAATGCGTAATAGAGTCAGAGGCTTGTAGCTTCAAGTTCTACTTCCTGGAGTTGAGTATAAAAATCCGCTCTGACCAGATAATGCAGTCCTGGGAGAGGAATTGTCTTTTGGATGGGGTGCTAAATGGAGGTCTCATCTAGCTCCCTTCAAGTGAATGCATAGATCCCATGACACTATTTTGATGTTGAACAGGAGAATTATTCTTGGTTTCCTGGTCAATATTCACTCCTCAATCGAGACTGCAGAAAAAGACTGTAAAGACATTGTGACAGTGCCATATGTGGGAGCCTGCTGTGCACAAATTGGCTGCATTACAACAGAGACTATACCTCAAAAACACTTCAGTGGCTGTAAATCAGTTTGAGATGTTCATTAATCTTGAGCCGCTGTATATATGTGCAAGTCATTACTTTTTTTTTGCTTTTCATTCATCAGAATGACATTGTACAAATTTTTTAGGGAATGTCGAACTGCAGGGCTCTTGTTAATTGAGTTTTTCTTCATTTTGCTTCCTCTTTGACAGCTGTGGCCTATATTAAAGGGACGTTGTTCAGTCTGGGAATTTTCCTGGCATTTTACCTGCTCACATTGATCATCGCTTGCTGGGAGCACAGTCGGTAAGGGGCTTTAGAACACTCTCTGCTGGCTTGGAAAACAATCAGCGTCATTTTCCCCACGAAGCTGCCTCAAACGGTTTTTCCAGACCTGAGAACACATATCCGTCTTTCAGTCATTAAGAATAACATTGTATCTATTCAAGATATTTCAGTTCCTTTCCACTATCTCAGTGTCCCTGCTCCTTGCTCCCTAAAATCTTTTATCAGGCAGAGATCCTTACTGAAGTAGTGTGTTTACCGTCACAAGTCAAGGGTAACACTGGCTGTCGTTGTGATTCCTAGGTCTAGAATTTTGATGAGCCATACCTATTTACCAGGCATTGTGTTTGAATTTAAACCTGCAATATAGTGAGTGAGAAGATCAAAGTCATTAGGAACTGTAAAGTCATATCCATCTTATTGGTGTAGCTAAGAAAATAGACATGCAGGGCCATTGCAGGGCCATAGTCTTTTGGTCCTTTGTTTCAGATATGTAATTCTTTGAAAGTTACGTCACGGGTAAACAGGGTGGTGAAGAAGGTGTTCAGCAGCTTGCCTTCATTGCCCAGACCACTGAGTAGAGGAGTTGGGAAGTCATGTTGAGGTTGTACAGGACGTTGGTGAGGCTTCTTCTGGAATACTGTGTACAGCTCTGGTCGCCCTGCTTATAGGAGGGATATTATTAAATTGGAGTGGGTTCAGGAAAGATTTACCAGGACTGGTTTGGTTTATAAGGAGAGGCTGGATAGGCTGACTCTATATATAAATAAATGAGGCTGCGTACTTCCTAGAGGCTCCCTGTGATTTTGGTGAACATTAGGGCTCAGGTAGACCTTTAGTCTAACCAGTGCTCCTTAAAGCTACAGGCTGTCAGCAAAACAATATGCTTTTGAATTGTGCCCTTAGCAGAATGCTGAGCAGGAAAGAGCAGGATTCAACAGGCCTGAGGAAAGGCTGCCTGTAAACTATCGAAATTATCCTAAAGTAAAGCTAATACCTCTGAAACAAAAACAGAAAGTGCTGGAGGAACACAGCAGTTCTGGTAGCATCTGTAGAGAGGAAATCGAGTTAACATCTCGAGCCCTGCGTTAACTCTGTTTCTCTCTCCGTAGATGCTGCCAGACCGGCTGCGTTTCTCCAGCAACTTGTTTTTCTTTCAGATTTCCAACATCCGCAATCCTTTGTTTTATTCTAAGACCTCTGACTGTGGAGCTGGAAGGAAGAAAGAATACTGCACCCTGCTCCAGGGGCCACTGCTGTCTCACAACCAATTGGAACCCTACTGTTACCCCACCACAAACCAGCTCTCAAACATCCTTTTTCTCTCAAATTGTTTCCCTCTTCCTGCTGTGAGTGGACACCTGTTGCCGTCGGAACTGCTGTCTGATAGAATGGAAACCTTTTCATTGGTGAACAGCCTGGAGTCCTACGTCCCCATGTCTCTACAGTTACGCTCCCTGTGTGTGTTCACACGTGGTGCCTTTGGAATGGGAAAGAGAAAATGTTAGAGGATTCCCAAAAGTCTCAGAAAGGCATTTTAATGTCTGAGTGGATGACACTGTCCTACATTTTTAACAGGACGATTTCCCTTTTCACTAAAGGGTAAAGGTTTGACTTGGGCTGATATCCAGCCAGCAGTTTCAAGGAAGAGAAAATCAGGCTGTGTTTGAATTTGCAAGACAAAATATCTGTCCCTTAATATCTGAGCAAGGTCTGCCCCAGTCGGTTAGTTGCCCCAGTTAGATGTTGTCCCAGTCAGTCTGGTTTACCAAATGTCTGTTAGTTTTTATATTTGTAGTGATTAGAATGAGGTTAGCCAGGTGGATATCATTGAGTGGGGGGTTCCCTGATTGCTAATCTGGGCCAATAAGGGAGTCTTGGCTGACAGATACAAACAGGAGTCCCAGGGATTCTGGGGACTGCCTCAGTGCTGGCTGGTCAGAGTCCATGTTCTGTGCCCAGGTGACTTGGTGTTGGATACTGGCCACCCTGGAGTTATTTCAATATTATTAGTGTATTATTGGGTAAAGAGTGCTAGGAGATTGAAGCATCTTCAGCACATTAGCATCTTGTAGTCCAAAGACACTGTAAAGATCACAGTAAACATTATTCCTCCTTTAAAATTAAGGACTTCTGATGCCTAATGATTGTGTTTTTCTTCCTGTTCCCTTCAGACAGCAAAAGAAGAGAGAGAAAATCGTAGGGAAAAGCATCTCGTCTGATCAGTGCGGTAACTGAGAAACTCCTTTTACTCTGTTTTGGAAAGAGAGAGTAGGCACTTTCTCTTGTATTTTCTGCACGTTTATATCCAGCAGATATTAATAGATAATCCTAAGGTACTTTTTCACACCTGTTGTCAGGTGACCATTTCCTACTCCAAAATGCCCAAGGACCCCGTGCAAATTTAACAACTTGTAGCTGCTCCATGTGCAGGATGAATTACAGGTGTACAGATGTGTTGTTAGCCTGGGTGTCAGTGGGTTATGAATGCACATAATGAGCCAAGGTCAGCCTGATCCACCAGACAAAAAAATTCCCAAAGAACTGTGGATGCTGGAAATGAGAAACAAAAAACAGAAATTGCTGGGAAACCTCAGCAGATCTAATGATCCCCGTTAGCAGCTATTGATTCTCCCAGGCTGACATTTACCCATTCCTTTGCCTGCCCAACTGCTGTGCTGTCTCTCAGGGTTCCATCTCTGCCTATCATTTACTCCTCTCCCATTCCCCACCTCAGCTTCAGTATAAATACCAATTTCCCAGCTACAGTCAGCACTCAGAAAGGGTCATTGGACCCGAAAAGTTAACTCTGTTTTCTCTCCACAGATGCTGCCAGACCTGCTGAGTTTTTTCAACAGTTTCACTTTTTAGAACAGTGAATAAAACAGGACAGCACAGGAACGGGCCCTTCGGCCCATAATGTTGTGCCGAACATGATGTCAAATTAAACTAACCCCTTCTTCCTGCCCTTGGTCCATATCCCTCCATTCCTTGAATATTCGTGTGCTTATCTAAAAGTCCCTTAAGCACCCCTATCATATCTGCCTCCACCACCGCCCCTGGCAGTGTGTTGCAGACTCCTATCACTTTCTGTGTAACAAAACTTGACCCTCACATCATCTTTGAACTTGCCCCCCTCACCTTAAATGCATGTCCCCAAGTATTAGACATTCCAACTCTGGGGAGAAAAGATTCTGGTCGTCAACCCTATCTATGCATCTCATAATTTTGTAGACTTCTTTCAAATCTCCCCTCAGCCTCTGCCGCTCCAGGGAAAACAACCCAAGTTTTTCTAGCATCTCGTTACGGCTCATTTTGTTTCTGATCCATCCAGAGGCTGTTTTATTTTGGAGGAAGTGAAACCTTTCCACACTGTCTTGGACTTCCACCTTTCCTTGCTGGACTGGGGGTTGTAGTGTTCTCCTGATTGACACATTGTCATTTTAGCTGAACCTGAGAACAGGGAAATACACATTGAAGGAGGCCACTGTCCCACCTCTAGCCTGCTCCACCATTTAGTGAAGTTACGGTTGACCCTCAGATCAGGCCTACTTAACTCCCCTGTCCCTGTATCCCAGGATTCACGTTCTGTCAATTTCTGAGCTCTTTAGGGGAAAACATTCCAGAAATTCACCGTGTGAAGAAATTCCTTTTCATCTCAGTTTAACTAGCCACCTCCTTTTCCTGAGGGTCTGACCTCAGAGACTTCAATAGTCAAAGGAGATGGTTTTTTCAGTATTGATCCTATGAGGTCCTCCGAAAGTGTTAATCACAACACCTCACATTCATCTAAAGCGCAGAGAACATGGGACTGTTTTGCCCAATCTCTCCTAAAAGGACAACTCAGTAATCAATCTAGTGAAGTTTTGTTGCATCCACTTTAAGGCAAGTGTATGAAAAGAGACCAAAGGGTTTTTTTAATTGTGGTGCAGTGGTAATGTCCCTGCCTTTGGTTCAAAAGTTCAGGGTTCAAATCCCACCTGTGCTGGAAATGTTACATAGCATGTCCGAGCAAGTTGATACACGGATACATGGACAAGCGGAATTTTCACTGATCTTCTGCTGAGGTTACAATGGAAAGTCCTTGAGCAAATTCCATGCATTTGCCTCCAGGTTAATGGACAGCTGTCCAACCTGATGTCAAAATTTGGGCAATTCTCACTCGCTTTGACATCAAGGATACACTAAACAGACAAATTGGTTTGGATAGACCATAATATACATGGTAAAGAATTGGAGACAAAAATAGCCTGTTCAATGTAAATCGGGACTTTTTTTGCCTAAAGCCAATGCTTGGAATCCTTGGGAATTTTGAGGTAAATGGAATAATCCTGGAAGCCCCATCCTTCCACCCAGAGGGGACATCTACTGCATAAATAATATTTAAAAGACTGAATAGTTCCGCTTCTGCATGAACTTTGCCATTTGTTGAGTCATGGTTTGTTTGCTTTTCATTTGCTTTCACTATAGCTGATGACTAATTGCTGTTTGGTCTCTCCTCTTGGTGATTCTCAACAATAATTATATCCTTCTTTCCATTTTATTTCCTGGCTGCCGTTCTCTTATGGTTGCTATGTATGCAGATCCGTTATTAGGTAAGATTCAATTCGCAAGACCTTATGATAATGGGTAGTGGACTTTGGTTATCATGTCAGATTCACATCCAATCCAATTCCAAAGCAGATCCCCCTGTCCATCAAGGATCTTTGTAGCAGCAAGTGAACCACGTTTGTGTGGAAGTAGTAGGAAGATGGAGCCCAATGCCAACCTCTCTCTTTTCATTACAACCAGCCCCATACCCCCAAGAAAGATGAAGGGAAAGCCAGTGCTGTTTATCCTGCAAACTGCGGGTAAATGGGATGTTAATAAGACACAAATCATGTCCCAGGGAGCAACAAGTGTGATTAGAAAAGCAATGTGGCTGCTAATCTGATCCTGAACTTTATTGATCATTAAGACTAAATGGAACTGAAAGGATATGTTCTGATTACAGCTGGGAAGAAGGAAATGATCGTTACAAATGACTGATTGCCATAAGGACTGATTCTTCAAACTGAATTCCATTGTAGTTATTTGAATATGTTATTGTTTCTCTTGCTGACACCTGACCTCCACCACACCCTTTAATTTGCGTGTTCAAACAAAACCTGCTTGTAATATGACCACATTATATTGAGACCTCAATGTCTCTTTTATATAATCATTATCAGTCAATAGTACTTCTTAATGTATCTGAATCTATATTGACTAAATATGTAAGGTTTTGTTTTAAAGGTATATACATCTCTCTTTGCTCCTCCAGCACTCCTTTGGCCTCTTGTACATTCCTGAATTGTATCATTCTGTTAATGGTGACCGTGTCTCTAAGGCTGTAAGGTGCAAAATCCAAGCCCAAACCTCTCTGCCTCTTTTTCCATTTAAGATGCTCCGTAGAACCTACCCGTATGTTAAACCTTCAGGTCACCTTTCCTCATGTCTCATTGTGTAGCTTGGTGTCAAACTTTGTTTAGTATTTGACCCAGTGAAGTGCTTTGGAACATTGCATTGTATTCAAGGCCTTTTACAGCTTCTTGTTGTGGACACCAAACTCTAATATTAAGTGAAATAAAAGGTTAGATACTACCTGTGTTAGCGGACAAACATGTAAATTGTTCAAATGGCTTCCTTCTGTCTTTTATTTTAATGTGCCCAGTTAATTTTACCCCTCAACAAAATAATGGAGAAATGAAAGTCACAAGAATATGTTAAGTGCATGTTTGCCAATACTGGAGACAGTCATTACGAGACTAGAAATTACTCAAGTAGTCCAAAGCTTTGGCCACATGCTATTAATTCATTTTCAACTGTCTATTTCAGGAAGTTTCTGTACATTCCTTGTTCATCTGTCCAATGGAAACAAAGAGATAAATGAACTAAATTATAATCATGTTAGAACAGCCCAGAGTGGTTTCCGTTTCTGATTTTCTGTTGACTGTTAGTGGTTTAAGTAAAATAATGGAGACCGTTCTCAGACCAGATCAGTAGAATTGCCCATAATTCTTCACTAATTGACACAAAATTGACCAGTGTTGTCAAATAGGAATCCCGGAGTGAACAGTTCAGGAAGTAGAACGGCTCACACTGATGCATTGTAAATACTCTCTCGAGGCTAGAGTTAAGATGTGCTTTTCAGATAATGCGGAAGGAGCTTGATTTAATGGCTGGGACAATTTTATGGTCACGTGTAGCAAAAAAGAAATAAACAAAAGTTCCACTCGCCGTACTGGCTTTGCACAAAGAACAAGCGATCATCCTTGGCCGGTTGAAATGCTAAGCTTTTTAAGAGTTAACTTGTGTTTCTTTTCATTCCTGCTTCATGAGATTGAAGTTGTATACCCCACTGTAACCCAATGTTGGTATTGACCCAGTCACGCTCACCCCATTCCTCCCCCTCCTGTTGCAGATCTGCCGTGGAAATGGAGCTAATGAGCTCTCCAGTTGCTTTATTTTTCAAAAATGTTGTACCAACAAGAAAGGGCATTCTGTGTTCTGATTGCATTTAGTTTTTACAATGCCTTGCTCATGAGTTATGACTAAATGATGCCTTGGAGTCTGTTTGCGATAATGTCACTAAAGATTGCAGACATTAATAAATCTACATTTAAATTCCTGGTAAGACACTTATGCAACGCATGGACCAACGCCTTGATGAAGGTGATGGTAATACACATTACCGTCAAAATTCATCAAACTTCATGGAACAAATGGGAGTATGGGATCCATCATTTCTGTACTTAATAACTTAATGAAACACGTTTCTTCCTGATAACATGCTTATGTGCTTATATAATGTATAGTGCTTATATTTAACAGAGGAGTAAGAAAGTAAAAATGGATGCCAAAACAGATAGGGAAAGATGAGAAAGGGTGTCCAAAAACGTGGTCAAAGAGATGGGTTTTAAGGAGATAACAAGGTGGAGAGCTGGATGCACACTGCAGGCCAGGCAGCATCAGGGGAGCAGGAAAGCTGACGTTTCAGGTCTGGACCCTTCTTCAGAAAGATTTTCTGGGAGAATGGAACAAAGTCTTTACAGGAAGCAGGGTATAAGGATGTGTAGTCGAGGTAACTGTGGGATCAGGTAGGTTTATGGTGGATATTGATGGCCAGCCTACTCCCCAGAAATGGAAACAGAGATGTCGAGGAAGGGAAGGGAGGAGTCAGGGATAGACCAGGTGAAAGTGAGGACAAGGTGGAAATTGGAAGTGAAATTGATGAACTTTCCCAATTCCAGACGCAAGAGGGAAGCAGCAGCAATGATATCATTGCTATATTGGAGAAAGAGTTGTGGGTGGGGACCGGAGTAGGACTGGAAGAAGGAATGTTCCACATACCCCACAAAGAGACAGGCATAACTGGGGCCCATGCGGGTACCCATGGCAACCCCTCTGACCTGAAGAAAATGAGAGGAGTTAAAAGGAAAGTTGTTCAGGGTGAGGACGAGTTCGGCCAGGCAGAGGAAGGTGGTGGTTGAATGGGCACGGTTCAGGCCTTTGTTCCAGGAAGGAGCGGAAAGCCCTGAGACCATCCTGATGGGGGATGGACATGTCCATGGTAAAGAGGAGGCAGCTAGAGGCCAGGAACTGGAAATTTTGAAACTGGCATAAAGCGATGGAATATTGTATTGGTTTCCCAGCCTTGCAGTCACACATGGTTGGTAATCTTATTGTGTCTCTTGTCGCTGAAGCTATGTTAAGTCTTGCTATGTCTTTATAATTAATTGATTGGAAGCATTGAATTAGTTAATGGTGCTGATGGGCCTCATATGGACCTACACATGTTCCTCACTCTGATGTATCCTGGAAGAACCACAATATCCCATTCACTGGCCAATTAAATCACAAGATAAGAAACTCATTGTCTTAATGCACAGCCAAAGCAGATCACATGCTAATAGTTAACCCAGCAGTTGCAATGAGTGGGTGGTGTTAGAACTCTCGGAAGGAAGACTGTATGGGTATAAGAAATAGGAACAGGAGTAGGCTGTTGACCCATTGAGTCTGCTGCACCATTTAGTAGGATCATGGCCGATCCAACGTTCCTCGCGTCCACCTTCCAGTGTTTTTCCCGTAAGCCTTCATTCCTGTACTGATCAAGAATCTATTTATCTCAACTTTTAAGTAGAGAAGGATTCCGCCCCACACCCCTACAGCTCTCTGTTGCAAGGAATTCCAAATGCTCAGAACCCTCTGAGAGAAGAAAATCATCCTCATCTCAACCTTAAATTGGTGGCCCTTTAATCTGAGACTATGCCTTCTGGTCCTAGGCTCTCCCATAAGCGTAAAGTCCTCTCACTGCAAAACGCTAGAACCTGAGAGAGTTTTGAGAGCATATGGACATGGACACATGAAGAAGATAGAATGGTCCTTACCTAACGTATCTAATAGTCAGAGGCTGGTATATCAGTGAGAACCATTTATAGGAACTTTTTAGAATTAATGAATTATTTTAATGCCTAAGTCTGATGACAGTTCTTGACTTTGTCTGCTCTTCAGCCAGTCAAGCACAAACTCATTGTGTGGCATCAAGCCACATAATAAAAGAAAATTGGCCTCAGTAGCACCAAACAAGCATGGGTGAACCAGGATCCCATCTCACGCCACCATTAAATGTCTTTTCCCAGAGAAGCGACTGGAAAAGTGACTTGGCTCAGGTGAAGGGCAAATTGCTGATCCAGTGTCACTAGTTCATGCCAAAAGTGAAGACAGTTTCATCACTGACATCTTCTCAACCTTTAGACAGAAGAAACCTTCATGTTGTCAGTTTCATTTGTTCATGGGACATGGGTATTGCTGGTTAGCCCAACATTTATTGCCCATTCCAGAGGGGAATTAAGAGTCAACCATGTTGCTGTAGGTCTGGAATCACATGTAGTGAGTTATATGGCTTTTCTTTAGTGACCCAGGGCAGGTGTAGCTCACCACAACCACTGTGAGACGTGTGATGTTAAACCTGTACGAAATACTAGTTCAGCATCAACGAGAATATCAAGTCCACTTGCGGGACGGCATTTTAGGAAGGCTGTGAAGGCATCAGAGAGGGTGCAGAACAAATAATCATGAGGATTGTTCAGTCATTTTAACGGGTTGAAAGAAGTAGGGACTTCTTTGGAAAGAGAAGGTTGCAAAGAGATATGATTGAGGTATTCAGGAGGAGCATGGACAGAGTAGATAGGGAGAGATTGTCTCCTTCGCTGGACGTATTGAGAACCAGATGGCGCCAATTCAAGTTAATTGCCAAAAGAAGTAAAGGTGATGTGAAAAGAAACTTTTCACACAGCGGATAGTTAGGAGCTGAAATGCAGTGTGTGAGAATTTAGTGGAGGCAAGTTTAGTTGAGGCTTTCACAATAAAATTGCATCATAATCTGAAAAGGAAACATTTGTAAAATTACAGAGAAAGAAAGGTAGGAAAGTGATACTAGGAGATTTCTTCCTACAGGGGATCAGCAGGGAATGTCCTCCTCTTTGCTATAACCATTCTATGATTCATTGTTTAAAGTTGAACGTCTGTTCATTTTCAGCTGGTAGTTACACCCCCCAGAGCCCTGACCTCTACACTGGAAGCTCAACGTGTCAAAGCTACGGCTCCTTTGGTAAGACCCGCTATTAATAATGTATTACAGCTAATGTGAAACATATTAGAAATGACTTGGAGGGGCGTTCTGCTCCCACAGCAATATCTCACTTAATGTTACTGCGTCAGACATGGAGGTTAGAACGCCTGATTTTGAATGTGTTCAGTTTTCCAATCACCAAAATGGCTGACTTTCCAATCCTTGCTCCCTTCATCCTGTGCCCATTGGAGAAGAGTCTTCAAGAAATGATACTTTTTAAAAAATAAAAATCATCCTTGGGATGTGAGCTTCGTTGTCAAAGCCACCATTTCTTGTCCTTCCCAAATTCCCTTGGGATTTGGTAGTTAGCCTTTCTCTTTAAGAGTATTCTTAGTCGTAAATTGCTACAACTGAGCACCTTGTTAGGCCCAACTTCAGACAGCAGTCAAGAGTCAGCCATGTTTGTATGTGGAACCAGAATTGCATGAAGGTTAGATTGAGTAAGCACAGAAGATTCCTTTCCCTAAAGTGAATCAGTTTGTTTCATTTTCATTTATTTTTGATACCATCTCTTTGCTTCCATTTTGAATTAAATCGGACATGACATGATTTAAATCATATCTGCCAGGTAATTACCCCGGGCCTCTGGATTATGAGTCCAGTAACTAACATAATCCTACTATATTTATAATATCCAAACCTTATCGTAAATGCTACCAGTTTCTATTGAGCAACTTCAAATGTCTGCCTTATTCTGTTGAAATCAGGTTGTACAGTAGATGATTAGCTCTTTGACAATTTCACTGACATTTTCCTCAGGACCCAGAAATACTGGACTCTCCCACTGAGAGATAGTAAAGCCCCAATGCTGGTACTCCCTACTCACTTAGACCCAGATCAGGAGGAAAGGGGTTAGTTACTAAGGTTAGTTACATTAGTATCATATAAATAGCTTACTGTTTTGATAGGATTAGGTGAAGAGGTTGGGAGAAAGGCTTGTGGAAATCAGCATGGACCTGTTGGGCCAAATGGCCTGGATGGTGTGATACTTTATAATTCTAAGAGGCTTGCCTTCATTTGTTTTTGCAGAGAATGGTTCCATTCTTGGATCTGAAGCAATCACAGATAGCATGGAGTCAGATTCCACCTATGGTTACATGGGTAAGGCATTAATTCAAATTGCCATTTATCATCGCATCTCAGTACACAATCCAGCTGTTAGAGTTTGAGCCAGGATATTTCATTGAGCATTCTTGAAGGGCTGAATGGCCCACTCCTGCTCCTATTATGTTTCTCAATTTCTTGGACATTGATGTTAGCAAAAACTGATGGGAAATAATGGGCCCTTAAAAAAATGATGTGCTTTCCCATTGTTTGAATACTTTTGGATTAATATGTACAGAAATATTGGAAATTTCAGATCAAGGCAGTTTGACTTGGCAGGAGGTCATGTGATTGCAATTCTCCAGGAGAATATCCAACCAGAGCTGGCAAGACAGGATGACACACACATGTTGACAGTTTACGCTGCTGTAGCGAATGTTGGTCAATGAAAAATTCCACCACATCAACTCTAGAGACCAGGCCACTGTAACGTTTTGTTTATTATTTTAAATGATCTATTTCTATCACCAGTTTGTTCGCAGCTGAATAGGAACCACCATGGAGTATACAGACTGTGTCCTCAGTGTATCTGTGACTGTTTGCACCACTCCTGGAATAAGTGCATTAGCCCCCGGGGTCGTAGAAATGAGATCATTCATTCCCCTGTTTAGTTTTTGATTGAGGAGCTAAATTGACTGACAGGTTGGTTTAGATGAGGAAGAAGTGATTAGGGCAGGAGCAAGGGATAAATCTGGCAGCATCGGTGGAGAGAGAAAGAGAGTTAATGTTTACAGTCCAGTAAGATTCTTCTTTAGAGGGGTTGTGCCTAATGGGTTTCAGAAGACGGGTTCAGCAATGTGTGCACTAACCCCTCAGACCAAGGCTGGCACTTGTTCACATCAGGGACCCGAGGGTGGAGTTTCTTTCATGGGGAGGCATAGGGTGGCACGGTGACTCAGTGGTTAGCACTGCTGCCTCACAGCACCAGGGACCCAGATTCAATTCCACCCTGAGGCGACCGTCTGTATGGAGTTTACACATTCTCCCTGTGTCTGCGTGGCATTCCTCCCACGGTCCAAAGATGTGCAGGTTAGGGTGGATTGGCCAGGCTAAATTACTCCATAGTCCAGGAATGTGCAGGCTAGATGGATTTGCAGTGGGGAACACAGGGTTGTAGGCATAGAGTAGAGGTTGGTCTAGGTGGGATACTCTTTTGGAGGGTCAGTGTGGAATTGATGGGCCAAATAGCCTGCTTCCACACTGTAGGGTTTCTATAATCCTGTTGCACTGTAGCTACCACACAGTCTATCTGACCAGGAAATGTTCAGTTACCGCACAACCAGAAGGATTTACAAATTGATAACCAACCTGTTTGACCATATTATGATGCGCTTTCAGTAGTCATCAAATCCTACAATGCCATGCACTGGCCACAAGATCTCCTATTAGTACTGAGGTAGAGAAGGAGACATAGTAAGAATTTGGCCTGGAAAGCACACTAGAGTGTGGTTGTTAGAGTTAGTAGAACATATAAGGATGACTTCGTGACTCAGTGGTTAGCATCACTGCCTCACAGCACCAGGGACCTAGGTTTGATTCCACCCTCAGTCTGTGTAGAGTTTGCATGTTTGCCCCATGTCTGAGTGGGTTTCCTCACAGTCCAGAGATGTGCAGGGTAGGTGGATTGGCCATGCTAAATTGCCCAGGGATGTTTAGGTTAAGTGGGTTAGATGTGGGAAATGCAGGGGTAGGGGTCTGGGTGGGATGCACTTCAGAGGGGTAGTGTGGACTTGTTGGGCCAAATGGCCTGTTTCCACAGTGTAGGGGTTGTATGTGGAGATTTGACTAAAATCATTTGACCTCCAATCAAGTTTTAAATTTGTCTGGATCCAAGGACATTGCCCAGGTGACTCTCATTACAACTTACTGTTTAACTTTCCTTAAAACTGCTTTTTACTCAACAGGGCAAGACCAGTTCAAACAGCAGAGCTTCTGTATTCGTCTGAGAGGTGTCGATATTGGTAGTGTTTCGAGAAGAGTATAAACAGTTCTTTTCTGTAAAAAGAATCATGAGAGAATCAATGTACAGTGACAATTTGATCAACATGCCCCTGATTTTTCAATCCCATTGTCATGTGTTGAAGCACAAACTTAGCAGTTTCATGTGAGGAATAATTGGCGGTTTTGTTTGGGAGTTACTTATTCATTTTACAGTAGTCTCAGTTTGGGATACACTTTTGTATCCAGCTGTGGTTTGCTGTGGGGTTTGAGGCTGGGTTTAAAATAATGCTGATTAGCTGGACTTTGAAAGGCAGGGCGAAGACAGATTGAAATCAGCCACGGTACCACGTTTGATAGTTAGCCCCCTCCCACCAATACCCCCTCCAACCCCCCCCCCCCTCTGGAAAGTGCATGGACAGTGCACAAGGTTAAAGAGGTGAAGTGCCCACTGTCTGTTCACAGATGCTAGTGAGTTACCTCTGCCTCGAAGTGGGATCCAACAAGTAAATGTCAGTGGCTTCAGGAGGTAAGAATATTTGAGGGAGGGGAGGAGGTATTGACAGGGAGGGGGTGGAAGAAACTAAAGTAAACGCCATATGAACTTTGTCGGTGTGAGTCCGCCTGTGTGGTACCAGCTGATCTGGGGGGATACTGATTCGTGTAATGAACTTGCTAAGTCTGTGCACCCAATACTGACTGTGATTTCAAATCATTTTATCACAAAAATGCACTAAATCTTGCAGATCCTCTGTGTCATGCTCTCATTGGGAACTGACTAAATTGCTTGAGAGTTTGTTTGCGTAATTAATGGCATCAAGGTTTAAGAAGAGAATTCACAAAATTGTTAGCTGCAGTGAAGGAGTCAAATCCCAAGGGAGGAGGTGAAAATGATGCTACCAACAGTTGGAACCTCTCCCTTATGGGTAGATGGTTACTGTGAACGCTATAAACTGGTTTCTGTCGATTGTAAGTTTCTGAGAGTGAAGCACTTAAGGAAGATCGTGAGAAACAAAAGAACTTGAGCTGAGCTTTGAGCGTTCATTTCAATGATAAAACACCTTTTTGTGAGCCAGGGCAACTGATATCATTTTAAAGACATTTTCCTTCTCTTTCTCTTTCACCCTCTCTCTCATTCTCTCTATCTGTCTTTCTCTCTCTATTTCTCTCTCATGTCTCTCTCCATCTCTCTTTCTCTCTGTCTTTCTCTCTTTCTCCCCCTGATTCTCTCTCTCCGCCTATATCCCTTCATGCTCAAGTAAGCCCGAACCCCTTTTAAATGTGACAGCTGATTTGGGTTGATTGATCTGATCCCTTCAAATGGTATGACTTACTTGGGCAAATGGGCTCATCTTGTTCTTAAAAACAATTACTTTAAAGGATTTTAAAATGATATATTAGAGGTTATATTCTATCTGACAGTATTATAGTGATGTACTGCTGTCTTTCCAAAGATTCAGAGTACAACATGATCTTGATCAGACGGGCAAATGAACCGAGGAGTGGCAGATGGAGTTTAATTTACATAAGTGTGAGATGCTGCACTTTGGAAAGGCAAATCAGGGCAGGACTTATACACCTAATGGTAAGATCCTGGGGAATGTTGCCAAACAAAGAGACCTTGGAGTGCAGGTTCATAGTTCCTTGAAAGTGGAATTGCAAGTAGAAACGACAGTGAAAAAGGTGAAAAGGGCATTTGGTGTGCTTGCCTTTATTGATCAGGGCATTGAGTATAAGAGTTGGGAGGTCATGTTGCAGCTGTACAGGACATTGGTTGGGCCACTTTTGGAATACTGCATGCAATTCTGGTCTCCCTGCTATAGGAAAGATGTTGTGAAATTTGAAAGGGTTCAGAAAAGATTTACAAGGATGTTGCCAGGGTTGGAGGGTTTGAGCTATAGGGAGATGTTGAATAGACTGAGGCTTTTTCCGTGGAGCATTGGAGGCTGAGGGGTGACCTTATAGAAGTTTATAAAATCATGAGGGGCATGTATAGGATAAATAGACAAGGTCTTTTCCCCAGGGTGGGGAGTCCAAAACTAGAGGGCATAGGTTTAAGGTGAGAGTGGAAAGATTTAAAAGGGACCTAAGGGGCAACATTTTCATGCAGAGGGTGGTGCGTGTATAGAATGAGCTGCCAGAGGAAGTGGTGGAGGCTGGTACAATTACAACATGTAAAAGGCATCTGGATGGGTACATGAACAGGAAGGGTTTAGAGGGAAATGGGCCAAATGCTGGCAAATGGGACTAGATTAATTTAGGGTATCTGGTTGGCATGGACGAGTTGGACCAAAGGGTCGGGTCTGTTTCCATGCTGTATATCCCTATGACTCTATGACATGCTCAGTTAGATTTTTAAATTTACCTTAACTAAGTGGTGCCACTCCATACGTGCATCTATCATGATCTAACTTCCACAGACATTGGAGCCCAAGTACAAACTTGAAAGTAAATTTCTTCCAAGGACTATTATGTGACTTTCCCAACACTCTCTTCTAGTTAGTGACTGAATTTAGGCAACCTCAGCTTATTCCATGAAACACATGTGTTACACAGCTAGCCTGTAGTTCATAGTTAAAGGGAATTCAATCATAAATTTAAGAATGGTCTTTCTGTCATTTTTTGACTAAGGACACATTTCAAACATGTTGATCAATGATAGTTCTAGATGGGTGATTCAGCAATACATCTTAGTCGGAAGCTTAGTGAAGTTTAGAACGTTACGTACCTTCACATTAGTGAAGATCATACTAGGTTAAACACAATAGTTGTTAATTCATAACTAACCAGGTTAACATCTGCATAAAAATAGGGCATAAAGAAATCACTCTTGACCACACGAATTAGAGGAAATTAATCCCTGAATAGCTTTGGTGTTTAATTGTTAAAATATTCTTAGGTCTACGTGAAAAATGGGGGCAATCACGTGAATATGAATGTATCAGATGTGTGCATTTTGAGTTCCTGTTCATTGATTAAATAGGCTGCATTTAGCGCTGAATATTAATGTAGGAGTTGTACATTATGTAGTGTTGCCTGTCTGTTTCTGTGCTGAATGACTATCTGATTTTAAGAAGATCCCACATTAATCCACAGATTTACGATAAGTAGAGGTTAAGGAGCTGTAATTGGCCTCAGGTCCCTAGAGTAAGGGGATGGTGATGTGGGCTTAAATTGGCCAGGACTCCAGATCAAATGTTTGAAGACTCCACAATGGGTGAGGACAAAATCTGCTTGATGTGATACCTTCCACAGTGCCACATTCTGGCACTGCCAGAATCAAGCATGAAAGAACTGATGTTAATTTCCGAGACCAGGGCAGTCATCTCTAGTGCAGCGCAGGCTGAATGATACTGCCTGAGCCCACTGCATTCAGGACTCATTGGCTCTGCACCGAGTTTTGTTATTGAAGATACATGTTCCATCTTCCCTTGTGAACCGAGTGCTTTGAGGCTGACTTTGGTTGCATGCTGACCTTTTGTTGATCCTCCCTGTCCCTTCACAGAGAGGCCTCTGGATAATGTGACCCGCCCACGTCTCGATTCTCTCAGCTCCATTGAGGAAGATGAGTACGACACCCTGGCAGACATTGATTCCGATAAAAATGTCATCAGAACAAAGGTGTGTGCATTTAAATTCATTGCACAGTATCTCTTATAAACAAAGGTTTCCATCACTGGAACAGTTACTGTATATTTCCCATTCCTTTTGCAACTCAGTGGTTTAGTAAATCACTTCAGAAGGGGGTAGAAATCAACTACATTGATATAAAGTTAGTGACATGTTTCCTTCCCTAACAACATTAGTGAGCTGGTGAGTTTCTACAGCAATCTGATTCTTGCGGGTTTTTTCTACACTGATCAGATCATTTCACATTGTCTATCATACAAACCTATACAAGTCCCTAAGGCAGTAACTTTTGGTCTGAAAAAATGTCCAGTTTATGTCCGATTACCCAGATGGTAAGGTATCTCGCTGTTTCACATTGCCAGTATGTCAAGCCAAAAAGAAGCCCTGCCCGTCAGGCAATGAAGGATGTGGTCTTTGAATTGCAGTGCTGGTGTGATGCCAGGTATACACACTGTGCGTTCCAAAGATTGGTGGATCATAAACAGCGCGAGCTTTCAGCTTTTTCTAATAAGAAAGGTACCGACTGTACCCAACCAGCCTGTGCTTGCAAAACCCCCTGCAACACATTGTCAGACATTAGATTTTGCAATTGGACAACATTTGTTGGATAATCCTGAATGTGTGAGGAATGATGCTGACAGCTACTTTAGCATTACCAGTTAGGCTCACAATATGGGGCACTTGCGTGTACTGGAAGCTACATATATTAATATACAGGGCCCTGTTCCTTGCAGATAGAAAGAACGTGAACATACACTGCACCTGTTTCAACAAAATAGCTGACAGCCATTTGCTGTTCCAGTCCTCAAGGCAATGCCCTGACCAATCAGAATCAACCTGTCTGGTTCAAAATTTAAACAAAGCTCGGCTGTTAACTGTCAGCCAGTATCAATAGGTGGATTGTCTATGGCAGTGCCTCCACCAATCAGAGTCCACTTTGTGGAAGTATAAATATTTGTTTTCCCCTTGAGTTTGTATTCTTGTGAAATGTTTCGAAGAGTACAAGATATTTTACAGAGAACAGTTTTTTTTTATTTTGAGATTCTTTACAGTTTCAAATTGCCACTGAGTGAACTTGAAATAACATTTTCAATATGGTTATTAGTTCAGACCTCAGGATTACTGAACTAGTAACATAACCACTATACTATTGTATCCCTAGTTATTGCGCTCACTTGTAGGCTTAGTTTTCTCATCTCCCGCTCTTGGCTTTAGAGCCAGTTGTAGTCTGCAATTAGCAACATACTGCTAAACATCATTTTTGTTTATTAGGGCTCATAATTACACAATGTGAGACCAGAGTAGCAGGCCTTAATGCATTAGCTTTCTGTATCATTAAAGCTGAGGTGCAAACCCACTTAAAATATGAGCACTTTACATCTTGAGAAAAGAAAGAAACTATATAGTGAGTTTCATGGAATTCCCAAATGTGTCAATTAAATACTTTTTGAAGGAAACCAATTTGCACACAGTAAGCTCCCACAAATAGCAATGTGATAAACGACCATCCAACCTGTTTGTTGGTTGAGGGATTAATATTGCCGTGGGTACTTGCAAAATTTTCATGCTCAATTTCAAAAAAAAGGGTGTCCTGGGATCAGCTGCATTCACCTGAAGTAGGCCCTCACTTTCAACGTCTCATCTGAAGGACGGCAATTACAATTGTGCTCCAAATTGCACCAAACTCCAAATCGAGGCTTGAACCCATGACTGTCTGAAGCAGAAAGTCTTTTGCTCCCATTCGGCCATGGCTGTCATTATTCGATTAGTTCTGTGAATCGTGAAGTCAACTTACACCGCTTCCTGGGGGTTTCTGCTGGTTTGCACAGAAGTCTTCTCCCTCACCCTCCCACACACATCCAGAAAGGAATTAAACATAAACCAGAAAGGTAAGTGGTGAGAGGTCAGATCTGCTTCTAATTTGCAGAATTGGAAGTTGATTGTACCTCATGGTGCTTGATTTATATTTTTCATGTTCTGAGGTGAATACTCATTCCCTGGACAACCCCACAGAAAGGAACAGAGCAGTAACCCTTTCTTAATAAAAACTGTTCATTTCTTTCTATATTTGCAGAGATTTCTGTACGTCTCTGACCTTGCAAGGAAGGACAAGCGGGTTCTCAGCAAAAAATATAAAATCTATTTCTGGTCAGTCAAGTTTCTAATATCAGAGATTTGCTGCATATCTTATTGTCATTTGTTTTAATTGTTCTCCAGTTTTTACAATCCTCCTCCCCCCAGAGGCTCTGATATTGCCTGGGACATCGTTTTAAAGTACTGTCTGCCCTGTGGCATTAGCTCATGTCACCACTATTTGAGCAGGCTAATTAACCAGGGAAGGCATCATCTTTTCTTCATTCCAAATTCAAAATGTGCAGTTTCTAGGTATAAGAATTAAGAACTCTAAGCTCCTGAGCTCCACAGTGCTAATTGTGCAGCTGCTACTGATATAGTTCAGCCTGAGAGCTAGCACTGACTTTCACTGTGCAGTGACGCTGCTAAGTAAACCCTTGTACAACGAGTTCGTAAAACCAATAACCCATAAAACACATCTGCAGCCGAGCGATAAGGCAGAGCACTGTGAAAGTTGTATTCTCATTGATTGCAAATGGGGGACAAGCTTTTAAGAGGTATACAGCTAATAGTACACAGGATAACATCCAGGTTTGTGTTGATAAATGGCAAGTGACGTTAATGCCACACATTGCCAGACAATGAACTTCTCCAACAAGAGAATCTACCCATCTCTTCTTGACATTCAATGTCTTACATTTATAGAGTCACAGAGTTGTACAGCAGGAAAATAGACCCTTTGGTGCAATTTGTCCATGCCGACCAGATATCCTAAATTAATTTAGTCCCATTTGCCAGCATTTGGCCCATGTCCCTCTAAACCCTTCTAATTCATACACCCATCCAGATGCCTTTTAAATGTTGTAATTGTACCAGTGTGGAGGCAAGCCTCCAGTGCGTATGTAATGTATATTAGTTTTTGTTGAATTCCAGTGATTGAAGAATGTATTATCTATTCAAGAATTACCTTTGTGATGTTTTCCTCTCTCAGGAATATTGCAACAATAGCAGTTTTCTACGCACTGCCAGTGATTCAGCTGGTCATCACATATCAGACGGTAAGGATTCAAATGATTCAGCACACTTTGAACATTTGTGGTACAATTCATTGTTTGTGAATGGTGACAGTTTCAGGGTAAACTTTCCAGTTGCAATGTTCACATCAGAATGCTCTGTAAGTGGTTAACGACCAGCAGAAGGAAAGCACAGAGACAAATCTGGTATGAGTTCTCTCCTGAATGGAAAATATATTCACTGAGAGAAGAACAGAACTGAGAAAGAGATATTGAACTCTGTAGTGTTGCAGTTTCAACATTCTTCATTCTTGCATGGAATGCGAGCATCTCTAGATAAGGCAATATTTGCCACCCTTTCCTAATAGTCCCCGAGTCGCTGGCATGGAGCTGCCTTCTTGAATCGCTGCAGTCCATGTGGTATAAGGACATCCCTTTCCAGTGCTGTTAGGGAGGGAATTCCAGGATTTTGACCCAGTGACAGTGAGGTGACGGCAATATATTTCCAAGTCAGGGTGGACTGTGACGGGGAGGGTAACTTGCAAGTGATGTTGCTCCCATGTATCTGCCTCCTTTGCCATCCCCAGTAAAAGGGGTTGTGGGTTTGGTAGGTACTGCCAAAGGAAGCCATCAAAGTGCCAGGAGAGCATTGATTGAAGTTGGGCCCCTGTTGGATGTGTGGCTAATCGTGGTATGAAATATAATTACTGAATCTCATGTTTCTTCCACACATACTTAAAAATAATCTTCATTTAATCCAAAGCAGAGAAGCGAATTCTGAGTGAAGTCTGTTGTGATTCTGATCACTCAGCTGGCTGAGCATAGCCTGGTAGGACCATAAAACTAATACTGCTGAAAGTGAGCCCTCTGGTGGCATTGGTCTAACAATGCCGTACTAAATGTTTGCACTTCAACCTGTAAATTTGTGAAACGTCAAGGCAAGTGTAAAGAAGCATGGTTAGGAGACTAGTTTTGGAGATCAGTGTCACCAGTAATGATCTTCCTGAAAATTTTTAAAGTAGTTTTAATAACCAGAATCTTTCAGGATGCATTGAATTGGCTTTGCTGATTTCCATACCTGATTCTCCAAACTGGGTTTCCAAATTGGGAATTCAACAGCTAGTAACTGAGATCACAACTGGCTGTTAGTCCAGGCTCATTGTAAAAGCAGAAACTAAGAAAATGTGGATTGAAGTTGGCTCAGTCCCTGTAGGCCACATACAGCGCAGATAATCTTAGACTGTATGCGCCTCATACTTATGGAAAATTTACCACATTGCCGATTAGCATGAATATGTTGGGAATGGCTAATTTCTATTTGCCATTTGATATCTAAGATAAAAGGTTCTTCCACGCTGACCTGCAACATGAACTTGCTGCCTACTTACACCACCAAATTGATAACACTATTTTATACCACCATAGTATACCATGCCGAGTATTAACCCAGTAAGGTTCTGGAAGACACCTTCAGATTCAACTGCTTCTCTTACCAACTACAGATTGTTCAAAATTCCTTCCACCACCGTCTCTCCCTCACCGCGTCCTCCCATTATAAGTCCCCCTTATCCCCTACCTCTATTCCCACACCCTGTGACCTTTTCTTGTGGGTGTCCCCTTACCTTCTCTGGCATCTCCTGTCTCTTCCATCTGTTCCTCATTCACTGGTCATGCAGAGTGGTCAACTCTTCAGGTATCTCATCCCCACCCTCTAGGATGTACCCTCTCATTATCTTCATTCTTTTTCTACTTTTAGAAGCCTATATACCTCACCTTGCTTTTGGTCAGCTCTCCACTTGTCCCTGATTGGTATTCACACATGAGATGCCTTGTGTCGGATTGCTACGTTAAGGCTGCTACAGAAATGGAGAAGTTGAGTCAAGCAACATTCCACCAATGTATGCTAGATTGTCACCCGAATAACTTAGAAACTGCTCAATTGATAAATGACCTTCTCTCCATCAAATCCTGTGAAACTCTCCAGAAAAGATTGAGAGGCAGAGGAGCTTTCGCCAGATGCTGAACATCAAAGAATGTCAGTTGGCCCAATGTCATTGTCAGCCAGAAATTGCTGACAAATTTATTTGTCATTCTTTTCCGACAGGTTTTCAATATCACAGGAAATCAAGACATCTGTTACTACAATTTCATGTGTGCACATCCACTTGGGGTCCTCAGGTCAGTGATTATGCTGAAATACTGGTGTTAATGACATGGGCTGTGGTGGCAGGAAGAAATCTTCCTGGTTGAATCTGTTGTCCCTGATCTTTGTTCTGCTCCATGTCAAGGGGAATACCTTTACAGAGTACAATATGTTATTTTCATTCTCCTGTTATAGACGTCACTGGCAAACTCATCCCTGACTATCTATAATTGCCCTTCAGAAAGTAATTCTTCTTTATTGAACCACACTCCAGTCAATGTGATGTAGGCACACGCACAAGGCTGCTAGGAAGAGAGTTCCAAAGTTTTGATGAAGGAGCGGCGATATATTTCCAAAGGGGAACGCTGTGAAAATTGTCGTCAATATTATTCTGGATGGCAGTGGCTGAGGGTTTGAGACATCCCGTGGAAGAAATATAAACGATTGTGTATGACACAGTCGAGTACAGGATGGTGTTTCGTAGCTTAGCTAATTCTCTACTTTTTGTCAATCGCTTTCTTCTTTTATTGCTCGTGTGCTCAGAGTTAATTGTGTGCTTTTTGTCCGACAGCGCATTTAACAATATCCTGAGTAACCTTGGATACCTGATGTTGGGTCTTCTTTTCTTATTGATTGTCTTGCAACGTGAGATTCTGCACAAACGGGCCCTCATGCGGAATGACATCTGTGCATTGGTACAAACCTTCCTGTTTTCTTTAGTTATTGAGTTTGAATTCATAAGACCATAAGATGTAGGAGCTAAAGTAGGCCATTTGGCCCATTGAGTCTGTTCTGTCATTCAATGAGTTCATGGCTGATCCGATAATTCTCAAATCCACTTTCCTGCCTTTTCCCCATAACTTTTGTTTCCCTTAATGATTGAAAATCTGACGATCTCAGCCTTGACTGGTCTAAATGACCTAGAGGTTTTCTTTTTATATAGGATCCCCACAGTATGGAAACAGGCCATTCGGCCCAACAAGTTCACACCAACTCTCCGAAGAGCGTCCCACCCAGACCCATCCCCCTACCCTATCCCTGTGACCCTGCATTTCCCATGGCTAATGCACCTAATGTATGGGAAATTTAGCACAGCCAGTTCACCTAACCTGAACATCTTTGGACTGTGGGAGGAAACTGGAGCAGCTGGCGGAAACCCACGCAGACACAGGCAGAATGTGCAAAATCCTTAACAGGCTCCTCCTCCTATCTGAGGTAAAGAGTTCCTCAGATGCACTCCCCTCTGAGAGAAGAAATTCCACCTCCTCTCTGCCCTAAATGGACAACCCCTTACTTTGAGATGATGCCCTTTGGTCCTAGACAAAGAGAAACAGCCTCCTTCATCTACCCTCTCATTCTCTCTGTGAGTCTTATATGTTTCAATAAGGTCATCTTTTATTCTCCAACGCACATAGTCCCAACGTACTCAGCTCTCCTCACAAGACAGACTCTCTATACCCAGGATCAACCTAGTGGACCTTCCCTGGGCTGCCTCCAGAATGATATTACAGTTTACTAATAGAGCTA
>JAHRHZ010000041.1:10008784-10052691 GCA_024137785.1 Ginglymostoma cirratum
CTGGGTTTGATTCCACCCTTGGGCGACTGTCTGTGTGGAGTTTGTACATTCTCCCCGTGTCTGCGTGGGTTTCCTATGGGTTCCCTGGTTTCCTCCCACAGTCCAAAGATGTGCAGATTAGGTAGATTGTCCATGCTAAATTGTCCATAGTGTCCAGGGATGTGCAGGCTAGGTGGATTAGTCATGGAAATGCAGGGTTACAGTGAGAGGGTAGGGGGATGAGCCTGGTTGGGGTGCTCTTCAGAGGGATGGTGTGAACTTGATGGCACGAATGGCCTGCTTCCACGCTGTAGGGATTCTATGATACCCTTAAGGAGATATTAGGTCAGATAACCAAAGATTGGTCAATGGTTTAAGGAAGTGCTTTAAAGGAGGAATACAAGGTAAAGAGGAAGTGGTGCAGAGTTGTAATTTCAGAATTTAGTGCCCAGGTAAAAGCATGGACACCAATGGAGTGATTAAAATTGTGGGTGTTCCAAGAGCTCAGAATGAGAGGAACAAGGTTCTTGGAGGGTTCTGGGCTGAGAGGAGATTTGAGCATTAAAGAGGGGCAAGGCTGTTGAGAGAATTGAGAACAAGGATGAAAATTTAAAAATCGAGACATTGCTTGAAGTGGAGCAAATGTAAGTCAACAGGCACAGGGGAACAGAGGCACGGGTACAGGGAAATGGGGTATAGAGGAACAGGACTTGCTAAGATAAAAGCAAAATACTGTGAAATCTGAAATGAAAACAGAGTGCTGGAGAAAATCAGCAGGTCTGGCAGCCTGTGTGCGAAGAGAAAGAGAGCTAATGCTTCAGGCACTTTAGGACTTTTCTTTGGAGATCCGTGAGACATGTATAACAGTCTTTTGGATGAGTTCAGTTTATGGATGGTCAAATTTGGCACATGAAGCAGGAATGTGCTAGAATAGTCAAAACTGTAGATAATGAAGGAATGAATAAATATTCTGGGAAATTTTGCAATGCCTTTTCATCAGGCGAAGTCTTGATGTATTTGTATAAAATAATTTTGATAGTCATCATAAAATAGACTGTTTAGTACTTGATTTAAAATAACAGACATGGGGAATTTGGGTGATGATGTTGCTTGATTTAATACAACAGAACAAAAGAACCATCATCCATTTAGCAGTTTACGTACCTCAGAATGTCTCAAAAGTGAGTGAATTACTTCTTCTTGTTCCTTCATGCTGTTATATTGAGGAACACAGCACAATCTTGTATTTATATAGTGTCTTTAAGGTAATATAATGCCTCAAGGTTTCTCATAAGTGTTATAAAGCATCATTGGCCACTGAGCCTCATGGGGAGATAGACAGTCATAAGCTTCGTCAAAGATGTAAAAGCTTCAAGAGTGTCTTCACAAAGGTACAGAGCTGTAGCAGCGGTTTCAGACATAATTCTAGAGCCTTGGCAGCTAAAGAGATGACCGACGTTACAGGATGATTAAAATCAAGTGGTCGAGGGGAATGCAGATATCTCACTGATCTGACTGGATGGTCAGTTGTGGGTTTATTAAGACTAGCAATCACCCAAGCCAATCCACCAGCTAATTAAACCCTGAGTAATATTTAACCTGTCTCTGACTGTTTTTGTAGGAGTGTGGAATCCCTAAACATTTTGGCTTGTTTTATGCGATGGGGACTGCTCTGATGATGGAAGGACTACTCAGTGCCTGTTACCATGTGTGTCCAAACTACACTAACTTCCAGTTTGGTGAGTTCACACTCATTTCTAACATTACTAAGGATCGACATCTCATCTCGAGCCTGTGGGGAAGTTGTTGGCCCTGGACTTGAGTTCAGGCTTTGCTGATTGTCCATTATGAATAATCATAGCTGACCGCTGTACATCTTGAGATTCAGAAAAGAGTAGAAAAGTGAGTGAACTTGTGTTTTAAACATCAGTCTGGATAACTTACAATCTCGGCATGTTTTGGTGGCAAGATGGGTTGATATTGCAACTTCATTGGGTCAGGGAGAAGGATTAGTGACAGTTCTTTCAAATGAGGAATGCCAAATTGGAGTACACATCAGTCTGGACAGCTTTGTCAGGTCTTGATTTGTTACAAATAGCTCTCCATGAGTCTCTGAACCAACAACAGCATGAACAAGTTGGACCAAAGAGTCTTTTTCTGCGCTGTACATCTCTATGATTCTATGACCTGCTTTTGACCAGAGATTGAAGGGCTCAAAAGGAAAGGAGAGATAGACAAATTATTTAAACAGAATAATTAATGTATGAAATGGATCTTGACTATCTCTTCATAAAAACAGATCTCTTCTGGTCCCATTTATTTAGACAAAACTACAGCTGGAGAAAGGTCAGGCATATCTTTCAAAGTAAGCAAAGTACGACATTCATTTATGTAACTCCTTCAAAACCGCCAGTCTTCACAAAACACTTTACAGAAAGTAAAGTTCTATTCAAGTGTACTCACTGTTGTATTGTAGGAAACATAGAAGCTAATCAGGTACCACAATTGAGAGAGTAATCTGTTTTTGTGGTGTTGATCGAGGTGATAATACCCTGGCTCCTCTTCAAAGTAGTGCCACAGAACGTTGTATGTTGACTTGAGATTGAAGGTATGGCCTTGGTTTACTGTCACCGTCTGATAGGACAACTGGCAGTGCAGCACTCCCTCAGTACCACACTGAAGTGTCAGCCCAGATTGTTGATCTTAAACCCCAGACCAGGATTTGAACAAACAAACCTCAGACTCGGAGAACAGATTGCTACCAACTGCGCAGGGCTAACATATGCGAAGCGTTTTAAAATATTTCCTCATTATTACTGGCCTTTTCATCCTTGTGCCATTTCTAAAGACTGGAGGCTCAGATAAACTTTCACTTAAGCATTTCTAATACTTTGACTGCTGCATTTATGTCCTTGGGTGGTATGTGGCTCAGTGGTTAGCACTGCTGCCTCACAGTGCCAGGGACTGGGGTTTGATTCCAACCTCGGGCAACTGTCTGTGTGGAATTTGCACATTCTCCCTGTGTCTGCATGGGTTTCCACCAGGTGCTCCGGTTTCCTTCCACAGTCCAAGATGTGCAGGCTAGGTAGATTGGCCATGCTAAACTGCTCACAGTGTCTAAGGATGAGCAGATTTGGTCGATTAGCCATGGAAAATACAGAGTTACAGGGATAAGGTGGGGCTCTGGGTGGGATGATCTTCAGAGGGTCAGTGCAGACTTGATGAGTGAATGACCCCTATCTGTATTGTAATAACCTAATCTGGGAGAACTCTTTTAAAGAGTGGAGAGTTCAGCCATTTGGTCTTGATTATGTATGTCTGCTGATTGTTTTCTGTGTGCCTAGGTGTGATCACCTAGAAAAACAGGAACGAAATGTCAACGCAAGAGAGCAGCCATTAGGGCATGTTGGATGAAACTTCCATGACACATGTAGAAACTTGGTGTACCCAAAAATAACCACTACAAACCAGTTTTACTGAGAAAGGAATGTGTAACTTGTGTTCTGACACTTGTTTCTGTTTGGTACACAGACACATCTTTCATGTACATGATAGCAGGTCTCTGTATGCTGAAGCTGTACGAGAAGCGACACCCAGACATTAATGCCAGTGCCTATTCTGCTTATGCCTGTCTTGCCTTAGTCATATTCTTCTCTGTGTTAGGAGTGGTGAGTATAGCTTTTCACTGAGAAGCATTTCTGATTCTCACATGAGAACAGCCAACTCTGCTGCCTGTATTTGAACCCACACCGACCACTGTTCCCCATTTACCAGAGGCAAGGTCAGAAATCCCGGCTCCGGAGCTACTCCAGGACCCAGGTCCCACTGTTGGCCATGGTCCCAAGTGTGTTGGCCCCCATCACAGGCCCGAGGTTATGGGACCCTTACTTGCCCTGATGGTGTGGGACTATCACTCGCCCTGAGCAGCCCAGCTGGGCCCCCAGGTTGCAGGCCTTGGTCATTGGGCGGTGTTGTAGCCTCCATACCTCCCCATACCACCCCCCCAACACCACCACCATGAACTCTTGGCCAAGCAACATCTTGATTTTAAAATTCTATTGCTCCTGCCTCGATATTTGCTTAAAATAAAGCATTATACAAAACTGAAGGGAACAATTGGTGTTTCTTCAAGAGGTCGCAGTGTATCTGCCTCAATGGTTCTGTGCTGGGGCATCACTTATCAAATCTTTTCTCGTCCTCATCTGGGACAGTCTTGCATTGGCACCAATCGAAGGGCAAAGACATCCTACAGTGCAGTAAACTGTCGATTAGAGTAATCTCGGCAAATTGTTTTGGCCTTTTACATGGAACAATGGAAGAGGTCATTGACAGCTGGGGTTGGACATATTCCTGGAGGTTTTGACCTTGTGTTCAATTGATTTGTTTCCTTTTGCCTTCATTAAAGAAATCAATACTTTTGTTTTCCTCTGTTCAAAATTTCAATGAGTTGAAATCCCTCCATTGCAGGTGGTGAAATTTGAATCCAATAAAAATCTGGAATTAAAAGCTGGCCAAATTGCAACCCTGAATCAAAACCAAAAGAACTGCAGATGATATAAATCAGGAAGAAAAACAGAAGTTGCTGGAAAAGCTCAGCAGGTCTGGCAGCATCTGTGAAGAAAAAATCAGAGTTAACACTTCGGGTCCAGTGACCCTTAGAATTGTTCTGAGGAAGGGTCACCGGACCCAAAACGTTAACTCTGATTTTTCTCTTCACAGATGCTACCAGACCTGCTTAGCTTTTCCAGCAACTTCTGTTTTCGTAGCAGCCATGAATCGATTATTGTAAAAACCCATCTGGTTCACTAATATTCTTTAGGGAGGGAAATGTGTTGTCCTTACCCAGTCTGTGACTCCAGACCTACTTGAATGTATTTGACTAGATAAATGTAAGATGTTGTATTTGGGGAGGGCAAATCAGGACAGGATGTATACACTCAATGGGAGGATCCTAGGTACTGTTGTCAAATAAAGAGACCTTGGAGTGTAGGTTCATTGTTCCTTGAAATTTGATAGTAAAGAAGGCATGTGGAGTGCTTGCCTTTATTGGTCAGCGCATTGGTTGGGAGGTCATGTTGCGGCTGGAGAGGACACTTTTGGAATGCTGTGTTCAATTCTGGTCTCCCTGTTATAGGAAGGATGTTGTGAAACTTGAAAGGATGCAAAAACGATTTACAAGGATGTTGCCGGGTTTGGAGGGTTTGAACTATAGGGAGAGGCTGAATCGGCTGGGGCTATTTTCCCTGGAGTGTTGGAGACTGAGGGGTAACCTTACAGAGGTTTATAAAATCATGAGGGATTGGGTAGGGTAAATAGACAAGGTCTTTTTCCCAGGATAAGGGAGTCAAAAACTAGAAGGCATAGGTTTAAGGTGGGAGGAGAAAGATTTAAAAGTGCCCTAAGGGGCAACTTTTTCACGTAGAGCACGGTGCGTATATGGAATGAGCTGCCAGAGGAAGTGGTGGAGTTGGGTACAATTACAACACTTAAAAGGCATCTCAATGAATAGGAAGGGTTTAGAGGGGTGTAGACCAAACTCTGGCAAATGGGACTAGATTAATTTAGGATATCTGGTCGGCATGGATGCTGTTGGACCAATGTTTCCATGCTGTACAACTCTGACTCTAAATTGCCCTCTGAAATGTTCATAACAAGCCACTCAGATCAAGGGGCAATTAGGGATGGGCAATGAATGCTAGCCCAGCAATATCCACATCCCATGAACAAAAATGTATATTCTTTTAAAAATTCAGTCTATCACAAGGGCCTGCTTTCTATTGTAGCAGGCCTTCCAACCTTAGGGGTACAATGGCCAATGAGGCTTTTTGTCTTGAGAGTGCGGCAGGACCTATGATTTGTCCAGGCCATCAGCAACCACGTGGGGACAGATTCCATTTGGCTCAGGAGAGGAAGGGCAAAGGCAGTGGGGTTAGATGAGGAAGTGGTATTCACAGAACATTATAGAGATTGGGAAGAAGGAAACATCAGCAGGTTTGCAGCTAACATTAAGGCTTTCTGTTTATTTTTGCTTCTTTCTGTGCAGGTCTTCGGGAAGGATTACATTGTATTCTGGGCTGTTTTCTCCTTTATTCACATCCTGGCGACACTTTTGCTCAGTATACAACTGTACTACATGGGCCGCTGGAAACTTGGTAATTACTATCACCTTTTCACTGGGATTTTGCTGGGAATGTACAGAAAATAAGTCTTCTCTTTGCCTGTCCATTCTCTCTGTCTCTCATTTGGTATCAAACACAGAGGACACGTTGGGTAGGTGCATTCACAACCCCCTGTTCATTTCGACTGCATTTAATTGGGTGCTGAAATGTAAAACAAAGAACTGAGTCTCCAGTAATCCAGTCAGCATCTCCATCCAAGTCAGATTTCATTATTTAATTCGCTGATGGGATGTGGATGATGCTGGCTTGGACAGTGTTTGTTCCATTATCCTTAATTTACCTTAAATCAAGTGTCTTGCTTGGCCATTTTAGAGGATAGGATAGAGTCAACCCACGTGCTTTACTTTCAGGTTAAATTGTAGAGAAAGCTTTACTTTATGTTGAAAAGAGTAAAGGAAGCTTTAATTTCAGTTCAAAAGGTGACAGGGAGCTTTTGAGCTTTAACTTCAGTTTAAAGGAGTAGAGGGAACCTTATTTTTGTATACTTTATGTATATTTAATATTTATTAAAGCACCAGAGCGGACAAACAGAACCTTATTTTAAATTCCCACCTGAAGCATGCCACTTTCTCAGAATTTCATTGGAATGAATGTAAGCAGCCCAGAAAAACCATGTAGATTCTGATCCCTCTACAAGTTAATGCTGCACCTGTAAATAAACCTTTTATAGAGTGTGTCTGGTTCAGAGATATGCATGATGCATAAGGTTGAGCCAATGCATTGGGCACAACTCAGTAATGGTCCAGAAAGCACCTTGTGAAATTATTTAAATAACACTCAGAAAGGATGACACACATTGCACAATTACAACATGCACCAGAAGGATGAAATCCCACCTGGCTTTGCTGCTGCATGATCAAGATTAGTTTGAGCAGAATCCCTATTTGCACAGCTAAACAAATGGTGCTAGAGTGGGAATAATCTTGAGCAGATTCACCCTCCAGGAATGCTGAGATTTGTTTCCCTAAATTCCTCTTCAAACCCTTCTTAACAATTCCTTTGTCCCATATAATCATTCACTCTTCAACCCTAGTCTGTCCCTTGGAGGACACTTAATCCTACAGATGCAAATGGTTACATTACAAGGGTTAGCCAGGAATGAGTGTAACTCCTGCAAGAGTGACAATATCATCAATTGTGTGACTTGAGTAATTGACCCTGTTCCCGTGCAAATTCCCTATAAATGTGTAATTGTCAAAGATTGTGTAGCATCTTGGATTGTAATTATCAGGACAAATGCAACAATGCCAGATTTCAAACGATCAGAATCCTATTGTATAACTTGTTGCATTGTGAATTTTTTTGTGTTTTCCTATAGTTGCAAGATGAAAAGCTTAGGCCGTATGTCTTTCTTCACAGCAATAGTCAAATCTTGGATTCTTATTTTTTCAGACACGGGGATTTGCCGAAGGATAATTCATGTGATTTACACAGACCATATCAGACAATGCAGCGGACCTGCCTACATAGTAAGTGCCCCTTCTGAGTTCTTCATTCACAATTGCTGGCAAAGGGGATTTCTCTCTTTTGGCTGTGAGGTAAAAGGGGCGAATGGCACTACACAAACAAACAAAAAAAAGAGACGACGATGTAAAAAATGACTGTGTTATTCACAAACCACGACTGGCAGGAAATTGGGCTTGAGCTTTGATTCTTCATTTTCGTCTCCTGCTAAAATCTTTCATCTTCTGTTCTCAGGATCGGATGGTATTGCTCATTATGGGGAATATTGTGAACTGGTCACTGTGAGTATCAGGCTACCTATTGTCCTTTGATCCGTGTCCATCCTGCTCATTGTTAGCATGAAATCTCTGAATACACTGAACAAAAATCAGTACTAGGATTGCTAGATTTTAAAATCGATTCCATACTGCTATCTAAATGTGCGTGTGACGGGTACTGGCAGAATATTGAAACCTCCGGTCTTGTCCAGTCATCAGACACTCAATTTACAGGCACTGGACTCTTTCTGTGAAGTTTTATTACAGTGACATTGGTAAACTGGTCGATTTTACATACAAACACTGTCATGTCTTGCTGAAATTTTTAACGTCTTGTCAGTAAAAGGGTGTTTCACACCTGTGGATTCTCCCATGCCAATTTTTATCATTTCAAACTGGTTTGAGTGGGGAGACACAGAAAGGAAGTGAGATTGTTCTGTCTCACTAATCTATCACTAAGGAGAAGGGCTTCTGGATCAGCTTATGTCCCCCTATGTCGGTTTGCGGAGGAAGTGGAGAGACAGTTATAAACTGATTAATTGAAGTAAAGGTGGATGTTGAAGTAAAGGAAGAATCACATTTATAATAGCATCTTTCATAACCTGAGGATGTGCATTACACAGCCTTTTGGAATGTGATAATTGGTATCATTATAGGAAACACAGCAAGTCCCTTTGTCCTCAGAAAGCTCCCACAAAGCAGCGGGATAGCACAGTGACTCAATGTTTAGCACTGCTGCTTTCACAGCGCATGGGACCTGGGTTCAGCTCCATCCTTGGGTGACTGTCTGTGTGGACTTTTCACATTCTCCCCGAGTCTATGTGGGTTTCTGCTGGGTGCTCCAGCTTCCTCCAACAGTCCAAGGAAGTGCAGGCTAGTAGATTGGCCATGTTAAATTATCCGTAGTTTCGAGGGATGTGCAGATTAGGTGGATTAGCCATGAGAAGTCCAAGGTTATGGAGATAGGGTGAGTCTGGGTGGGATGCTCTTCAGAGAGTCGGTGCAGATTTGATGGGCCAAGTGGCCTCTTTCTGCACTGTAGGGATTCTACATGCAACACTGATTAGCTGACAATCTGATAAACACCTTAGGTCATACTGTCCTGACAGAAGGACAAACTCCTCTGTTTATCATGGGATTGCTTACACCAAACTGATGATGCAGACAAGGCCTCAGTTCAACATCTAAAAAATGTGCTACACCCTGTCAGCACTAAAGCCTGGATTCTGTGCTCCAGTCTCTCAATAAATGAATGACCTGCTGCTCCGAGTTGAGAGTGTCACAGTCAGCACCCAAAAGGAAGCCTTCAAACTGAGACCTCCCTCTGGTTACTGAAGGTCTGTCCTGCGACTCCCTGAAAGGCAGTAATAGACAGGAGCTCACAGTTGACTTCTGGCCCCTGGGTGGTACTCCTGTCCCCAAAATAGGAAAAGGCAATGTGATTGTGTGTGGAAAGGATGCCACTGGCTGTTGTACAGTGCATGGCATGCTGTCCATTACTTGGCATTTGTTTTTCAGAGCTGCTTATGGACTAATTCTGAGACCCAAAGATTTTGCATCCTACCTGCTGGCAATAGGGATCTGCAACCTGCTCCTATACTTCGCTTTTTACATCATCATGAAGGTAAGAGAATGGCTGATTACAGTGTTTTTACAGCACAGAAATAGGCCAATCATCCCATCAGGTTTCTACTGATAGTTATGCTCCACATCTTCCCAACCTTTTTGAACAATTTCGTCAACAGCTCCTTCATGTTTTAAGTAGCTTGCTGTTAAACATATCTTTGCTGTTCACCCCAACTACTGGACGGCGAGTATACATTCAAACCACCCACTACTAAAAGTGTCTCTCCTGAATTCCTGAGTGGATTTACTACACCTGCAGGTTCTGGCCTCATTCTCTCCTTGTGGAATTTTCCGTTCTGCAGATGCTAGAAATCTTAAAATAGAAACAGGAAGCGCTGGAAATGCTCAGCAGGCCTGAGAGCATCTATGGAAAGAGAGCCAGGGTTAGTTCTGCAGTTCTGTGACCCTTCATTAGACCAAGCTTTCTCCCAATTCCAGGTCAGAAACGTGAACTCTGTCTGCAGACGAATTTGCCAACACTTTCTCCCTTTGCCTGTCAAATCTCTTCATCATCTTAAGAATTTTATCGGGTCACTACGCAGTTTTCTCTTTTCGAGATGTGCCAGGCAGATGTGCGCTCTCAGAATATTTGGCTTGATTCACACTGAGCACTGTTTGTCAATAGTATGTTCTCTGATTAAATGCTGATGTCTGTATTGAACGCACCAACTTGTATATTAGGCCATCACAGTCTTTACTTTGTACTTTTACTCAGTGCTTATATTACTTTCACTTTTCAAGTCAATTGGGTTAAATAATTATACTGCTGACGTATTTATTTTTTTTTAGATTATGTTACTATTTTGTTGACTAATCATTCTAAGTTTAATTTCTGCTGTGAACTCTATCTCAACTCAATCAATGAGAACTTGACTGGATCAAATGGACCTCCAAAGTCAGTGGAATATAAAATGCTGCGTCTGATCTGATCCCATTCATTTTCCCGCTGGGTTGAAGCAGGCTTGGTTGTTCTTGCAAATTATAGGCCAAAAATTTAGGCCTGTGACTGTTATTGGCTCCTTATTTACTCAACGTCATCAGAGGGAGGCACCGTGCAGTTTTTTACTTTTCATTCACAGGATAAGGACATTGCTGGCTGGGCTAGCATTTATTGCCCATCCGTAATTGCCCAGAGGGCAGTTAAGAGTCAACTGTAGTCCAGACCAAGTAATGATGGCATTTTCCTTCCCTAAAGGAAAGGCATTTGGGAACGAGATTAGTTTTCCCCTGACGGTGGTTTCATTGTCATTATCATTAGACTCTTAATCCAGATTTTTATTGGATCCAAATTCCACCTTGGCAAGACTTGAACCCATGCACCCAGAGCATTACCTGGGTCTCTAGGTTCATAGTCTAGCATTAATACCACTAGGCCAATGTCTCCAGATGCCTCTCTGTGGCGAGCTGAGGGAGAAAGCTGAAGAATTAGACATCCCTGGCTGCCTTTGTACACTAGAGACCGAGACCGGGGCTTCACAGAGGCTTAGAAACTTATTGGAATGGGTCATGACCCAGGAAAGGCTAGGGATTGGGAGAAAATATGTTTTCAAAGCAAGATAGAGACCGTTTTCAACTTCAGTGTGAGTTTCAATCTGGAGATATAATGAGCAGTCACCCCGCCCCCGTTCAAACAGTTGAAGACCTGTCTAATCTGTATCAATTGCATTTGTTAGCGGTTGAGCCACATAAGTAAAGTGAAGCTGCCTTAGGAGTAATTTCCTTGACTGATTTCTAAGTTATTGGATGTTTCATAGCTGACTGCTGTTTTCTGTCTGTCCCCAGCTACGAAGTGGTGAAACGATCAGACCCATTCCCCTGATCTGTATTATCTGCACAGCCGTAGTCTGGGGATTTGCGCTGTTTTTCTTCTTTCAGGGCCTCAGTACGTGGCAGGTAAGCACATCCTCCATCAGCTCAGTGAGCCGTGATTCAACATCCACTTATTTTCCCACAGCTCTTGCTGACGTACCTTGCCAGAACCCAGTTCTGACAAAAGGACATTGACCTGAAATATTACCCCTATATTCCTCCTTTGCAGAAGCTGCTTCACCAATTGAGCACCATTTTCTACAGCTGCAGTCATGTATTGATTCAATAATGTAATGTTACTGGTTTTCAACATCTCCCACTATCTAATGCTGAATACATTTTTGTTTCTTTTCCTGTTTTACAGAAAACCCCAGCTGAGTCTAGAGAACACAACAGAGAATGTATCCTGCTTGATTTTTTTGACGATCATGACATTTGGCATTTTTTGTCCTCTATAGCATTGTTTGGCTCTTTCCTGGTAAGTGACCTACTCCACCTTCCATGTACCTCCCCTCCTTTAAGATGCTAGATCATAGAACATTACAGCACAGTACAGGTCCTTTGGCCCACAACGTTGTGCCGACCTATTATCCTACGAAGCTCAATCTACCCTGCATATCTTACATTTTATTATCCTCTATGTTCCTATCCAAGAGTTGCTTAAAAGTCTCTAAATGCTCCTTCCTCTTTTCCTCACGTTTGGTTGCCTCTTTTAATATCTTTGTCAGTAAAATCTGAATCTGTCGGAAATACACAGGAGGTCAGGCAGAGTCTGTGGAGACAGGAACAGACTTAACTTATCGTTTCAGATCAGACAGATCTGATGAATGATTGGAAACATTAACTGTTTCTCTCTACTTATGCTGCCTGACATGCTGAATATTTATGAGCCTTTCCTGTATTTATTTCACACATCATAGAATCGCAGAAGTGTCATGGTTCAGATGGAAGCCATTCCACCCATCATGTCTATCATCAGCTCTTTAAGTGAGCACTATGACTTTGTGCTAATCTTCTGCCTTTTCCCCACTCCCTTGCACATTGTTTTTATTCAAATTATCATCCAAAGCCACCCTCAATATCCTTATTTGGCTTGACATTAAATCTTGTTAGATAAAGTTTCAGGTGGATATCTAGCTACATTACAGGCACTATATAGTTGCAAGTTGTTGTAAATTGACCAACTGCTTTCATACCACTAAAAATACACTTCCCATTGCTGTGTGGATTTAATGAATGTTCGGCATGACCGTTTCTCATCCATCTTTTAAATTTGCAGACAATACAAAGAGAGATGGAGGGACAGGTAGTATTGAGGAGATGGGGAGGCTGCAGAAGGATTTGGACAGGTTAGGAGAGTCGGCAAAGAAGTGGCAGATGGAGTACAACGTGGGAAAGTGTGAGGTCATGCACTTTGGTAAGAAGAATAAAAGCATGGACTGTTTTCTAAATGGGGAGAAAATTCAGAAGTCTGAAGTGCAAAGAGACTTGGGGGTTTTAGTCCAGGATTCTCTCAACGTAAACTTGCAGGTTGAGTCAGTAGTCAGGAAGGCAAATGCAATGTTGGCATGTATTTTGAGACAACTTGAATATAAAAGCAGGAATGTATTGCTGAGGCTTTATAAGGCTCTGGTCAGGTCACATTTGGAGTATTGTGTGCAGTTTTGGGCCCCATATCTCAGGAAGGATGTGCTGGCCCTGGAGTGGGTTCAGAAGAGCTTCACGAGAATGGTCCCAGGAATGGAAAGCTTAACATACGAGAAACGTTTGAGGACTCTGGGACTATACTCCTTGGAGTTTAGAAGGATGAGGGGCGATCTAATTGAAACTTACAGAATACTGAATGGCCTGGACAGAGTGGATGTTGGGAAGATGGTTCCATTGGTCGGAGAGACTAGGACCCGAGGGCACAGCCTTAGAGTAAAGGGAAGACCTTTTAGAACAGAGATAAGGAGAAACTTCTTCAGCCAGAGAGTGGTGAATCTATAGAATTCACTGCCACGGAAGGCTGTGGAGGCCAGGTCATTGAGTACATTTAAGACTGAGATAGATAGGTTCTTGATTATCAAGGGGATCAAGGATTGCAGGGAGAAAGCAGGAGAATAGGGTTGAGGAACTTATCAGCCGTGATTGAACTGCGGAGCTGACTCGATGGGCCAAATGGCCTAATTTCTGCACCTAGGTCTTATGGTCTTATGGAATCTCTGTGCGTTTCACAACTGATGCTTTTCCTTTTGTATGTGGTACTCCGAATGGATAGCTGCACAAGCAGCTTTGATTAATGCAGCGAAGCTAACTTCAGAATTAGAAAGATATAAGCAGCCAAGGCTTTAGTGAGTGAGTCAGGTAGCACTCATTGATGACAAAGGAAGAAAATGATCAGGCAGCAGCCACTCTGATGGAGAACAGTGATGATAATTCAGACAGAGAGGGAGGGTTCCTGGTTTCACCATCACCATGACTTCCCACCCACCAATTTCGATCAAACAACATGCCTATCTAAGTCTTTCTTCTTCATGTGTTTGTCTCACTTCCCCTGAAATACATCCATGTGATTCACCTCAACAATGCTCAGTAGTAGCAAGTTCTACATTCTCACCACTCTCCAGGTAAAGAGGTTTTTCCCGAATTCTCTATTGGATTTTTAAAGGTGTATTTCTTGTGCTTAAAGCCCCTGCTTCTGGTCTTCCATACAAATAGACCAATAGCCTGTACATTTAGTCTACCAAACCCTTACATGGTCTTAAATGCATCCATCAATTCACCACTTGATCTTCTCTCTTTGTTTTTAAGACTAAAGTGGCCCATCATTTTCTGCCTTTCCTGGTGGTCATAACCTGGTATCATTTGTGTCAATCTTAGTGCCTCCCGTTTTCTCCTCCAGATCTTGTTGACTCTGGATGAAGACCTGGATCATGTGCAAAGAGACAAAATCTACGTTTTCTAATCCCTGGTGGGGAAACAGTGACCGCACGGCAGACTTCCTACCTTTGTCACCTGAAGCCGATTCCTCTGGAGAAAAGGAGAAATGGGATTGGCACTGCTGCTGCGAACAAACTATGGAGGCAATAAGGGACCTCAAGTGCCAGTCACACTGCAGTAGCCCTTCAGCTGCCAGCTCTGGCACTGAGAGCAACATTTTCCATTGGCGATCTTTGTGCCAATGCACTGGCCTTCAACTCAAAACGCTGTGCTGCTGAGATGGTGAGCCTATTGGCTTTTCTTGCATCGATCTGTCCCTTACCCTGTAAGGCACAACATCATCACTGTCCTTCAACAGGTTACTTTTAAGAAATGGCTCTTCTAATTCATTTCATGCACAATTATTTGGAATAAAGTCAGGTACAAGTGGCTATTGGAAAAGGATGCTCTTCGCTGGAAAATCATCTTTTCTGCACTTTTTTTTTTGCCGGTTCTACGTAAAACTGTACTAATGGAGGAAATGGAGGATACAGAATAATTATAGGCATCTCTGGTTTTGAAAGCAAAGTTGCTTTTTTTTTTGAGGCTTTGCCACTCCATCAATAATGTTCCTATGTTTGCACACATCTCTCGATGGTAGATTGGCACAATGTTCTGCTACTGTGCTGAATACAACCAACAAATGAAAGATTGACAAATCTGTTCACTATAGCTCAGTCACAATGGAACTCTTGTTGCTGGGGAAATGCTAGCTTTAGAAATGGAATCTGTGGCAACTGCATTGAACCAGAGCTTTAGAAGTTTAGTTAGGTACAGGTGAGGAATGGGATGCTAAGGGATAGGGCACGGAATTAGTGTTAAGGATAGTAAATTCACAACACTAGCCCTGCAAATTCATTACCTCGAGCAGAGTTACCTTTCTCTTGAGTGTTACAGGGTCATAACTAAAATGAGACATCTCAGTCCAGGCTCAAACGTAAACCCAATGTTCAATGTTGCCAAAAAGAATAATGAAGCTATGATCCATATTAAACAAAAACTTTCACTGGTGCTGTTGTGACATGCAGACTAAATTCGAAACTTGAGTTCCGTATAATGGAAACCCTATGTCCAGTTGGCAGACAGTGAAAGTGCACCTTTACATTTTATCTGATTTGTGTGAGATTTGGGAATACTTGGTGCTATCACTCAGCGTAACATATTCCCGTACTCATCTTAATGTTATAGTGTGGGACAATAAGAGTATCACCTCCTGTATGTTCTGCACTACAAACGGTGTTGTAGCAAGCACATAATTAATCTAGAATTTATTATTGTGAACTGTTTAATGTGCTCAGGTGACCTCCTGACTCCTTTCCAGGCGATACTGGCAGCCTCTTACTTCGTATAGTTACCTGTAGTCGATATGTCAGTTGCATACACAAACGTTACAGCACAATTCATAATATGTGTGTATCCATTTACATGAAGTGCACTTTGCAGCTATTCGATATCCCTGTTTCTGTATAATGGCAAGTAGTTTCACACTGAGCTTTATGCTACAGCATTTGTAACTCAGTCCAGCTTTCAGAAAGACTTAAAAACATTGAATGGTTTACTCAGCTTAGTGAGATATACTTGCATTTGAAATGGATTGATGGTGATGACAGGGCCTCTGTTAAGGAGCTCACCCACCAGGACATGTGACTGAAGGGCTAGAGTGCTGCTTTTGGATGTATATATCCTTTAATTGTTGCATTCATTCTCTAGTTCAAAGTACGACAAATGACCTGGTTTAACACAAGATCTCTCAAACTTCCAAATTTGCCAAGTGTTGTATAACATTTTGCCTAAAGTTTGCATAACATTCCCGAAAAGCAATGCAAACACCTGTACCTGTTTTCAGATCTCTTTCCACAAACACTTGCTTTTACCTAGCCATTGTCACACTTCAGACTCATAATAATTGGAATGTGTACATTCAAAGTGTTAGAAAATGATTCTTACAAAACTACTGTTTGCAAAGAACAATAATGTTAATCATAAATCAAATAGCTAGACTTGGCCTTTAAATGAAATGAGTAGGAGCTGCTGCTATAATTGAATGCTGCCACATTTAACGTGCTGTCCTGCTGTCATTGTGAAGTGTCAAAATACTCAGCAAAGAACATTCGATTCTGGATTGCCTCAAGGAAACAGATAGCAAAGGTTTCTTGATTTTTATTCAAATCTCCCTTTTGAGTTCAATACAATGTCTTGAAATATTTTACAGCTTATAGTCCCCGGCATTTCAGCAGTCACCTATTGAGGGCCCTAAGTGTGATCTCCATTTTCTAAACACTGCATATGGAGAGTTGACAGAGTAAGGATTGTAACTTGTTGGCTCGATTTGGTGTGGAGGAGAGTGAGGTCCATGAGGTAGCCAAAGGCAATAGGTCCTGGGGTGCTGGTGTGAGAATTGGTTGGGTTTGGCATGGCTTCAGTCATCAGATATTGTCAGTCTTCGTTTGGCAGACTGTGTACTGTATTCTTTCAGATGTTTGTAAAGAATCAAACTCAGGGTTGGGAATACATTAGATCTGGATTAATTTAGAAGTTGCTTTTAAAAGCGTTCAAATGTAATTTATAAAATGCAGTTAAGAAAACTCAGGACATGCTTCCATGATTGGAGTAATTTCACTGACTGGCTCAATGATAGTTGGCCAGCCATTGAGCAACGTTGCAAATAATGACGAGAATGTAGGTTTGTTCTCCCTTTAGCATGTATTATATATGTCACACATTGTTGTCATATCCAGAGCTGTATTCATGGCCGCCGTTATTTGGGGCTATGGTACCAATGTTCATTTATAGCCCGATCTATCAAAGGCAGAGACTCTGCCAGCAAGGCAAGCAATCCTGCTTATTCCATGGATCCAAATTTATGGGGCTAACATCATCTAGCTTAAAGAATAATGGTTAGAAGTTGACCCATAACCATGGGACTTCCATTCATAGATTGCAGTTAGTCCAGTTTGTACAGCAAATGCTGTAAAATTAATTTGGTATGTTAAATTTTGACATCTAATTCCTTTCAATCATCAGGAGAAATCCATAATTTGTGTTATTAAATGAGTAACAGGGCTGACACATGACCCACCTAACTTTAGGCTTTATGTACCTTTAGTACCAATCTCATGATCTTACCAGTGAAGTGTTACATCTACTGAATATTCAATTAATAATCATAGCATTGATTATTGCAATATTCACTGCTCAAAACTCATTGATCTGAGCCATTCAACACCTCAACAAGTGTAAATGATGAAGCTGCTTCTTTCATTGTTGATGGCCAGATGAATGATCTGACCTGAACATTGTGAAATTTGCAAAGATGCATTTTTTTGTTCACGATGGCAAGACTTTCTTTCATTAGACAGAAAGGGGGCTGGAAAATGCATCCACAGTGCCGTAGACCTCCTAACATTTCTAGCACACTTCCACTGTGAGGTGGAGATCTTCCTTTATCACCTGTATGAGCTTGATTAGGGCTCAGATATCACCATCCATCAGTGAAATTCAAGCACAAACTGCAATTTATTTTTAGTTCCCAGCTTTTTTGATACTTGTAACTTCAGTAAATGCTGTACTGTCCCTCACACCTTGGATTCCAGTTTTGGAGATCACTGATCACAGATTTAGATTCCATGGTGCAGCCACATGTAATTCTCAAACACAGGGAGTGCTGTCTTGTTTCCTGTAATATTAAAAGGTTACGGAGGTACTGGAGAGATGCAGAAATAGTTTACAAGGATGATATCAAATTTTTGAGGCTACATCTGCCAAGAAATGATGAACAGGCAAGGTTAATTTTCTCTTGAAAGGAGAAGGATGAGGATTGACCTAATGAGGTTATTTAAAACGATGAAAGGTTTTTAGAAGAAATGTCTTTCCCCAGAGAAAGGTGAGAGAATGGAACTTGTTCATCTTAACCATACTGTGTGATTACAGTACAGATTTGTTTAAGGGGAATTCAGAGGAGCACATGAAGGGGTAGGAAATAGAGACTTCTGCTGACGGAATGGGAGAAGACTTGAGCATAAGTTTTTGGCATTAACGGTTTGCTGACTATAGGTCTTGCCAAATAATGGGTGGTTGTGAGATGTGATCAAGCAAGTAACAAACTGACCTTGAAAGAGGCTGTGCCACAAACATCAGTTTCCTTAAAGGAAACTTATATTTCAAACTCAAGTGTTGTTGTTGGTGGAGACAATGTGCTCTGACCGTTGTGGTGCCCACTGGCCACACAAGGCCTCGAGCACACAGTTAAACACTGTTCTTCCCCTCTCCAGGGACATCCAGCATGATGGGATTGGTTGAGAATGGCATCATGGTTAGCACAGACATGGTGGGCCAAAGAGCCTGTTCCTGTGCCATATTGTTCTATATTCTGTGGAATTTTGGGGGTCTTGAGGCATCAACTGGCAGAATGCTAACAGCTGCAGGGCTCCTTGTGTACTTTCTAATTAGAATGTGTATGGCCTAATGGGCAGATCATTGAGGTCTGATTGCTGCTGCAAAGTAATATCTGGGGTGTTTTAGTCAAGCGAGGTTTTTGTTCTGGATTTTCACTCCAGGATTACAGAAAATCAGGAATTAAAATGCGGTCATAGCAGGAAAAAATTTGGAAAGCACTGGCCTACATCAGTGTGAGTGTGGTAGTGTAATTACACCACAACCCAACCTCAAAACAAAAAAGTTGCAGCTTTTCAACCTTAAAGTAACATCTAAGAGCCAAGGCCAAATATTCCAATCCAATGAATGTTTCTTCACAAAAGTTAAAACCATTTATTCTCTCCTCAACTATTTGCAGATATCACCAAAAGGGACACCCAGAAGGTGAAGATTGTTAGTATCTTAGTAGCCTAATTGTTTTTTAAACCTTTGAGTTGACAACAAACAACAATTCCACTCTTACCAATGTAATTAGTTTAAGAAGATTGGTCCTGCTCTTGAACATGAAGGACTGTGGCTGAATTTTTATACGTAACAAATGTTTGAAATCCAGCCTTGATACAGTTGCTGAAAGTCAGTACACCTCAGTAAGGTCAAAGAATTGTAGAGCTGCATCTCCGTACTTCATATCCAATGTCTTTCTGTAGGAGTCAAATCAATCCATCCAGATTAAGGTACAAAACGAAAAAGTTTTTAGAGAATTCTAGAATCAATTTATGGATTTTTGCTAATGTTGTCTGTTATATCAGGGAATCTGTGGTTCATTCATGATGTGGAGGTGCTGGTGTTGAACTGGGGTGGACAAAGTCAGAAGTCACATGACATCAGATTCATGATAGAATCCCCACAGTGTGGAAACAGGCCGTTCGGCCCAACAAGTCCACAGCAACCCTCTGAAGAGCATCCCACCCCGATCCATCCCCCTAGCCTATCCCTGTATTTCCCATGGCTAATGCTCCTAACCTACACATCCCTGAATACTCGAGGTAATTTAGCACAGCCAATCTAACTACCGTGCACATCCTTGGACTGTGGGAGGAAACCACAGCACTCGGCAGAAACCCTGCGCAGACACGGAGAACTTGCAAACTTCGTACAGACAGTCTCCCAAGACTGAAATTGAACTTGGGTCCCTGGCACAGTAAGGCAGCAGTGCTAACCACTGAGCCACCCAGAAGCTTTTGGAGTGCTGCTGCTTCTCCTGACGAAGGAGTAGTGCTCCGAAAGCTTGTGATTTCCAGTAAACCTGTTGCACTATAACTTGGTGTCCTGTGACTTCTGACTTGGTTCATTCATGGTGGAGGTGGGTAACTCTACTATTGGGATGTGATGAGAAAGGTGCAGATTTAAGCTGGTTTGTGCTATCATTTAGTTACTCCTCATGCAGTCGTCTGAGAACTTTTCTGAACAGTTTTCAATTTGCCACAAGCTCTGAACAATAGGAGTTGTTTACTGTTGGAGTTCAGCCTTTTGTTGCACTAACTGTCCGCAATCTGATGTATACACATCATCCAAAGACCAGGACTGTCTTTAACTTTTGTCCTTAACATAATTTTTGTTTGAAGTCCTGTGAAGGCAAAAGCGTTGAAGGGTTCATTTTATGTTTACAAAACGCACGAAGAATGACGAACCTGCCTTTGTTAATGTAGCAGTAGTTCACAGTTTTGCGGCCTTTATGAGAAATTGTCTGTTCCAATACTGTTATTTAATTTTACTACTTACTGTACAGCTTCGATTTTGTTGTAACACAAAACTGTTCAGATATAATAAACTCTAAAATCCACTTTGACTCTATGTTTTTAAGATTTCCAGCTTTATAACTCCTCTTCCAGTTGCAGTTCCATGTGCAGTAGTTGCTCTCCAGGTCTTGTCTCATACTTATTCTTCATGTGTGAATCCAGGAAGTAAATCTTCACTGGACATTTGACCTTGAAGGAAAAACTGGAAAGAAGTGTAAATGGCTCTGGCCTAAGTGGTGGCGATGTAGTTGTAGTAAAGATACTGAATTATTAAAAAAAGGCCCCGGTTCTGGGCACACAACTTCAGAAACCACCATGGTAACTGCTGGATTTTAAATTATATTAATATATGTGAAATTGGAAGCTAATGTTGTCAATAGTAACCATGGAAACTATCATTATTAAAATCTACCTCGTTCACTAATGCCCATTAGAAAAGGAAATCTGCTGTCCTTACCTGGTCTGGCCTGCATGTGACCCTTAACTGCCCTCTGAAATGGCCATGCAAACTACTCAGTGCAGGGTAATTAAGAATAGCCGACAAATTCTGGCCTTGCCAGCCCCACCCATAAATCAAAACAAGTTAGTATCTAAGGAATCATGAGAGCAAGACTTCCTGCTCTAACACCCTGGGAATATCAGTGGAGATCCACTACTGAATGCTCATTAACAATCTGGCAATAGCTTTGAAAAGGGAAAACTATTATCAATCTTTCCAAATGTGAAATATTAATTGGCATGGGGAACAGGACTAAGTCTGTTCAGAGCCAAGGGCCTATAAAATCAAAAGTAGTCTTTGCATATGCATCCCCAGTCTTTGTAACTTTCATTGGAAACTCCATTAAGACATTTCTCCAGAGCAGACTGCTACCCGTCTGCTGAAGATGCTACAAGGAATTGGGAGAACACCCTGAGAAAGAACTGGCTTACAATCCTCTACATATTCCCATGGAAACGACACACAGACTGAAACAGGTAGGAGCAAATTACTGCAGATGCTGGAATCTGTACTGAAAATAACAAATGCTGGAGATCACAGGGGGTCAAACAGTATCTATCAAGACAGAACAAGCTAATGTTTTGAATTTAGAAGAGTCATCTAGACTCAAAACAGGAGTTTACTCTCTCTCCACAGAAGCTGTCTCACCCGCTGTGAACTACAGCAGTTGTTTGTTTCCATACGGACTGAAACAGCTTTGCAGATGAATACTTGCAATTTTGCAATGATTTTCCCAGGAATTTGAGACTTGGTCAATGCTACGTGTCACATTTTGTTTGCAATCATTGTACGAAGTGGCAAGAAATTTCCCCAGAACCAGTTGGTCTCTGTGAAATACCTCTGTAAATGTTTTTCATCAGCTATTTATCCTCTCTCTGTCTAATCAGTAAAAATGTCAGTGGCTACTTTGGGACAGCACGGTGGCTCAGTAGCTAGCACTGCTGCCTCACAGTGCTAGGGACCACCCTTGGGCAATTGTCTGTTTGGAGTTTGCATGTTCTCCCTGTGTCTGTGGGTTTCTGCTGGGTTCTCTGGTTTCCTCCCACAGTCCAAAGATGTGCAGGTTAGGTGGATTGGCCATGCTAAATTGCCAGGGATGTGTAGGCTAGGTGGATTAGGCATGGGAAATGTAAGGTTACAGGGATAGGGTAGAGGGATGGGTGTGGATGAGATATTCTTTCTGAAACCCTAGATAATTTATTAAATTGAATCTGTCTCCATGGGCTGAGTACACAGTGTTCCATGCAGTTTGGTAGCTGACAACATGGACCAGATTCTGGAGCTTCTATTGCAGAGCTGTGATGTGCTGGTGGCTGATCAAAGATAATTGACCAACCCACCATCTCCCTTACATGGGAAGGAGCATCAGCCAGGTTCTCTATCCCTGGCCGCTATGCAGTGACCATCACTGTTAGTATTCGGCCAAACTGTTGGCACAAAAAATTTCACCCCTGCACTAATATTGCAAATATTTTAATTGAACACGCCAGGAGGCTTTTAATTAATTTTAACTTTGCATACAGTTGTTTCTCCATATGATGGGTGCCATTTTTAACCTAGGCCAGCAGGGGGCGATAATCTAGTGAGGTAGATTGCATCCCTTTCCAGGGCCAATCCCTCCTCACTCTTACTAAATAGGAATCTGTAGAGGTCATGACATGCATCCAGCAGATTAGATTTTCAATAGGGAGTTCTGAGAGGGGTGGGGGTGGGCGTTGGCGTTGGCGTTGTTTCAATGGAGAATGGTGCTAGATCTCAAGATGCCTAGCTATTCCAAATGAAAAAGTACAGAGGGGCTCACCATTCCTCACGCAAAATATTTCACTTGTCCCACAGGCTAAAAACAAAACTGCTAGTTCCTATCAAGAGGGAGTCAAGATAAAGTGATTGAAAGGGACGGAGAAAATTACTATGTCAGAGATTAACATGGTGGTTCACATCAAGCTGTAACAAAGAACATGTTTGGATTTATTTTCGCTTCCTGCCATGCTAGTACCCCAACCACATTGAGCTCCCATCAAGTCTTCCTTGGGAGGTGATTCCAAAAATTGGCTGCAAAGTGTCACATCCAACTACTACCCTGTCTGGACTCAGCTCTCTCACACTTGTAGGGATTTCAACTCAAAGCTGATTCGGAAAGGATTGTGTAGCACCTTTTGAACCTCAGGTCATCTCAAAGCACTTGGCAGCCAATTAAATACTTTGAAATGTCACTGCAGTAATATTTTACACTTGGGGTGTGCTTTTCACCTCAGGTCAGTTCTAAAGCAAATCAGGAAGGAATTCTAATGCAGAGAGTACTGGACAGAGAAAGCTGGTCTGGCAGCATCTGTGGAAAGAGAAAAGCAGAGTTCACATTTCAAGTCCAGTGTGACTCTTCTGAAGAAGTCTGAAGTCACAGCAGATTCGAAACGTTAACTGTGACACTTGAATGTACTTGGATTTCTAACATCCAGAGTATTTTGCACTTATACAAGGAATTTTAAGAATTGTATATATCCCACATCCTTTCTAACCTGTTCAGGAACAAGACATTGTAATGTCTTTGGCAGGTATACAAAACTTTTATTTGCTGCAGAGATTATGTCTAACCACATTTCTCCGAATATGAAGTATGTTCTAGTTCAACAGCTGCAGTTAGCTAAGCCCTTGATTTATGACAGCAAAACAGAAGAACACAGGTGAAGCTCCTGCTTAACCTTTTTGATTAGCATTAACCGACAATGAATTCCAACACAACTGTGTTTCTTTCAATCCAGATCTTTTTTGGTTAACTTTTGCAGTAGGTCAGCAACGACAGTAACCAGGAGCTTGATATCTTCATCCTGTGACAAGCGGTGCTCTCCATTTTTTCGGAGGATGATGTCCACATCATCACTGATGAGTTGTTCTGCCACTTTGATGGAAACCTGCCAGGGTACCACTTCATCCTTCATGCCATGCAGAAGCCGCACTGGGTGTGAGATGTTGATGCGGTTTTGTAGCAGACAGTGTTGCTCTGACTCCTTTATAAAGTTATATTTCATGCTGTAGAAGCCACTGGCACTGTACTTGGATGGCATATTGTATTTGCCTGTCCTCACAGCATCCTCTCTGGCCTGACAATGTAAGGGAAGAGAGAGGGAAAGCCACAGATTAGGCACACACAGTGAGCAGAGACAGAAATCTCACCCATTTATAACAAACCTGAGAACAGAAATTGCTGCAGAAAGCTCAGCAGAAACTCTTCAGAAGAAGGGTCAAAACATCTACTCTTCTTTCTCTCCACAGATGCTGCCAAGTTTCTCCAGCAATTTCTGTTTTGTTTCAGATTTTGAGCATCCGCAGTTTTGTCAAAATTACCACGGCTTGGTAGGGCACACGGGTGGAATGCACCAACGCTGCGGAAATACTTAAAACGCCACTTGAAAGACAAAATATGCATTTGGAGTGAGTACCTTCACTCAAGCTACCCAGACCTGTAATTTTCTCAAAACGGCAATTTAGCATTACAAACAGGGTTTGGCATGACATCAAATTAAAACCTTTTGCACACATCTTTTTCTTCTATCGAAATGGGCAGGGCAGTGTTTGGAATGGAAAGCACGTGGGTGTCCTTGCCTCTGAACCAGGAGGTCTGGATTCAAGTCCCACCTGCTCCAAAGATGTGCAATAATATCTCTGAACACGTTGACTAGACAATATCTAATAAAAGCACCTTGGAAATGACGTGATCTCGTCTCAATTCTCCGAAAACTGAGATAGCATCTCTACACTTCACAGAATTGTCATGGCACCCGTTCAGTCCACCATGTCTGCACCGAACTAAAAACTATTGTTGTAATAAAAATATCAGGTTTTAGTAAATGATAATGGAAAATCTCAAAACGCACACGAGGGCACAATACGAGTCCTGTTGCTTCCTGTTTTGCCATCACTCCAATTGCCTTAAGCCCTTGTCAAGTTTGCATGGAGAGGAGGTTCCACAAATAAGATGCAAAGTGTTGCACTGAAATTCTACCCAGGTCTTGCAGAGGTGTCGGGCTTTCAGCTCAAAGCTGTCTCGGAAAGGAAGAATATACGTTTATGTGGCACCTTTTGGAAACCTCGGATCATCTCAAGCCACTTGGCAGCCAATTAAATAATTTGAAACATCACTGTTGTAATATTTTACACTTGGGGAGTGCCTTTCCCCTCAGGTCACCTCCAAAGCTAATCAGGTAGGGGATTCTAATGCAGAGAACGCTAGAGAGACTCAGCGGGTCTGGCAGCATCTGTGCAGAAAGAAAGCAGAGTTAAAGTCTTCAGAACTCTGAAAAACCTCTGAATGAGCTCTGATATACAGAGGCCAAAGCTGGAATGTTTCGAAACAGGTGAGTCCTGGTAAATAAGCAAGCCACCATAAAAATGCAAGGGTGTATAATATGAACTAAATATTGAAATTGTATGTTTGGAGAAGGTGTCAAGGGAATGAATGGGGCCAATACACTGACAATCTCCACTTAGCTAGGTATATAATTATCCACAATAAAAGCAGAATTTACAACAGAGTCTTTGCAAACAAAAAGGGCACACACCCTTTGTCACAAATTCTAAAGGTTCCTCTGTCTTGTCTCCTCACAGATTTTAGCTATTTTCAGCATTTCCTGAATTTTTTTTCGGATGTGCGGTACTCTCTCTTTTTTAATTCATTCAACTGTTTAAACATTGGTGCTTTTTCAATCACTTACCTCGGAGGGAAGCTGGTTGAAAACAGTTACAAAGTGATCAGCAGCTGTTGCTATACCAACCAACCCGGCCACATTCTCTGGCTTCGCAAGAGCAGCCAATAACATAAGCCAACCGCCCATGCTGGAACCAACAAGAACCTGAAGTATGGAGGATAGAGAAGGAGAGACACTTACCTAAGACATGACATTAACATTCAGATAAATGATAGTACGCCCAAAACTGGTGATGTCAAAGGACTATTGAGAAAATCAGTACATGTGATATTTGTTCTATTATCACATTTGCACTTTAGTGTGAAGTAGTGATTCGGGGGTGCCGTGAGGTTGGCAAGGTGGATCTTATTAAGTGTGGGTTCCTTGATTGGAGCTGTTAACCTGAACCAATCAGGGAGCCCTGGCTGACAGGTAGCAACAAGAGTCTCAGGAATTCTGCTCATTCTAGAGACCGGCTCTGAGCTAGCTGGTCAGAGTCCATACACTGTGACTTGGTGATAGGATACCAGCCTCTGTGGAGCTATTTCAAGTGGTTTGTTAATTAGTGCAGATTTCAGAATGGTATTACCTCCATTTTTGTTTTGACACAATCACCGCAAGTACCGAGTCTATTTCTTCTTAAAAAAACACACAAACTGCTGACTAGCTCGTTGCTTCCTGGCCCAGCTCCTCCTGCTCCCTGCTCTACTCTTCTCTCCCTCCCTCCCTCTAACTTGCTGAGAAGGTTGACTTGGGAAGTTGGAAGGGAAGAAGCTAGAGAGAGATGGAAACGTTAGGAACCGGTGCTCCAGATTGGAGAATGTGGAGTTGAGGCTGGGATGAGATCAGTCACAATCACATTAAATGATGATGGAGCAGGCTTGGGGGCTGAATGGCCTCGTCCTAGTTATGTTAAGAGGGAAGCAGAAAGAGTTAATAGTGTGTGTGTGAGTCAGTAAATGTTAATAAGTTAGCAACTGTTGATTAATTATGTTATTAAGAATTGGTATTAGTAAGAAATAGTTAACTGAAAAGCTAGTAAGTGCTGATAAGAGTTAAGTTAGTAAGAATTAGTAAAAATTAGTGTTACTAAGAGTAGGTAAGCGGATATTTGGGCCACTTAGATTCAAGGCAGCCAATAAGTTTTAACCTGAAAATTACATGTCAGGCACGTAACCCATCCTAAAGATAGGTTTACTAATAAGCAAGTGATTGTCTCTTAGCATGCTTCATATAGCCCAGATTTTTTAAGCTATTAAGAGTGCTAAACGAGGCAATGTGCATTAGATGTTTTACTCTTTCAAACATTGTCTCTGCATTTTCTAGAATATGCTTATTTTGGAGGAAGATGTAAAGGGTAAAATAATGCAATCCGGAACTGCTTACTCTACACATACAAGCCATCCTACACTAGCTAACTACATACATAAGCTTACAATTGTTACCTTCATCAGGGATGCCAATCCTCCAGGAATGTCCTGGCAACTCCAGGAATTAAATATTAATTTCCTGATCACTGATATGCACAATGCAAACCAGAAAGCACAGATGTGTTATGATCTTGACCTGAGGCAAGGCTATTCTTAAATTAAAAACTCCAATATCAAATGCAGAAAATTCTTAATGTAGTTTAGATCCTACATCCATTCAACCACCGCCAAATCCACCCCTCCAACCCTCTCCTCAAAACACCATCCTCTTCTTCTCTACAATTCCACACATGCTGGCTACCCTACAGCAATTCATTCAAGTTAAGTGCTGTTGCTACCTCAAAGAGGCATTGTGACCAAGTCTGATCTGACAGCCAGACGAATGCACTTTGTGGGAGAGATTGTGGAATAGGGTGACATCTCCTCACTATTGTCCAATTGCATTGAGACCAGGTGCCCAGGTCCAAGCTAACTCAAGTTGAACTAGAATAAACAGGAATCCTTTGTTCTGTATTTGGAGGGTGGCAGCATGGCAGCCATATTACTGGGCCGGTAATTTAGAGTCCTGGACTGATGCTCTACAGACACGGGTTCAAATGCCATCATGGCAGCTGGTGGAATTTAAATTCAAATATATAATAAAACTAGAGTCTCATTATTAATTATCAAGAGACTACTGGATTGACAATAAGATTTGGTTTAATCATGTCCTTTAGGGAAGGAAATCTGCCAACTGTACCTGGTCTGACCTACATATGTAGAGATCGACATCAAGGTGATTGACTCTTACCCGTTCCCCGAAATGGCCTGGCAAGTTCCTCAATCAAGAAGGTGGTTCACTACCATCTTTAAGGGCAATAAACATTGGCTCTGTCAGTGGCACAACTCAAGGTAAAAATACAGAAAGAAAATTGCAGCCGACTGGGCAATGCATCTCTTGTACAAAAACTACTGGAGAGCTAAGTAATGTGCTGAAGTGTTTCACTGCTCCTGGCAAATCCTTAGGTAGGCTACTCCCTGGAGTATACTCCTTCCAAAAAGCAACAATAGCTGTTTCCAGCTGGTTCGTTGCTAATTTTTGCGTCTGGCCTGTCACATTCAAGGAGCACAATGACATTTCAGCAAAGTGGTAGCCTATTTTGAGAGCACGAGAATTTTTCACTGTGAAGATTTAAAGAACAGTGTTTTGCTTTGAAGCCTTCACTTCCCCAGTTCTGGTTTATAATTCACAGGGACAGGAATATCCCTTAAAGAACAATAGACTCTGTAAACGTACACACATTTTTCAATAATTTCCACAGAATCAGGCATTACAGAAGACAGCCATTTGGCCCATCTTCCTGTTTCGTCTCTTTGATGAGCTATTCAATTAGTCCCCATCTTTTCTTCCCCATTCTGCAAAGTTATTACCTTCACGTATTTATCCAATGGTTTTTTGGAAGTTGTGAGTGAATTAGCTTCCACCTTTCTTACAATTGTGCATTCTAGATAATCGTAACTCACTAAGTGAAAAATGTCTCTTAATATGAGGAACAAAAACAAAGTTGCTGGAAAAGTTCAGCAGATCTGGCAGTATCTGTGAAGAAAAAGAACAGAGTTAACGTTTCAGGTCCAGTGACCCTTCCTCAGAACGGTTCCTCAGAAGGTAACTTAGTGTCCTATTCATCAGTGCTACCCTGAGCAGTAGTCCTTACTTTGTAAAAAGAATGAAGTGAATATCCAGATGAAAGATGACTTTTGAATGAACAATCAATGTCAAGGAATAGGAAACTTTGTGGGTAATGACACCACTTTGTATCATAGAGGAGTTCAGGTGAAGCAGGAAGATCATAATTTCAATTCTTTGACTGTGCTGCGATTCATGACCCATTTGGTAAATATGCAATGATTCTCAATCCCCACTACTACTAGTGTCACCACAGAAACGCTACTTAAATTTAAATAAATGCTTTGATTTAATAAAAGCATGAAAAATCCCTAGTTTGCCTGTTTGACATAACCAGGTTAACCAAAAATACGGACCAGGTTTCTCTATTACAAGTAAGTCAGGTGCAGTCATGGGTAAACTATGAATTATCAGCATAGAACTTCACTAGCTAGAACTCTAAACACACCCCACACACATCCCACACAGACACACACTCTCTCACACTCACACACTCACACACACACTCTCTCACACTCACACACACACAGACACACACACACAAACATTCGTGTTTTGATTGAAGCAAAAAGAAAAAGAATAGGGAAACACCAATATGAAGTGTCCTCAGGGTTTGATTAGTTGTTCTTCTTGCTTCTCGAGAGCTCCAGTTCTTTGATCTCCTTTCTCTGGCTTCTTCCACTTCTTACAAGGGTCATAGGGCAATTGGTACCTGACTATTGGTAAAAGGTATTAACTTACAGCAACTGGTGGATGGGAGAGTTGTGGGTAGGGAGGACTATCTGGCTTTCTTCAGGCTTCAGGTGCTTTCACCAAGAAGAGATTGACACAGAACCTGCTTTTCCAGCTGCTCAGAGGTTTCCCACCCTCTATTAAAAACAACCAAATTGTTAACTTGTCTAGGAGCCAGAGTGCCATCATCAAACTGATAACGTCTGGCATCTACAACTGGTAACAATTGTACAAACCAATCAGCACTCTGTTGCCACCTGAATCCCATGCGCACACCTACCAAAGGTTGCAGAGAATCCCTTGTGAATACAAGGCTTTTGGTTGCTTGTCGACATTAACTGCCCTTTGTGGGGAATTATGGGCATCATTCAGAGACCCATGAGCTGACACAGAGTGTGTTGGCAATCTACTGTTCTTTTTATCAATGCCACCCTGAGCTGTAGTTCTTACTTTCTGCTGTGCAATGGTGTCCCCCATCCAAAACCATTTGTAAAGCAACAGAAATTCATCAAGGCTCCTTAGACAACACCTTCTAAACACACAACCACTTCCATCGAGAAGGACAACAGCAGCAATACATGGGAAAGTTCCCTTCCAAGCCACACACCATCCTGACTTGGAAACGTATCGCTGCACCTTCAGTGTCAACTGGGTCAAAATCCTGGAACTCCCTCCCCAACACCACATGGGGGCACCGTTACCAAGCGGACTGCATGGTTCAAGAAGGTGGCTCACCACAGACCAAAAGGCAACTGGAGATGGACAATAAATGCTGGTCCTGCCAGAGCGACCCAAGCCCCGTGAATGAATTTTTAAAAATGTAAACACAACTCACAAGTTTAAAGCACACCTATTCAGTGTTTGGCTGAAAACAGTCCTTTTTCCATTTTAGTTGAGAACAACAACAACAAAAAATTAAAAAGGTGCAACTTTAGATGAGTCACCTGATTCCAATGGAGGTACCTGTGGAGCGGCTACAGCACCAAAAAAGGCCTGCATTTATATAGCTCCTTCAATACAGTATGACATCCCAAGTCGCTTCACAGGAACATAACCAGACAACCATTTAACACTAAACCAAGGAAACTTATTAGGATCAAGAGCTTGGTCAAAGAAATAGGTCTTAAGGAGTATCTTAAAAGACGAAGAAAGGGTAGAGAGGTGGCAAGGCTTAGGAAGGGAACTGTAAGAGTTTAGGTCCTAAATGGATGAAGGGAAGGCTGCCAACATACAGTGAAAGAAATCTGAGGCACACTAGAATCTGGGGAACACAAAGCTCCCTGAGGGTCAGCAGAGGTTAGAGGTAGGGAGGGGGAGAGGCTCTGGAGTCGTTTGAGCACATGGGATGAGAACCTTATCACTGCCACTAGCCACTAACATTCACTATTCATCTTTGAAAGGGTACTGGAGAGTTAGCAGTACTCTGCTAAAGCCCACCGTGAATGAGCAGAGGGAAAGGGTGGGGAAGCATAAACAAATGGTTGCTGATTAAATTGTAGGGAAAAAGAAGTTGGGCGCAACTTGTTAAAAGAATGATAACAGTATCAAACTAAACACATGGGTTAGAGTATTTACCTGAGGTCCCGTGGTGAGAGTATGCAAGACCGTCAGCACATCGTTCTTCCAATCTCCTAATGTGCAATCCTCAAAATTACCTTCGGAGCTGCCAGAGCCCGTGTAATCAAACCTGCAGAAAGCAGCACAGGCTAGCTCAGATGAAAGAATGTCTGATTTTAAAAAAACAAACTAAATTCACATCTTTGATAAAATTTGACACGAACATGATCTGTATCATGGAAATTCAACATTTTAACTGACAAGGATTAATTTTGCCTCAGTAAACCATGCAAGTTGCTACGCTAAAGTGGTTAGTGAGTCTATTTTATCAGATCTGGAATTATATTAAGGCTACGTGCTGTGGGTGGCCAAACAGTTCTGTGGCAGCACAATCTTGGAGTTCCAGTGTAGGGACGTAAGGTGCTGAACCATAGTTCCAGCACTGTCTTTGATCTTCCTCAGGGGACAACGCTGGACAGACCAAAAGCCTGCTTCCCTGGCCTCTTGGCAAGACCATTGTAAAATTGTTTTTAATCTTAGATAGATAGATAAAAGGCATTTCTCCCACCCGCCAACAAATCAGCTCAGGAGATCAAAGGACACAAGAATCTCTTGCCTTAAATATTCATTTACATCACTGCATTCTTAAATCATTGAATCCCTACAGTGTGGAAGCTGGCTATTCAGCCCATCGAGTTCACATCACCCCTCCAAAAGCATCACACCCAGACCCATCCTGCATTCCCCATGGCTAATCCTCCTACCCTGCACATCCATGGACAGTTTAGCACGGCAAATCCACCAATCCTGCTCATCTTTGGACTGTGGGAGGAAACCAGAGCATCCAGTGGAAACCCACTCAGACACAGGGAGAAGGTACAATCTCCACACAGACAGTTGGCCATGGCAGGAACCGAACCTGGATCCCTGGTGCTACCAGACAGCAGTGCTAACTGCTGAGCCACTGTGCCACCCTCAGGTTTCTCTCAGGTGCTTCGGAATTCTGGAAATTGTGATCGAAATCATCTTCAATCATTTTATTTAAATCCAAAATGGATGTTCAGAGACACTTATGCTTTAGAGGCACAGAACTCTTTCATCTATTTGTTTTCTAAATTACATCCTTTAAATTATTGTAAGCAGTCAGTGATTTCATTCCCAGAATTTGCAGACAGTGAAGTGTTCAACTAGCTAAAATTCCAGACCATGTATACACCCGTTCATTATGAATACCTTCCTAACATACAGCACAAACCTAAGAAAATAGTAGAGAAATCAGTATCATTACTGCATATGAAAATATACTGTTACTTTGGACGTGTTTAACTGATGGTCATCTATCCAAAAAGGAACTAAGGGTATCAAATACGAAGTTCTTTTTGAGTTCAGAAATTCTCCTTAGATTTGTCAGGTTTGCCAAGAAGCAAGACAGGTTGTGACGATCTTTGTAATCAGTGTTAACTGTTAGACCCAGGCCACATTTATTCTGCTTGGCAAAAAGCAAATCGTTAAGAGATTACTGTCTGTAAAGAGGTAACAAGGTGTAGAGCTGGATGAACACAGCAGGCCATGCAGCATCAGAGGAGCAGGAAAGCTGACGTTTCAGACCTAGACCCTTCTTCAGAAAATGTTACTGTCTGTAATGGGTTTAGCGCTGCCCGACAAGTCACGTGAGCAGTGAGGCAGGCAGAAACAAAAAGGAATTGCAACACTCTAAAACTGGCCACTGAGAGGAGCAAGAGAGCAGCTGACGATTTACCATCTGATCTTGCCTCCCTCTGCTAGGGAAGGTGGCTAATCACTCGTGACTCCCCCTGTTATGTTAAATTTGGAAACATGCAATGCACAAACATGTATCTGACGGTTCTGAAATTCTAGCACTTTGCACAGAATTGATTTCTTTAGGTTGTAAGGGTCCTCAAACTGTTAATTCTGTCAAGTTTTACCATTCAATTTTACTCTGGAGTTCAGTACACAATGAGGAAAGGGTTTTGCACTATTACCAAGCAGACAGATATTTGTTTCCGTGGAAACTGTAGCACAGCATACAGCTCACAAAAGGAAACAAACAGATGTAGAGGAGTCTGGTTTTAATAAATGTTTGCGGATGCCATTTAAACAAAATTTAAGTTTTCTTTTGAAACCATACACACATTACATATGTTGATAGTATCAACTTTGGCTGGAGCTCATGTACAAAGCGGGTGAAATTCCTATCACAAGAACATAACCAGTGGGGCATATTTCTCTCTGTAATTAGCAAGCTCATCCTCCCTCCAAAATGCACATTCCAGAGCCAGATGTTCCGATAACTGGGGTCTGACCATGCCAAGGTGTAGCAGGTGAGATGGGAGAGTTTGGCCTCTGTCTTTCAGGTACAAGAATGTTAGAAATCATGGAGAGAAAGAAAAAGACTCATAACTTTTCCTCAAAGAGAGGGATGTCATTCTTTTCAAGCCCTTTCAGAAAGAATTTGAAAGATGAACCATGAAGACTGATCAGTCAGGTAGTGCATAAATCAGTCTCTCCACCCTTTGCCAGCACAGGTTTGGATTTAAATGATGTTGTGCACTCTCACACACAAGTTGAGGCTCAGATTTCTTTGGAAAACTTTGAACACTGCAAATGCAATTCAAAATGCATTCTTCCTGTGAAATGTTTGGTACTGTAATAATCCCATAGATCTAGACATAGATAGGTGTGGTATACCAATCATTTTATTTATATGTGTGGTATAAATCTAGTAACCCTTGATCAGGGTTAATGATATTCCAGCTACCAAATACATGATGATATTTAAAAATGAAATGTTATAGCCTTAACCACACTTCCTAACCACCTAAGTACCCACCTTCTGTGAAACAGAATGTTAGCCTTCATACAGTGGCAACACTTTCATTTCTGGATGGGAAGGTTGTAGGTTTGAGCCCTCTTGCAGTGATATAACCACCTAAGCTCAGCTGATATTCAAGGCCATACTGTTGGAAGTTCTGTCTTCGGATGTGATATTAAAACTGATCAGATACCCTAACTTAGACAGATGGAAAGCATCTAATGGTGTTCTTAAGTGATCTAATGGTGTTCCTCAGAGAAGATCCAGGAGTTCTCCTTCACCAATATTTGTCCCTCCATCAATAGTATTGCAAGCAGATTATTTCATTGTTCTTTGCAGAATCTCGCAATGTGCACAATTACGCCAGGTGTGATCATTGGCAAGGACAGTATTAATTGTTCAGATTCGGAACCTGGCACAATGAGGGTGGCATGGTAGCTCAGTGGTTAGCACCGCTGCCAGACAGCACCAGCAACCCAGGTTCGATTCCACCATCAGCCGACTGTCTGTCTGGAGTTTGCACATTCTCACCACGTTTGCGTGGGTTTCCTCTGGGTACTCCAGTTTCCTCCCGCAGTCCAAAGATGTGCAGGTTAGATGGACTGGCCATAGGATGTACAGGCTACATGGATTAGCCACAGAAAATGCAGGGTTACAGAGATCGGGTGGGTCTGGACGGGATGCTCTTTTGAGGGTTGGTATGGGCTGAATGGCCTGCTTCCACACTGTAGGGATTTTATGAACCACTGTAGTCCATAAGATGTTGGAACACCCACAGTGTTGTTAGGGAAGTGGGTTCCAGGATTTTCACCCAGTGACAGTAAAGGAATAGTTAAATAGTTCCATGTCAGGATGGTGTTTGATGTGAAGAGGAAGTAATAGGTGGTAATTATCCATACATCTCCTGCCCTTATCTTTCTGGGTGGTGCTGAGTTTAGAAAATGCTGTTGAAGGAACCTTGGCTACGTGGCTATCATGATAATACCTCCAAAATACTTTTTTGGCTCTGAAGCACTTTGAAGTGTCCGGAATCTGTGAATGGTGCTATATAAATGCGATTTCATTCATTTCATCATGCCACCACCAGTAGAATAGGAAATCAGGCAAATGGATACCAACAACAGGTTCAGCCTCCCAAAATTGTTGAACATTTTGTGGGGAGGTTCCCACAGTTTGTGCAGTGAATCGTATCAGAAAGACCTTAACGAAAAGAACCAAGTAAGATATTAAGAAATGCCTGATATTAAGTCTATTGAGGGTAAATTACATTTTAAAAGTTGACACATTAATCGGGATTGTTTATAGAGCAAGTGAGTGTCCTGAAAGACCTCAACAACAGATAGCAGATTTTAGTCCAGGGACCAAACACTGTAAGCAATGAATATAAAGCAGCTGAATTGATTGCCAGCAATTGTTATAAATAGGAATAAAAAATAAAATTTGCAGAGCAAGTCAACAGGATATTATGTGAACTGTCAGTTCCTCTCCTTGCTTATTTACAGAACTGGCTATTTTAATTAGCTAAGTTAGTTGGCTGGAAGAACACCCAAATGTCAATGCTTCCGTTTAGCAAGCAGATAGGGCACAATCAAATGCACCAATGATTTTATCGTCCTAGACTATGTCAAGACATTTATTTCCCTCCTCCTTTATGTTTCTAACTATTAAATATCTGGAAACCTGTCGTTATCAGTTTATCTCCGTGACCTCCTTCCCCACCTCACAACCTCAGGTATAGAAGTACAGCACGGACAGAAGTCACTCGAACCATGCTGGGGTCACACCGAATTGCACACTGCTGTGTGGGTGAATCCATCATCGGTGGGGAGATTGGGTCCAACAGTCTGATCAGTTTTATCTGAAAGACCGAAAAAATATTCACCCAAATGAGAAAATGATTTAAAGTTTCGGTGAACTCATAGTGCAACTCAAGACCCAGTTAGTCATATAAAACAGCATTGAATCCCTACAGTGCAGACAAAGGCAATTTGGCCCATCAAGTCTGTACCAACCCTCTGAAGAGCATTCCACTCGTAAGCCCACATTTATCATGGTTAATCCACCTAAGCCTGCACACCATGATGCAATTTAGCACGGCCAACCCGCCTAATCTGCACATCTTTGGACTGTGGGAGGAAACCAGAGCCCCATGCAGACGTAGGGAGAATATGCAAACTCCACACAGGCAGTCATCCAAATCTGGAATTGAACCCAAGTGCTCGGCGCTGTGAGACAGGTAAAAACTGTATCAACCTTAATTATGCAATGATGCCAGTTTACATCCTAAGGGGATGGGGATAATCCCAATAAAAATTTGTTTATAATTCTAACCTGTTCATTGTAAACATTGACAGTGGGCAGTGGCTTGGTGGTAACCCACAGTTCCAGATGACTGTCTAGGGGACATGTGTTCACACTGCACTAACCTGAAGTTTGAATTTAATAAAAAAGGTGTTTTTTTTTTAAGAAATGCTAACAGTGATCATGAAACCAACCACTCTTTAAAAAAAAAACCCACCTAGTTCACTAATGCCCTTAAGGAAGATAGGAAATCTGCCATCCTTACCTAGTTTGATTTGCATTGACTCCAGACCCACAACAATGGGGTTGATTCTTAATTGCCCTCTGAAATGGCCTAGCAAACCATTCTCTTCAACAGTCTTGATGCCGATCCCATGAACAAAGAAACAAGGCCATTCAGCCCATCAGATAAATCCATCTGATCAAGTCAGAGGGGAATTTTTAAAAATCTCTAATTGGGCCTGGGTTTTTCGACTGATTTCCTGCTCCTTCGAGAGATTATATAGCTGTGAAGGTTGCCGTGTATTTGGAGAAGGACATAATTGCAATAGAAACAGTGCACAGAAGGCCAACTGAACTCATATCTGAGATAAGGGGGTTACACGATGAGGAAAAATGTTGGGGGTGGGTGCGGGCAGAGTGCCTGTATCCATTGGAGTTTAGATTATTTTATTTTTGTAACAAACAATGATTCTGAGGAGGCTGAACACTGGGAGGATTTCTCCTCTTTTCAGGGAAAGAAGAACTAGGGGACGGAGTCATATAACTTTTAAGACAGTGATGAAGATATTATTTCTTCCTTTCAGTGTATTACTCCCCACCTTCATCATCACCAATCTTCATCTTGTCAAGGTAAAGATTCCCAATGGTGTGGATGTTGTCTACAGGGTGAACAAACTGTAAAGTTTTCATTCTAAACCAGTTAAAATCCAAGAGGAAAATGACATTGACCTTGCTGTGGGACTTCAGTACGTGGATGGCAAAGTCAACTCCACACTCTCAGGAGAGAATCATCAAGCCTCACATAATGCCTACGTGAAAGTAGATCGAAGAATTGGTCGGAGCTTCAACCTCAAGACGACTTAAATCTTTTACCAAACCTGACCCAGGTCAAGGTCAAGGTCCAAGATGGCAGCACAGTAGGGTTCCTGTGCCACAGCAGTTTTTTCTTTCTTTCTCCCCCATCTCTTCTTTTTTTTAAAAACTTACTTACATTCGACAACATTGGTGGCGATGAGAGCTCAGTGCATGGTCCTCAAGCAGTCTCGAGCCAGGCCCAGGGCACAGACCTCGACCAGGCCCAGCGCAGAGGAGATTGAGCCCTTACTTATTCTTCTGGAGCAAGCACAGGTCCTGGAATCAGAGGCTGCTACATTGGCAGAGGTGACATCAGCGAGGTAGGCCCAGCGGCAAAAGATGGCACTTGAGGGTCGGCAACTAAGCTGTTGGCACTGGTGGCAATGAAGCGGTGGCAGAAGGGCGTCATGGCAGCATCAATGAGGTGGGCCCGGCAGCGAGAGAAGTGACTCTGACTTTGGTTGGTCTGGCACAGACAGCAGTGAGGTGGTGGTGGGGGAACATTGGCCCAGTGCAAAGATGGTCCCCGAAGATCAGCAACTTCAATGTTGGTTGGGTCCAGTAGCGGTGTAGACGGTAGCGAAGTGGTGGAGGAAGGACGACAGTACAGGCGTCATTGATGATGATGAGCCAATTCCTTTCTCTTTTAGCGCTTATTCTTAAACTATTCAAAATGGTGCCATCCCGAGGTGATAAATGAAAGCTTTTCACTCTAGTTTATTGTATTCTTACTGTAAAATACACTTGACAATATAATCAAAATCAAAATCAAAGTTCTGGTCCATCCGTCCATCAATGGTGAAATCTTCCTAAATGTGGAATATTTCCTTCAGCTGGGACGCTATCTCTCACCTAAGGCTGACATTGACGCGAGATCCAACACCACATCCAATCTTTGACCACTGCATGTGGGCATTCAATGATGACAGTCTTTGCTCAACTGTGACATTTATGCTGATACCAAGATCCTTTTTAAAGGATCTGTCCATCTGACTCTTCAATGTAGCTCTGAAACTTAGAGCACATATAGACACCACCTGAGAGCCCTTGAGAGGTTCTACCAAAATTGTTTAAGATGGATTCTCACATCAGCTGAGGGGTCAGGAATTCTAACGTCAGTGTCCTTGAAGCATCCAATATCATCAGCCTTGTGTATAGGATGCCTGAGTTCCGACTGCCAAAGCAAATCCTCTTCACCCAGCTCAAGGAAGGCACTCGAATGACAGGAGGACATAGGAAGCTTTTCAGAGGGTCCGTGAAGGCTTCCATCAAAAAAATGCAACATATATTTCAACACATGGGAGATCCTCATTCAGAATAAACCAATGTGGAGAAAGCTCCTGTATGAAGGGATACAATTCTTTGAGAACACGAAGAGGAAGGACGGAAAAGAAACCAGAGAAAGAATTGCCAATGATCTCAAGGCGAAGAACCAATTCCATCTCCCAGAAACAGTTCCCAAATGTGAGGTTGGAGACGTGGCTCTAGGATTGGGCTCATCAACTACACAAGGACCCACAGAACCCATCACCAGTGTCACAGAGTTTCCCTGGTAGATAATCATACTCACTAGCAAGTGATCGCCAACAATTCTATGGAAAGTTTCTTCCCCAGGCGGCTATGTCCTTGAATTTATTTAAGGCAGAATTAAATAGAATGTTGATAGGCAAGGAAGTCATGGTCTACGGGATGGATGGACAGGAAGGTGGAGTTCAGACCACGACCAGGTCTTAGTGAATGGTGGAAAAGGTTCAAAAGGGCCAAATAGCCTATTCCTGCAGCTAAGTCTGATGTTCTGATGCTGTCACTGTCCTGAGTGTGGGCAGGCTTGAGGTACAGCTGTTCTTTTCCTACCCCGTATTTTTTTTGCACTTTCGTACATTACACAAAAGCTTTTTGAGCCCAACATAATACCTAAAACACAAAACATAGAAAAATAGAAGCCTGCTCCACCATTCAATACGATCAAGGCTAATCATCCAACTCAGCACCCTCTTCCTGCTTTCTCCCTTGATCCCTTTAACCCCAAGAACTACATCCAACTCCTTGTTGAAAACATTCAGAGTTTTGGACTCGACTGCTTTCTATGGCAGAGAATTCCATTCTCTGGTTGAAGAAATTTCTCCTCATCTCAGTCCTAAATGGCCTACCCTGTATCCTTAGACTGTGACCTCTGGTTCTGGACTGCCACTTTAATGGCTGCTCTTTTTTTTCCTGTCACTGCCCTATCCAGAACCCCATTCCTAGTTGCGCGTTCTGTTTAATGTCACTGTGTTTACAAACTTTGAGATGGTACCTGATAAAGGAATGCCCCGCTGAACGACAGAACTCCTCCAGGGCTAATGCCTTCACTGCATTCATGTTGGAATTGAATCCCGGCAGGAACACAACTCCGGGGTTCCGCGCTAAAATTCTATTATAAGCCAAACGAGGCAAGGGAGGCCTTGTGAGGAACTGAATGGAAGACATCTCTCTGTAATATAAAGAAAGTTTGTTGCAATGAGTTACACACAAACCCAAAGTACAAGCCAACAACTGCGCTTTTTTTTTGTCCTATTACCAGTGTAGCTCAAAGTATATTTGGGTGTCAATTGGTTTGACGGCTGGTTTGCCCTATAGAATAACACCAATAGTGTGCGTTCAATTCCTGCACCAGTTTAGGTTACCATGAAGGACCATCCTTCTCAATCTCTTCCCTTGCCTGAGGCATAGAGACCCTCAAGTTAAACCATCACCAGTCATCTCTCTCTTTATAAAGAGAGAGCAGGACTATGGTGACTTTACTTAGAGCTCAAAGAAGCTGATGACTTTTTATGTTTGAAGAAATTTCCAGTGGCTGCATTCAAAAAGTAACCATAAAAATATTTCTTATACACTATCCTGCTGAGTGACACACTATTTGAAGCTTCAGGCTTTCACAAACTGACATGACACTGTATTTACACAAACTTTAAACATGAACACAGGCAGCATGGTGGCTCAGTAGTTAGCACTGCTGCTTCACAGCGCCAGAGACCTTGGCGACTCTCTGTGTGGAGTTTGCATGTTCTCCCCATGTCTGCGTGGGTTTCCTCTGGGCGCTCCGGTTTCATCCCACAATCCAAAGATGCGCAGGTTAGGTGAATAGGCCATGCTAGATAGCCCATAGTGTCCAGGGATGTGTAGGCTAGGTGGGTTAGCCATGGGAAATGCAGGGTTACAGGAATTGGGTAGGGGCTGGGTCTGGGTGGTATGATGTTCAGAGGGTTGGTGCAGACTTAATGGGCTGAATGGCCTCTTTCCACACAGTAGGAATTCTATGTTTTATAGGGGAGCAGTGACATTATACACTCACAGCACAATGAGTAAAGTGCAAAAACAGGCCATTTGGTCCAATAAGCCAGTGCTTGTAATCCACAGAATTATTCTCCTAGCACAAATTGTCCGACTCTATCTGCATAACCTTCTATTTCCTTCATCAGAAATGGTTTAGGCCCCGAAACGTCAAGTTTTCCTGCTCCTATGATGCTGCTTGACCTGCTGTGTTCATCCAGCCCCACGCTTGTTATCACGGATTCTCCAGCATCTGCAGTACCTTTTATCTCGGGCACCTACCCACCCTGGACCGGGCACCCCCTCCCTCCCCGGACAGTACAGTCCACCCCCCGGACAGTACAGTCCACCCCCTCGACAGTACAGCCCACCCTGTGGATGGGGCACCCACCCCATGGACGGGACATGAACCCCATGGACAGCGCACTCACTTTGCGATTAGCGTGTAGCTCCCACCCTGAAGCGTCGGTGATTTCCTGAAGCTCCGGACTCACATCCAACGAGACACTGGCTCCCGACCCCGGACTAAACTGGAATCAGTCCAGGAACAACATAAAAACAAGAGGCCCTTCTCCTTGAACTTGATGTAAATGATCAGCAGCTACGGACAGACAGCGGGGACAAAAATACAAGACGTGTTTTGTCTGGTTCCTTTCACGCTTTCGCCTTTCTCTCGAATTCTTGCTCCTTTCATTTTCTCGATCCTTTAGTTTCTTTTCCGTCGGTCAACAACTTTCATTTCGCCCCTTCATTCAGTGGGCAATTGTAGTAATTTTTGCGTAATTCTGTTAATTTTCAGCGAATTATTCGCCCCCTCTGATAAATTTGTTTGTTGTGTCTTGCTGGGGATGCATTAAGACGTTTATTTGCTGTTGAGCCTTTTAAAATGAATTTAAATTATTTAATTGCGCCCATTGAACCAAACTATTTCATTTCTTAGTGTGTAGATTTATTCACTCTTTACTTTTGCATATTTAATAAACACATAATTTGCATATAGTTTCACTTCCAGTTCCTCCAGAGTTAGTTACATAACATCTTTGGTATTTATTACCATCTTCCTGAGGTTATCGTCCTATTCATGTTCCTGTTCATTTGTTGTACATTTTAATTATTTATTATTGTTGAAACAATCGCTGTTTTGGTTTAATCGGTAGTTATTCATTCTGTTAGTTCCCTTGTTTAATTAATCCTTGAAGATACGCTTAAAAATCAGGGGATGTTTGTATCTCATTAAACTGAAAATAAATAGCATATGATTTCAATAATAATATAAAAACAGAACACTGTTGATATAGAAGATCTGAAACAAAAACAGAAATTGTTGGAGAAATTCAACAGGTCTGGCAGCATCTGTGGTGAGCAAAATGGAGTTGGTGTTTCCAGTTCTTTCTTATTCATTCACTGGATGTGGCTGTCACTGTAGGCAGCATTTATTGTCCATCACTAATCGCCCAGAAGGTGGTTAAGAGTCACCCACATTGCTATGGATCTGGATTCACATGTAGGCCAGACCAGGTAAGGATGTTAGTTTCCCTCCCTAAACGACAATAGTGGACCAGGTGGGTTTTTCCTGACAATTGACAATGGATTCATGATCATCATTAGACTCTTAATTCCAGATTTTTGTTTTTTATTATTGAATTCAAATTCCACCATCTGACCAAGGCAGGATTTGAACCTGGGTCCTCAGAACATTGAGATAACAAGTTGTTGAGCTGGATGAACACAGCAGGCCAGGCAGCATCAGAGGAGCAGGAAGGCTGACGTTTCGGGCCTAGACCCTTCTTCAGAAATGAAGTTTTCTTCAGAATTTGCAGTTCCTACTATCTCTTCCTCAGAACATTAGCTGGGTCTCTGTGTTAACAGTCCAGCGATAATACCGCTAGGCTATCACCTCCCCAAAGTGCAGTGTGCCTTCTTCAGAATTGATAGTGGTTTCAACAATGTTGTAAATCAACCTGGTTATGGCAGGGACAAATATAAAGTGAAGTAGTACTCGTACTTGCACAGTAAAGTAACCACAATGCTACCCTCTCATTAGAGAGATGGTTGGTGAAGAACTTACCCTGAGGGCCCTGCACTTTAGGTGAGGGAAAAGGTTGAGATATTAAAAAACCTTCATGGTAACGTCGGCTGGTGTGTGAATTGAACCCAAATTGTTGGTATCACGCTGCATAACAAAGCAACTATCCAGCCAACTACCTGACCTTTTAACTGTACAGTATTTTATCAAGTTTAAACATCAAAAGGTGTTTCACATAATTAGTTGTTATACTGGTAACTGTGATGTTTGACTTCTGGTTTTATTTCTTTATTTTCTACTTAATACGAAGAATTACTGTAATGTTTAACTATTAACTTGCCTCTTTCTACCTTGTTCTAATGATTCTGCACCTCGATACTTGTACCTAAGATGGCACCTTATGTGGCAACATCATACATTTTCACCGTACTTCTGTACTTTTATACTCGAGTACATGTGGCAATAAAAATCTAAATCTAAAATCTAAAGCTGAACCCTCTTCTGGTGCAGTGGTAATGTCCCTATCTCAAAGATAGGTGACTCAGTTTCAAATCTTACCTGCTCCAGAAATATGTGGTACATTTTTCTGAACAGATTGGTTAGGGAGGATACCTGGGCAAACACAATTTCCACAAGCACCATAATGTTACAGAATATTTGACATCCACTCTGACCAACTCAGTTAAATACTTAACTGAATGACAACATCAGTGGCATAGCACTCCTTCATTGCTAAATTACTGCTTGCTTAGTTATAGACTGGAAGTTGAATGCATAATCTTTAGAATCAAGCTGACATTCACTGGCATAATATAAATTGTTGTAAACGATGCAGAACATATTTTTTGAACCTTCTGTGCTAGGGAATGTTTACACTGTAGGTTCTGAGAAAATATTGTTCTAGTGCTCAATCCTGAAAGGCAATTTTTGCCAAGCATAAATGTTATCAATGCTGCACACACTAAAATAACTTGCACAGCGCAAGCTAAATCACAGAAATTGAACATTGGACATTGAATCTTTAATGTCATTCCAGAATTGTTTATTTATTTGATCACTGGGACTTCATGCATGGGCAATGAATGTGCTTTTGTAAGAACAAGTACAACTAAGGTATGGTTTAATCAGAGATAAAAGGTACTGCAGATGCTGGAGAATCCGAGATAACAAGCATGGGGCTGGATGAACACAGCAGGTCAAGCAGCATCATAGGAGCAGGAAAACTTGACGTTTCGGGCCTAAACCCTTCATCAGAAATGGGGGAGGGGAAGAGGGTTCTGAAATAAATAGGGAGAGAGGGGGGAGGCGGATAGAAGATGGATAGAGGAGAGGATAGGTGGAGAG
>JAHRHZ010000041.1:10053091-10068640 GCA_024137785.1 Ginglymostoma cirratum
ATGCTGTTCCTGCAGCCTTCGGGTGGCATCACTGTGGCATTGCAGGAGGCCAAGGATGGACATGTCATCTGAGGAATGGGAGGGGGAGTTGAAATGGTTCACGACTGGGAGGTGCAGTTGTTTGTTGCGAACTGAGCGCAGGTGTTCTGCAAAGCGGTCCCCAAGCCTCCGCTTGGTTTCCCCGATGTAGAGGAAGCCACAACGGGTACAGCGGATGCAGTATACCACATTGGCAGATGTGCAGGTGAACCTCTGCCTGATGTGGAAAGTCTTCTTGGGGCCTGGGATTGGGGTGAGGGAGGAGATGTGGGGGCAGGTGTAGCACTTCCTGCGGTTACAAGGAAAAGTGCTGGGTGTGGTGGGGCTGGAGGGGAGTGTGGAGCGGACAAGGGAGTCACGGAGGGAGTGGTCCCTCCGGAAGGCAGATAAGGGTGGGGAGGGAAAAATGTCTTTGGTGGTGGGGTCTGACTGCAGATGGCGGAAGTGTTGGAGGATGATGCGTTGGATCCGGAGGTTGGTGGGGTGGTATGTGAGGACGAGGGGGATTCTTTTTTGGTTATTGTTGCGGGGACGGGGCGTGAGGGATGTGTTCCGGGAAATGCGGGAGACACGGTCGAGGGCGTTCTCGACCACTGTTGGGGGGAAGTGGCAATCAAATGTTTACTTTATTTTGTTTATTCATTCATGGAATATGGGTGTTGTTGGCTGGGGCAGCATTTACTGGCCATCCATGGTTGTCCTTGAGAAGGTGGTAATGAACTGTCTCCAGGACCAATTGTAATCCGTTTGGTGTAGGTACACCGAGACTACCGTTAGGGAAGGAGTTTGAGGATTTTAATCCAGCAACACTGAAGGAGTGGTGATATATTTCCAAGTCAGGACAGTAAGCGGCTTGGAGGGGAACTTGCAAGTGGTGGTATTCCCATGTATCTGCTGCCCTTGTCCTTCTAGATGGTAATGTTTATTTGTTTGATTCAGTAGATTTAAATTTTATTGCCACAAATCCTCAAGCACAGGACACCAGTGAAGAGTGTATAATGTCGCCATACGAGGGTACCTCAGTACAAAAAATTTAGGTATAATGTAGTAAAAGAAACAAAATTAAAAACGTTAAGCATTACCTTCATAGCATATGTAGAAGAATAAAGAAATAAGGTGATAGTTAACATCAAAGTCAGGACCTTTGGTGAATTTCTACAGTGTGTCTTGCAGATAGTACACACTGCTACTAAGCATCAATAATTACAAAAGGATGGGAGAGTTCTAAAAGAAATCGTTAAAATGGAAGAAATTTCAGATGAAGAACTGGAGATTTCTTTCATTCCATAAATCTGTGAGGCTGTAAAAGTAGTGACTGAAGCTGACACCATGGGTTGTTGAAGTAAAAAGAGGAGAACCTGGTTAATTTAGTGTGCTTTTTTTTGTGGGAGCTTACTGGGAATAAATTGACTGCTGCATTTCATATGCATTTGAAGCAGGAGTAGATCATTTGGCCGCGTGAGCTTTCTAATCTGGTTTTGGGTTCAATTCCATACTTCTGCCTTTCCATGATAACCTTGCCTACACTTGTCTACACTTCAAAATGTCTTAATTGTCTGTAAACAATTTGGGAAATCATAAGATTACACTGTGGAACATGCCTCATGTATTGCAAACAAACCCTTTGAACGTGTTGCAGTTGCCTCTTTATACATTTTCAATGTAGCTTATAATACAACTGAGATTTATTATCAAGCGTAATTTATTCAATGAAGATGCAAAACTAGTTAATATGCATTGTCTACAAAATGGAAGTGCTTACCCTCTAAGTAACCAAACACATACACATGCATGTATCAGGTAAAGGAAAACAGACTTCTCCGCAGAGATTCAGTTCGGTTAAAAAAAACACTTTTAGCCAATAATTATAAGTCCTTGAAGGCAAAAGTGGATAAGGTGTGAAAAGTTCAGATGGCTCTTGTTCTGGTGTTCTGACTCATGTGGACAATTCACTAGAAATGTACAGTTGTCTCTGGCATCTTTGCTGACACAGTTCAGGAAATATTGAGACAAACTTCCTCAGAGGCTTCTTGCAAGACCAGCTTGATTATTGTTCCACTTCCACACTGAACACACAACCAGTGGTTTTTTTCCCAGAAAGAGGAAGCTTCCCAGGTTGGCTATCAACTCTGTTACATCCAAAACACGGATGAAATAGAATGTAACTCTCTGGAAATCGTAAAACCAAGGTTGGTAAGCTTAAGCAAACAACCCTATTGACTGAAACCTTGTGATTTTGAAGAACTGCCTTGTTAAAAAAGTTCAATGTCCAAAGTAACATTTTATGAAAAAAAGGGCACATGAAATAAATTGATATTTTTCACAGTCCTTCAAAACTGAAGTTTACAAAAACATTAAGTATATGCGATTGTGTTAACAGTTGAATCTTTTTTATTCATTCATGGGATATGGGTGTTGCTGTAGGCCAGCATTTATTGCCCATCGCTAGTTATCCAGAGGACAGTTAAGAGTCAATCACATAGTTGTGGGTCTAGAATCACTTGTAAACCAGCCCAGGTAAGGACATTATAGAATCAAATGAGTTTTTAATGATGATCAATAATGACCACCATTAGGCTAGCATTTAACTCCAATCTTTTTCACTGAATTAGCATGAAGTGGAGGAATGTTAATCAACACAAGGACACTGTTCTGTGTAAGTCACAAGATATGGTTATTTTCATAATCTTGCCATGGTGAGTTTCAAACCAATATACCCAGATCTTTAGCCTGAGACTTCTGGATTACTAGTCTAATGATATTACCCCAGGCCACCACCTCTGCACCCTAGTTAGGAATATCAGTTCGACATAACCAAACCAGTTGTAATATATAAGATAATATTCCACCCAAAGAGCAATAGTGTTTGGAATAATTAGGGCAGAATGTAGAAATGAAGAAAATAAAGGGCTTCAAATACAGTCAGTGGTAAAAATAGAGTTTAGAGTCAACAGTGAGAATGCAGAATAAAAGGAGGTCAATCCCAGAAAAGGAGAGGATGTATTGCATGTAAAACCCAGCCCTAAAATCTCATCTGCACCTGGACATTGGAAATATTCCAATTTGGAAATGAGATTTTTTTCAGGTGTCACCCTTCTATGTTGTCATTGTGAACTTTCACTAGGAGTGATTCCAGGGTGGAGGTGCAGTGAACTGTACAGTAAAAGAGGGCAGAGCATATGTGACATTGTGGATGACTGACAACACGAGAGTTGATCACCCTAGACAGAAATGCAATTAGGCTTTCGAAATATGCACATTTTCAAATTCTTTAGACCGTGGTCATAAAAACATTCCCAGGATCAGCATTATTCACAGCCTGATGAAAATGTGCATCAACGTGGAAACATGCATGGAATTTTCAAAAAATGGTTCATGTTGGAAAAAGACTTGCTTGCAATAGCTCTGTGAAATAAAGTAACAAAAGTGGTTGCAGGTTTCTTCGCGTAACTTTGTGATTGTAAAATGTTCCAAACCTCTTCTGTCAATAGACATATAAGGCTGAGATGTAATATTATTCTGGAATATACTCCAACAATAATATTATAATTAACAATATCCTCTGACCTATTCAATTTCCAACACAAACTGTCCTTGTGTTGAATAACATGCCTCCACTCCATGCTTCCCCCAACATCTTGACAGATATACCTGTAGCATATGATATGGTACAGCATGATAGTGAGCTACGTGGAGGACCAGGTTCTATCAACAAGATGTGTCAAGTTAGCTTACTTCAATTTCTGTGTGATTTGGATACACTCTTGGGAGATTTCATACTCATCGGATATCAGTAGATATCATCAGATAGGGACAGGCCTAGGCTCCGTGGTGAAATAGACTGATAACATTTCCCACCAAAGCTGTCGGAAAAGGTTGTCATTGCACAAAGCAAGGTTGTTACCCTCAAGGAAATGAAGGGAGAAAACATGATGGTGGTGAAGAATTTAGCATTAGAAATTGTACAAATCTTTGAGTCACTTGGTAATCACATTATTTTCAAAGAACTTCCTGTAATGTAAATTCAAACTTTGCACAAACAGAAGTTGCATAGTTTATATTTGCTTTTACAGGTCCTCTCTCCACAGATTTATTTTGTTAAAGCAAAAATATTTTTGTTAATCTTTAACAATAATGAATGGACATTTATAACCAAATTCCTAACACTAGTTTTGAATTGTAGCATATCGCATTGAGGAACTTCAACAAATGTTTTAATAGAAGTTCAGTCAATGTGACCTATAGAGGGAGTAGCTTTGTTGAAATGCTTCAGCATAAAGGTCCATCAGAATGCTTATCCTAATGAACCTCTACCTTAAATGCACAACAGTCTCTGGTGCTCTTTTCCCAATTCAGAAGAAGTCTATGTGGGTTCACACTCAGTCCTAGAACATGATAACTGATCAAGGTTAATGCACCACCACTGCACCTTTATTTTGTAGTTTGAAAACTTCAGTAATATCTAATACAAAGAGCATTTTACAATCCAAGCGGGATGGATTAACATGTTAGAGTTAGACAGGAATTCTCTCAAAGTGGTATCACCACACTGATAATGATAACAGAGTATCTTGTATGTCCTGAGAATGGGATACTTTCTTTTGAAGATGTATGTTTTTGTTTTCCAAGTCTGCATGCTGCTTTGGGAAAACATACTTCCAGGCTTCCGGCCATATAGTTCTGAAGCTCGCAGCTAAGGTTGGGTAAGACAGGCCTTGGATGAGTGAGAGATAGCAAGAACTGCAGACGCTGGAGTCAGAGATAACACAGTGTGGAGCTGGAGGAACACAGCGGGCCAGGCAGCATCAAAGGAGCAGGTAAGTTGACTTTTTGGGTCGGGACCCTTCTTCAGAAATAGGGGAGGGGGAAGGGAGCTCAGAAATAAATAGAGAGAGGAGGGGTGGGGCTGTGGAAGGTGGGTGGGACGGTGATAGGTGAGTGCAGGTAGGGAGTGGTAGGGATTGGTCAGCAGGATGAGAGGGGCAGATAGGTGGGAGAGAAGATAGACAGGGAGTGTCAGGTCAAGGAGGTTCCCCTTTGATTTTTCTTTCTTCACTCCCTAGCAGTCTAACAAAGAATTTGCACAGCTTTTCTGTCCCTAAGTACCCCTGAGTTGATTGGCTTCTTCAGCTATTTCAGAGGACAGTTAGTGGTCAACCATATTACTTTTGGAGTCTCATACAGGCAAGAATGGCAGATTATCTTCTCGAAAGAGCATTAGTGAACTAGAAGGGAATTCACAACAATCAATTCAGGTTTTGTGGCATTGTCACTGAAGATAATTTTGTATTTCAGATTAATTGAATTTAAATTCAACATTCCAATACACACTCCTCATCGTGACTTCTGCCCATTACGTCACAATGAAAGCACAGTTTCCTAATCATCAGCCTTCCACCTCAGGATGACCTCTTGAGATTCATGAGTTCACTTGTTAAATAGGCAAACTGTTCAGTACAGGCATAGTAGAACTCAAAATAAAAAGGTTGATTGTTTTCAGACAGCAGGTAATAGAATCTGGGACCTGTGACGTAGATAGTGTCAGAGGGGAATTTCTGCAGTGAGGAGGGATTGTGGAATTAGGATTCAAAGTTAAGATTGAATGAAGGAAAAGGCACAGGTTTTCTGAGCATTTCCCAATTAGAAAACTATTAAAGAAGATTTCTGATACTGAAGCTGAGACTATATGCGAAGTGAGAGGAATGTTCTGTTTATTATGAGATCACTGATCCAAAATTGAACAGTGACAAACTTGTAACAGAACTCTTCCAGAAAAATGGGACATAAATCTTATTCCATGACTTCTTCATAATATGTTCTTTCATACTCCAAAAATACGTGCATTATAAACATAGTTTTATGTTTAGACATGCATTAATGTTAAACTGTGACCCATTGTACTTTCTGGATTGGGTCGAATGATGTCACAGTGACCAGGGATTATTTTTAAATAATGTTATGATATTAGGAATTGGAAGACTTCATTCCGTCCCTCAGACATACTGCAGCATTCAATTAATTCTGTGCTGATCTGCACTTCAACTAATTTATCTACCTTTGCTCCATATCCCTCATTACTCCTGCCTAACAAAAGCCACCTTGTTCAGTTAAAATTCCAACTGTCCTTGTGTCCATACTCTTTTGAGGGAGGGAGTTTGAGATTTCTTTGTGTAAGAGAATGCTTCCTGATTTCACTCCTGTGTAGCCTTTTCTAATTTTAGCTATGTTCTTATTTCTCCCATCAGAGGAAATAACTTCTAAAGTATTGAAATAATTCCTGAGAGGCTGGTATCTTGTCACCAAGTCAGCCATTATTTACACATGGAAAGTCCTTTACACTGATCCAGCTCCGTCAGAGCAGACTCTCAGAGTGAACAGCATGTCTGATACTCCTGCTCTTATCTGTCGGCCAGGGCTCCCTGATTGGACCAGGTTAACAGCACTAATCAGGGAACTCATATTCTATGAGTCCAACACAAAAACAGAAGCTGCTGGAAAAGCTCAGCAGGTCTGGCAGCATTTATGAAGAAAAAATCGGAGTTAACGTTTTGGGTCAGGTGATCCTTCCTCAGAACTGAGTCTATGAGCCCACCTGGCTGACCTCTTTACAATCTGTGCAGGTATCTATCCTGTCAAATCCATTTGGCATTATAAACACTGCAGTCAGTTTTCCCTCTAATCCTCAACATTCGAATGATGCAAGCTCATAATTTAACTCTCCAAACCCCAGTATTATTCTGGGATGATCTGAATTACATCACCAAGACCAATAAATCCCTTCTGATTTGCATTGCCCAAAACTAATGACCAAAACTCTGGAAAACAGTGTTTTTCTCACAACGTTGTTCAACCTAAGACAATTGAACTCGACAACTGAAGTCAAGGGAATACGCATTAAATGATAAAAATAATGAGGTGATATAATAAAGTCACTTCCTTGGAATAGCCAAACTTATCATGGCATCAATATACATAGTGTTTATTGGTTCCTTGGTGATCTCCGTTCCAATTTTCCGCTCCCAGTTAATGGAAACGTTGTCTCCAAGGTGACTGATGTCATCCATGATCGCTCGTCAGTGACGACGAATGACGACTTCAATCTCCTCGAGACCATTGCTCATTATTAACTCAGTGCTGCAAATTAAGTTAAAGTATCAAATTCTCACCAGTCACCTCTACATACAAAATGCTCCTACTTTCCTCATGCATTGCTCAAGCAGATGCTCTTCTTCCAAATTTGATTAGAAGGGTGGTTTAACTCAAGCTTGGCTGCCACTAAAAATGGCTGTTCTCTCATCCTATCTGTTGTTTCGTTGGCCATTGAGTAGTCCTCCACATTTCCTCAGAAACTCTCCCAGAGAAAAGAGATAAGGGGCTTCGATATAATCTTGTGAGGCACAGGAGTCAAGCTATATTAGGGGTAGATGGGATTGTGGAATTCAAAACACAACACAAGCATATCAGCCATGATCTTATTGAGTGGTGAAGTAGATATGAAGGGCTGAGTAGTCTACATCTGCTCCTAATTCATTATAGAGTCATAAAGATGTACAGCATGGAAACACTCTGCCGAAACATTGAATGTACTCAAGAGGCGACTAGTTATAGCACTTGGGGCGAATGGGATCAAAGGTTATGGGGAGAAAGCAGGGTTAGGCTATTGAACTGGAAGATCAGCCATGGTTGTGAAGAATGGCTGAGCAGGTTTGAAGGGCCGAACGGCCTCTTCCTCCTATCTTCTATATTTCTATGTTTGTCCATGCCAAGTGGATATCCTAAATTAATCTAGTCCCATTTTCCAGCATTTGGCTCATGTCCCTCCAAACCTTTCCAAATCATATACCCATCCAGATTCCTTTTAAATGTTGTTTATTGTACCAGTCTCCACTACTATCTCTGGCAGTTCATTCTGTACACACACCACCCCGCGTGAAAAAGTTGCCCCTTAGGTCCCTTTTATATATTTCCCCTTTTGCCTTAAACCTATGCCCTCTAGTTTTGGACTCCCCTATCCTGGGGAAAAGACCTTGAGTATTCACCCTATCCATGCCCCTCATGATTTTATAAACCACAAATGCTTCTGCTATAGTGCAGGGTGGGGCAAAGTCCAGGCGAGTGATAGTAGTAGGTGGCTCAATAGTCAGGGGCATATACAGGCATAATCTCAGGATTACTACCTGTGCCATGGGCTAGTGAGGTCAGGAACAGAGAGAGAGTACAGTTGAACACGTCACTACAGAGTTGGTGTAGGAGGGTGGGCTTTAGATGTATGGGTCATTGGGATATCTTCTAGGGAAGGTGGAACCTGTACAAGAAGGATGGGTTGCACCTGAACTGGAAGGCCACCAATATCCTGGGCGGGAGGTTTGCTAGAGCTATTTGAGAGGGTTTAATCTAGTGTGGCAAGGAAACCAGAACGACAGTTACTGGGGACAAAAGAGAGACTGAGATATGCATAGCACAGAGTAACAGGCAGAGGGAAGTCACAGGGCTCAGAGGCACTGGAGGTCTGGAGTGTGTTTACTTCAATGCAAGAAGTAAAGCAGGTAAGACAGATGAACCAAGAGCATGGATTACTGCATGGAATTATGATGTTATTGCCATTACGGAGACATGGTTAAAGGACAGACAGGACTGGATCAAGGAGAATCCCAAGGCTTTTTATGCATATATTAAAAGAAAGAGAGTAACAAGAGAAAGAGTCGGCCCACTCAAGGACAAAGGAGGGAAGTTATGCACGGAGCCACAGGAAGTGGGAGAGATTCTTAATGAGTACTTTGTATCAGTATTCACCAAGGAGAAGGACATGACTGATGTTGAGGTCAGGGGTGAGTGTGTGAATATGCTACAGAATGTCGATATATTGAAGGAGGCAGTTTTGGGTATCCTAAATTGCATTCAGATCGACAAGTCCCCAGGGCCAGATGGGATCTATCCCAGGTTACTGCAACAGGCAAGGGAAGAAATAGCTGGGGCATTAGCAGATATCTTCACGTCCTCTTTAACCACAGGTGAGGTTCCACAGGACTGGAGATTAGCCAATGTTGTTCCCTTGTTTAAGAAAGGAAGCAGGGATAATCCAGGAAATTATAGGGCAGTGGGCCTGATGTCTGTGGTGGGGAAGCTCTTGGTGAAGATACTGAGGGACAACATATATGTACATTTGGAAGAAAATAGGATAGTTAGTGACAGGCAGCGTGGTTTTGTACAGGGAAGGTCGTGTCTCACCGACCTGATTGAATTGTTTGAAGAGGTGACAAAGATAACTGATGAGGGAAAGGCTGTGGATGTAGTCTATATGGACTTTAGTAAGGCTTTTGATAAAGTCTCACATGGCAGACTGGTACAGTAACTAAATCACGTGGGATTTGGGGTGGACTGGCTAGATGGATACAAAACTGACTTGGTCACAGAAGGTAGCGGTGGAAGGGTGTTTTTCAGAATGGAGACTGGTAACCAGTGGTGTTCCACAAGGATCAGTCTTAGGTCTTCTGTTGTTTGTAGTTATATATAAATGATCTGGAGGAAAATGTGTGTGGTCTGATTAGTAAGTTTGCAGATGACATGAAGATTAATGGAGTTGCTATTAGTGCTGGTGCTTGTAAAAGGATACAACAGGATATAGATAGATTGGTAACTTGGGCACAGAAATGGCAGATGCAGCTTAATCCAGAGAAATGTGAGGTGATGCATTTTGAAGGATCAGATTTAGGGGTGAATTATATTGTAAATGGCAGAACCCTTAAGAACATTAACATTCAGATGGATCTGGGCATGCTGGTCCACAGTCTCGTAAAAGTGGCAACACACAGGTAGCCAAAGTGATTAAGAAGGCATATGGCAAGCTTGCCTTCATCGGCCGGGACATGGAGTACAAGAGTTGGCAAAACATGTTGCAGCTATGTAAAACCCTTGTTATGTCGCATTTGAAGTATTGTGTGCAGTTTTGGTCACCACATTACCAGAAGGATGTGGAAGTTTTGGAGAGAGTGCAGAGAAGGTTCACCAGGATGTTGCCTGGTCTCGAGGGTATTGGCTATGAGGAAAGATTAAAAAACACCAGGATTATTTTCACTGGAAAAACAGCAGCTGCGAAGAGACCCGATAGAGGTCTACAAAATTATGAGAGGCATAGCTAGGGTGGATAGTCAGAGGCTTTTTCCCAGGGTTGAAGTTTCAATTACAGAGAGTGCTCGGAGCCTGGGATGCACTGCCAGAGGAGGTGGTGGAAGTGGGCACATTGGTGACATTTAAGAGGCATCTGGATGGTTACTTGAATAGGGAGGGAACAGAGGAATACGGACCAAATAAGAGCAGAATGTTTGTTCTTTAGTTTCGTTAGGGCATGATGATCGGCACAGGCTTGGAGGGCTGAAGGGCCTGTTCCTGTGTTGTATTTCTCTTTTGTTCTTTGTTCTCTATCAGGTCACCCCTCAGCCTCTGACACTCCAGAGAAAATAGCCCCTGCCTAAACAGGCATGTTTGTATCAATCAGTCTGATCGTTCATTAAAGGAAAAATTAATGAAAAAGAAGTTTACTAGGTAGTAATCACTATTGCCTCATCTCAGCAGCTCTCTCCCTTTTTGATGTTTCACTCCAGGAGATCAGTTTTTGACAGCCTGAACCTTTTTAACCTACTCTAGTACATAAAATATTGGGAACATTTCTGTCCTCTGTAAACTTTGTAAAGATGTTACGTTTCATTGAAATAAACAGATTTTTAGGCTGAACTCTGGACCTAGTCTTGGAAGATAGTTCTCAAAAAACCAACAACATCAGTGTCATAAAAATAAATTACTTTGGAGTCAAAATGTAGCGATGGGATATGAAACAGGCTTATACACTGATAGCTGCTGGCACAACAGTACATACAAGCTGGAACACAAACCATGCATAGCACCGAAGCTGCAGATCACAGGCAGAAGCAGAAACCAGACAATAATTTCAATCTTTCAAGCTCAGAACTTCCATTGGCAGGCATAAACAACTTGACATTTGGCTTTTAATGGTAATGACTTCATGTGGACCTCGTGATCATAGTCATGTCTTGACACACTCCCGTCTAGCCCTTACACTCTGCAGTTTATATTCCACCTGCCATTTTCTAGCAATTCATTAGAAGATATAAGGTCACCGTGGTCTTAGCAGAGAATAGGGCTGCTCTCGCATTAGACAGAGACACTGATGGTGACTTAACCTGAGGGTCGCCTCACTTCTGGTGAGGAGAAAGTGAATCCTTCATGGTAAACTCAGCTGATGTGGGAATTGAACCCTTGCTGTTGGTATCACTTCGCATTGCAGACCAGCCATTTGAGCTAACTTAGGTTTAGATTTAGATTTTATTGTCACGTATACTCAAGGACAGAAGTACAGGAGTACAGTGAAAAGTGTACAATGTTGTCACACAAGGCCCCATCTTAGGTACAAAGTTACCTGGGTACAAAAAACTTAGGTACAAAGTATAAAAGTCAAAAAAAAATTTAAAAGTTAAGCATTACCTTCATAGAATAAGTATAAAAATAAGGAAATAAGGTAATAGAAATGAGAAATATAAAGGAATAAAGTTAAAAGTTCAACAGTTTTTGATGAGTCCTCTGCTTAACTCACTCTCTGGGAGACCTCAGATACCTGTTTTCAACGCCACAGATACTGAGGATCTCCCTCACCGCTCCCTTTTCCCAAGCTGGGCCGCAATGACATCACCGCTGCTGCCGCTCCAATCTCCCGGTGCCTCTGGAACATGCCCAGGCATGCCCACTCGCATACTGAGGCAATGCCACGCTGGGCCGAGACACCACCACACCGGGCCAAGAGACCACCATGCGCCTCTGAGACACCGCCACAGGCTGGGCTGGGACAAGAGGACGCTGGGTCTGCTCTGAGGCTGAGAGTGAAGGAAAAAAGAAAAGAAACACCAAGAGAGGAAAAAAAGAGAAAGGAACGGACTGAGCATACGAGTTCAGGCAGAAGTGCCCTACTCTGCTGCTGACTTGTAGTAAACTGACTCCCCCATTAAAGCTACACAGCTGAACTCAGTAGATAGAAATAGTATAGGCCAATCAGCCCCTCAAAGACTCCCTGTCGTTCAATCAGCTCATTGTGGATTTGTACCTGTCCCCAAGTGACACCTGGTTTCACACCTATTGTTGTAAACTGTTTTCCAAAAAGGATAATGATGGTAAATTCTGAAGGAAGTCAGCTTTCACATAACTGATAACTTTGGGCTGTGGTCAAAACTCTACAGATGTGATGTTGGATCAGAATAATGGAAGTTACAGACCCTGACAATTCCACGACAGAATTGAGACTGAGCCTGGCAGAGTCATTTTGCAAAAGATCCTAATGTCCAACAGGCTGATTTTCACATCATGAATGGGAACTGAATTGGAATCCTGATGCCAGTAGTGGAAGATATCGATACCATATTATCAACATCCCATGCTGCTGTGCTGATCACAGTAATGCCAAAATAAACAAAGAAAACTTTATTATTGGTGGTTTGGGGAAAGGAAATGGAGACTGAAGAACAGACCAGAGATACTCGGTTACTAATAACCATCCCATGGTCTCAATGCAAATCTAAATCTTTCAATATACCCCCGAAAGACGACCAGAAGTTTATTTCAAATTAATGTGAGGAACTGATCCCACATAGTTGGATTCCTGCCTTTACATATAAATGTCAAACTCTAGAAGATTCCTCATACAAAAATTATTATAAGTAAAAAATACATAACTTGCCATTCACCTTATTTATACACACCTCCCCCAAGACTTTATAACCTCTATCAGGTCACTTCACTCCTCAATCTTCTCAATTCACTCTTCAATAAATGTCCCAGCCTATCCAGTCTCTCATTATTACTCAAACCCTCCATTCCCGGCAACATCCTGGTAAATCTCTTCTGAATGCTCTTCAGCTTAATAATATCCTTCCTGTAACTGGGTGTCAAAAACTGGACACAGGTTTCACCAACGTCTGGTACAACCTCAACATAACGTCCCAACTCCAATACTCAAGGGTCTGAGCAATGAAGGGAAGTGTGCTAAACATCTTCTTAACCAGAGATAATAGCAACTCATATTCAGCTTGGGAACCCTGCAGCCCAATGGTATCAATGTGGATTTCACAAGCTTCAAAATCTCCCCTCCGCCTACCACATCCCAAAACCAGCCCCGCTCGTCCCCGCCTCCCTAACCTGTTCTTCCTCTCACCTATCCCCTCCTCTCACCTCAAGCTGCACCCTCATTTCCTACCTACTAACCTCATCCCACCCCCTTGACCTGTCCGTCCTCCCTGGACTGACCTATCTCCTCCCTACCTCCCCACCTACACTCACCTTTACTGGCTCCATCCCCACCTCTTTGACTTGTCTGTCTCCGCTCCACCTATCTTCTCCTCTATCCATCTTCTATCCGCCTCCCCCTCTTTCCCTATTTATTTCAGAACCCTCTTCCCCTCCCTCATTTCTGATGAAGGGTCTAGGCCTGAAGCATCAAGCTCTCCTGCTCCTATGATGCTGCTTGGCCTGCTGTGTTCATCCAGCTCTGCACCTTGTTATCTCTATCTTCTTAACCACCCTGTCTATGTGTGAAGCAGACTTCAAAGAATTATGTATCCGAACCCCTAGGTCTCTCTGATCTACAACGCTACAGAAGGCCCTACTTTTAATTGTGTAAGCCCTGATCGGGGATGAAGGTAGCATCTTCCCTGGGATTGAGGATCCTGGGGATGGAAATCCCAACCCCATAGAGCTCCAGGCCAATCAGAAGTTGCCAGGTGTGTAAGACAGGCATCACCAGCCATAGTGGAGGCTGCGACTCACAAAGCACCTATCAGAGGCCCAGGATCTGCAAGAGAGATCCTCTGGGTCGTAGATCACTGAAGGTGGGATCCACGGGGTGAGTTTCGCAGTCAGAAGGGGTCTTGTTGGGCTCTACCCTTCCCAATGCTGTGTCCTTGGATTAGGCACTGAAAGCCTTTGAACAATTCCCTCCCCACTGGGAGGCAGGATTTAATTTTTAGGTTTCCTTCATCATGACAGTCCCACAGGCCACACAATTTGAATATCATAAAAGCTTAGATTGGGACTGGGGCTGGTAAGCTGACCCTGAGTCTTCCTTCTCTGGACCTGATGGGGTCAAAGACAGCAAGATCACTAATGGACATCCTCATACCTGATTAAATGCCCCCTCCATCTCCAATCACACCCCCCTGCCACCTTGGGAGAGGGCATTAAATTTAATACATATTCACTTTGAGCCTGCCCTGATATTTTTTTCTAATGACAAAACCCAAACATCTGAAAATATATGAAAATAAGAACGTCTTGTTATAGCCATACAGAAGTTAAAGTTTAGAATCATAGAATCCCTACAATGTGGAAAAAGACTATTTGGCCCATCGAGTCCATACTGATCTTCCATACAGCATCACACCCAGGCCCACCCCAATTCTCTATCCCCGTAACCCCACATTTCCCATGGCTAAATCATCCAGCCTGCACATTCCTGGACACTGTGAGGAATTTCCAAAGGCCAGTAATCTGCACACCTTTGGGCTGTGGGAGGAAACCGGAGCACCCAGAGGAAACCCACACTGACACAGGAAGAATGGGCAAACTCCACACAGAGAGTCTCTTGAGGGTGGAATCAAACCCATCACTGGTGCTATGAGTCAGCAGCGCTAATCACTGAGCCACCAGAATATTAACCTTTAATATTATCTGCAGCTACAGAATTACCTTTGTTTTCTAGCATCCTGTGACCAAAGTGATAATGTGTCAAGGGATCACGTTTTCTGTGTTTTATTCATTACAGATCCCAATAAACAGAGCACATTCACAAATTTATTACACAGGATGGAGGTTTAGTCATTAAGCTGTTAGTTTTTGGACAATCTGTGAGCACAAAAAGCACACAGTCCTCAGAATTTGCATAAATTAAATATTGCCACAAGATTGCAGTCCCTTGTTTAAATAATGCACTGCGCAGTTAAAAACTCAATCACAAACTGTGCCTTGTGATTTCCTAAACATAGATTTCCTTCACATAACTGCATTCTGTGGATGAATGAGGATAGATTTCCTTCCATAAAGAACTTCCGTGAGGCAGCCGGTAGTTTCACAGTCATCACTACTGAGACTGGTTCTCAGTCCCAGATCTGCATTAACTGAATTTGAATTCCACAAGTTACTTCCTTAGGATGTTACTTGGGAACAGGAGGAACTTGTCAAAGTGTTCCAGGAAGGAAAAGAAACAAACAAAACAGAAAGAAAAACTGAGCAGGAGCTGATGAGAAAAGCAACATACAGAGTATTGAGATAAAAGGTACTGCAGATGCTGGAGAATCCGAGATAACAAGCATGGGGCTGGATGAACACAGCAGGTCAAGCAGCATCATAGGAGCAGGAAAACTTGACGTTTCGGGCCTAAACCCTTCATCAGAAATGGGGGAGGGGAAGAGGGTTCTGAAATAAATAGGGAGAGAGGGGGGAGGCGGATAGAGG